>CM069858.1:104198769-104206269 GCA_036172795.1 Pelodytes ibericus | reverse complement strand
ATTGAAAGTTTAGCCTGAGATATCAGCTGCTGGGCAAGATCAGGGTAAGGCTGGAGGTTATTGCAAGATAAACCTATAAAAAACTAGGTAAAAATCACAATATATAATCAATACTGTTACTACGCACAATCATCTGCAAAATATACGTCAAATATCTCATCTTTCTATAAGGATCACATGAATCACAGTAATCAGGGAAAATACTACAATATGTCTGTTTTATCATCTTGACATTGATTATAAAGTGATCAGTTAACTATATAAAGAATTATTGAGGCTCATCCATGTGTATGTTTGCATGTGATCCATATAGTGTGTACATATATTTAACCCTACCAGGGGACCCGTAACATAAAACAGATTATGGCAGACTCCCTAAACCAAAGGGTTAGCCAAGAATGAATTGCTCATCAGAAAAACACACATTCTGAATTGAGTGACAGGTAGATCATGTGTTAATGATAGTGGAACATGTCTCCTAAAACTGATAACTAAGAGATTACTAATAACACATAAGATTAATTATAATAATGATGATATTCGTATTATAGTACCTCAGATTTAGATGCAATGTATATACCGCATATATTTTACAAATTTAAAATTAACTAACATTAAGTTTGGCAAATAGGTTGCTTGCACTACCTAAGCTCAAATAATAAATTATTATTATTATTCAACCTTTATTTTGAAGTATAATTCATAATTCAAATTCTACAGTTGTATATATTTCTGAAATGTGAATATTAAATAATTTCATATATATGAGGGGGGATCCTTATAAAATGACCTGAGCATTTTAATAACATCGAAAGAAAAGCACAGGACAAAAAACAGTTGCACCAAAAAAGGTAAAAAAAAAGGAAATAGTAGTCTGATGCAATACTGTATGAAAATTAAACTTTGTTAATGAACCTCCATGTGCTAATGACCCCCTTTGCACGTCACAACTTGTGAAGCACTTTGTTTTTCAGGAAATTCTGGCATGTCTGAAACCCCCACAATGTATTTTTCTCAGAATGTTGGCAACTGTGAAGCATAAAAAGTAAATATCTACCTTTCCTTTAAATGCTGCGAAATATGTCGGAAATTTAAAATAATAAATCAACACCATTATGTGAAATTACATTGCATGAGCAAACAGACGAGAACAGGTGTAGTGTTTGTATTCTAATTTTTAATGGAGGGAAGCTAAAATCTGAAATTACGCTATTATGCCACTCTTTCCTTCGTTCTGTTTTGCCTTCTGTAGATTTTTTGTTATCACAAAATTAACAAATATTATTATTTCTGCATAGCGATCTTAGTAGTCTAAAAAGTCCCAAAATTCTACATTTGTATCTATTAATAAACATATTGATAATGATAGCTACTATAAACAATTTTCTATGCTTTATTTTTCTTTGAATAGTGGCCTATAGAAAATTAAATATATATGTACAAATTTGCATACTATCAAAAATCATTTACTAGTGATAATTAGAGAATGTAGGAAAATGCATGATATTATGAAGGCTGAGGTGTTCAACTATAATGGAAAAACAAAGCGTCTTTAATTATATTAAAAATATTTAAATATAGCAAGTCAAGAATTTAAACTACTTGCGTATTACATTTTTTACAGTCATAACAGACTAATATATATATATATATATATATTTTTTGCCTTGCTACTTATGCAGCAAAAAACATTCTACAAACATGGATTGTTATACATAAAATAATATTAAAAACAAAAACAGTTTCAACAGACACATTTCTATGGAAGGTAGGCATTAAACCAACAAACAATTTTATTTTGTTTGTTTGTTTTTTTCTTCAACTGAATTCCTACAGCTGCATTTCAAAAGAAGCAACATAAGAGCATCTCTGTTTTAAAAATACGCTGCTCTCATTTCACCTTATCTTGGAGTTTGGAACAATTCATTTCATGGAGACAAGCTTGGTATCAAGTAACTAATGTGGCCCTCTGGTGGAAAGCTAAGTATCACAATTGACATTTCTGCACTGTTTTACACTGTGCTCTAAAACATGCTTAGAAATCTAAATAAAATAAAACTATACAATCTATGAAAATTGAAATCCTGCATATAGTTTATCACTGAAAAAAAATATGTCCAATCAAGAATAAAAGCCAGTAAGTACATTATAAACAACACTCTAGGAAATCTGCATAGCATTACACGCAAACAAACAAATAATGCTTGCCAAAACCTATAAAATATTGGCTGCTAGAGGAAACCTATATGCTATACATAAGCTCAAGGCTCAGAAATTGATGAAGTGGCTTTATTTTTGTAAGCAAATCATGAAGAAAAAACAAAACTTACCTGCTGTTGTTGCAGATGCAGCAGTTCTACTGTGCTTACTTCACTGCTCGTGTCACCACTTGATCTTCCATCTCTGCTGCCAGAATCTAATTGGCTGCTTAGAGTGCTCATTCCATTTTGATTCATTGAACTGTTGCTTATTGTCTCTGTTGCAGATTCCTGCATCATGACTTAATACCTAAAAGTGATTAAGAAGTATCAATTAACACACACGTTACACCTTCGCACTTCTATTATCAAGATGTCCCTCTCTGCCAATTACACAGACAGCATCTTTAGAACAAGGGGGAAAAAAACACAGTAATTTACCAAGAAAAATGCAATACAAATTCAGTTTTTATCCAGATACTAATCACTGAAATTATGGTCCCTATAAGCTTTCTTTGTGTGGTTACACTTAACAGCCAAAATAGCATGCCATGCATGCAGCATGGTTAAATAGCATTTATGAATGGCTAGATTTTAAAGTCTACCTATAAAATCAAGTTAAATGAAAGCCCGGTTGCACACACTCCACCGTATTTCCTATTATCTAGCTTTGACAACCATGGATGACTATACAGCCTTATTTAAAATATTCACTATCTTGATTCTGTCAGAATTTTACAGCACCTCTTATGCAAGGCTATTGTTTAATGATGCAAAGCTAATCATACAAAATTAAAATTTCGTAAGAGTGTTACAAATCATATGGTATCAAGCAATGATAAATAGCATAATTGGCTTCTCCCTTTTTGTGCCTAAATAAAATTTTGCCTCAAAGGCATTTTAAGAAAAAGCTCCTGCTGCAAACACGTCAGATACTGCCTATTTTTTTAATCAAACGGCTGATATTCATTTATTTTTCTGACATTTAAAACATTTAATACTGTCCTTCCTAGGAAGTAATTAAGCTTATGCATGAGCAGTAATCAAACTGTTCACTTGAAGATGACTTAAAACTCAATTTTAACATAGGCAAATAAATGAAAGATATAAAATTAATTTTCCAGGCATGTATTAGATATGAAAGCTAGAAATAAAATCTATCAAGAATATCACTAATGATTGTGCTAAAAACAGCATAAATTATGCATATTACCTTCTCTACAGTAATAAATGTTTTATCGTTTTCACTGCATAAATATACTGTACTTTCAGGGTAGCAATGAGATGTCCTGCCAAGATCAGTTGAATTCCTTGTAGTAAATAAAGATCCAAATGCCCTTACAAACTAGAATTTCAAGGTACATTGTGCTTGTGTATAATAGAAAGATCAATATTGTGAATTTTCCCAACGCAATTTGTCATATTTTAACGTCTGCAGAGAGTCCACAAATCATTGTCATTATATCTGGGCATGGCAAAAAAAAAAAAAGGAAATCATTTTAAAAAATATAATACAATATGCAAATGATGTTTGTCAAGTATTGTGGTCGAGTATTCGCATTGCCATCACTGCGCGACGCTAGCTTATATCCAGTTAATACTTGGGTCGCAAACACCATTTTCTAAAGGATACTTCTAATGGATTCACAGGTAAACGCAGCAAAGTCAACTGTTTGTATCCACACATATTTGCTTCAGCATACATTACTTTAACTTAACAACACACAAAATAACATTGTCAACATAAGTGTTTGATTTTCCAAACACCGCCCGATAACACAACATGGATTGCCCTTCTTGGACATTAGGTGAGCTATCAAGTATATTGTGACGATCGAAATTTAACAGGAGAGTTACTGCTACCATAGATACGGTAAACAATCACTAGCCAGATGTGTTTACGAACAAACAGACCTTGTGAAATATCCTATTAAAGATTAACTAAGAAATATATAACTAATGGAACATGCATGCACACAATGAATTTTACAAGACAAAAACAAAGCTACTAGTCTTTTTTTCCGAGATTAGGCGGTTAATAAGTATTCAAATTAGGCATAAATTTTACATGTACAATGTTTAAAATATTCAGCAAAATGTGTCTGATTTCCCTCACTAGATGTTTGAAAATTCTAATGTAGTTTCCTCTCAAATAAAGGAAGATGTGGCCATATTTCTAGCCTTACATTTTCTAGGAAAGTACAGGGTTAGATGATCATGCAAATCCACTAACTTTAAGTTAGAAGACAATGTACACAGGAAATTATTATCCACAAGTGAAACCACAAACCCATATTTTAAAAACATATTTGATTTTTTTTTACACATAAACTTCAACTTTTTAGGCAACGTGAACCACACACATGAACTCGTTAGGAAAACAACAATATACCTGTGGCCTGTGGGTCTTTGTTAAGAACATACATGCTATACTATATTTGAAGAAGCATGAACTCATGGATAAGCTGCCAGACTGTAGCATGCCGTCCTTAAAACTACCAATGCACGCTAAATAAAAATGGCCGTATAGGCTCTTACGTGAATATCCCTATCCATCCCATATGTATTAACAAATGTATTTATTTATTCTGGAATTCTATATTATACAGATGTATTTATTTTATGTTAGATTCTATTGACAATGTTGCACTTTCTTGTATGTTTAGTATGCTCTCGGTTACATTAATACTGAAAATATAAGGAATTGTGCAGATACACAGTCAAAAAAATCGTATACAAAAAAGCAATAAATGGAGATTTTCAGGCTGTCTATCTATGCAGGGAATGGTATTATAAAGTAGAGGCACCTTTAATTGCTAGGATTAAGAGTAGAGTACTTTGTAAGCGTGCAGTCATGCTAGGGCGGAAGTTCCGTTACTTTTGCCCACCAGAAAGTAATGCAGGTGGAAGTGGAAGACAGGACAACTAATAAGGAGGATTTAAGTATCTGCAAACCATTTTTATTACACATACTGAATCTATTTTATTCCAGCATAGGCTATTCAATGGCCAAACTATTAAATCAACATGCACAAAACCATACTTTAAAGATATTTCCACTTCTAGGCACGCTGCGACGGTGCAAGACAAATAAAACTAAATGCTAGGCTAAGAAAAGTTTCTCAAATTATCATTATTTTATTTGCCATTTTTTTGCCTAATATTACAATAACATATCTTTTATTGAAATATTTAAAAAAAAAAAAAACATTTAAATGGAAACAACTCAGCAAGTTCTTTTCTTTTTATAAAAGGGACATTCAAGATACTTATTCTCTACATCACTTCCCTTTTGAAACATTAAACTGACACTGGAAGTGACTGCACAAGATTGCATTTTCTCTTCCTAAACAACCTGAATTGAAAGGTTACTTAGTGTAACAATATTTACTTGCAGAATTGTGTTGTTACCAAGGGTATAATGGATGGTGGCTATGCAGGTTTACGCAAGAATGAGTGAAGCATGAGGCGTTAGCCATGTGTTTGACATGTTTCAAATTGCTATAATCCAGCATTAAACACACCCAGCAATTCATGCCATTTCTTGCAGCCATAATCTTGAATAAAGCGTGCACAACCACTTATTATATAAATTAGTATACGACTCCCTGTTATAGTCACAACAGTGCTTTTGTGTTTATTTTTCATCAAGATGTGGCTTTTTTTATTTGTACAAATAGTAGGATAGAAAGACATAGCTCAATTAGACCTGTTCACTTTATGATAGGGTAGCAAAGAACGCTAGACTTGTTTGTTTTATTTTTCCCACAGAGGTATGGATTATTTGGGTGTGAAATTCCTCAATGTGAAGTATGTAGGTTTTTTTTTGTTTTTTTTAAATGATCACAGGCTTACATCCACATTCTCTATACGGCAATGTTTCCACTGTAATGTAATACACAGAAAAGCTATATACAGTCAAACTTACCTAAACAAAAGAAAGCAATGTTGAGGCATACCACACATTCTTTCTATTTAGTGGAGCAAGTTTTTCTAATCAAAGGGAAGTGTTCTGACATTTTTAAATATTCAACTTCTCAAATGATTTCAGGAGATGGGTATTTATGAAACTTAATAAACACACTGGGACCACTTTCCTTAGAATGAACTCATTTTTTTAAGAATTAGCTGGCAGAGCAGGTAAAGAAAGAAACAGTGAGGTGCTGTACTGCACCCCTCACAGGCTTCAAACTGCAATAACTTAAAACATAAGTAATGGGCCTAAAGCATAACTACATCACTGCCTAGCTAGAAATAATAACCTGCAAACGGAATTCTAAATGCTGTAGCTTAAAAAAAAAAAAAAACCTGCTCTTAAGTAACAAAAACAAAATAATAATTTGACCTATTTAAAATCATTATTAAATATACTGACCACAAAAGAAACAAAAGCCTCGATTTATAATTTATTGCAAATAAGAAAAACATTTTTTTTTTAAAGTTAAAACTCACAAGGAAATGTTGTATTATGCAAATGTAAGTAAATAGATCTGTTATTATATACCTGTATATATAATCTAACATCAAGCACAATGCACAGGAGAGCATACTATATGAAGAAACACATGATATAAAAAATAAAGAATATTTAACGGTAATATTCTGGGCTGTAATAATCTTGCCTGTCATTTTGCAGATATAAAGTATCAAATAGTGTATTTTCAAATACAAATAAATATGTTATACTAAAAGCATAAAACAAGGAAAACTCTAGTGCATTTACTAACAAACAATTACATACAAATTACAGGGATTTCACAGCCAATAATGCTGTATGCATATAGATATGCAGGCACACACATTATGCATATTCACACAACCATATATTGGGAAATGTTTATGTGTGATTAAAACAGGCTGAGATTTTTTCTCTCTTTTTTTTTTTGAGGAAACAAGTGTTCATATATTACGATGCTCACTGAGCGCACATCCTTTACCAGGAGATATATATATTTCAAGCAGGCATATTTCTGAATCTGAACTGAATGTTTTGAAGTAGTTTAAGTACATCTGGTTAGTGAACTGGCCTTTTCTTTTTTTTTTTTAACTCATTGACTGCTGGATGGGCCTTAAGTGTAGGGTATGGCAATCATTTCCAGGCCCCTAACACCAGTCAGTAAGGAAATGCTTTGATAAAATGTACTATTGTAAAAGTGGATACATTTAATTCAAGTAAAAAAAAAAACAAAAAAAATATCTGTGAGTGTGAAGTGTTAAGACGTCTTAACTACTGCCTTGCCTTGAACAATTCTGCAGGTCTTACAGCGGCAAATACCAAATAGGAAACCAAAACATGGCCCTG
>CM069858.1:103196269-103446269 GCA_036172795.1 Pelodytes ibericus | reverse complement strand
TCTCTCTGGCCCCCTCCCTCTCCGCTTGTGTCTCTCTCTCTGGCCCCCTCCCTCTCAGCTTGTCTCTCTCTCTGGCCCCCTCCCTCTCAGCTTGTCTCTCTCTCTGGCCCCCTCCCTCTCAGCTTGTCTCTCTCTCTGGCCCCCTCCCTCCCAGCTTGTCTCACTCTGCCCCCGTCTCTCCCTCCCCCTCAACTTGTCTCTCACTGGTGGCTAGTGGGGGCAGCCGGGAGATGTCTGCCCGATATGTGCAGACATCCTCCATGCTGCCCAACACTTCCGTCGATTATGACGGACAGCCGTCTGAATATATTTGCTCTGAAAAAAATCGTGTCTTATATTCGAGCAAATAAGGTAAATTAAGTTGTCCTGGTGGTGGAGGACTTGAAAAAGTATTGCCTACACCTTAATTATTTCAATTCGTGATTTTAATTAGTGAAAAGGGTGGCAGCCAATTAGTATGTTTTGTTAAAATGCTACTCAGAAGAAATTTGCATGGTGAGCATATTATCATATTCAGTGAGGGAAAGGACCATTACAATAGTATTAGTAGTGTGTACATTTGTGTTTAACTTTTTATCTACAAGTGTTATTAAATACACCTGTTTTTATGCAGATATTTTTGTTCAGCACATGGCCCCAATAGTATGGAGTTTTAATACTTTACCAGTCTGAAATATGTTTTGCTCCATTTGGGTAATCATTTGTAGATTGGCATACATTTATAAGCCAACATTTGTTGCAAATATATATTTACTGTAAAGTACAATATTGTAATCACCAAAGTTACTTTACACTATTATTTTACAGCAATGAACATGCAGCATGGCACCGTTCACCCTAAGATCAGAATTAATGGGAGGGAAGGTCCGTAGGCAGGGTCCAGCCAGCAAACATCTTATACCAATAGGTTCAAGGAAATATGACAGGCTCTTCCTTTCCTAATTAATCTTGAAACAAATGGATCTTTAAGAAATGTTGTATTTCATAATTGCCAATTTGCATCCAGCGTGCAGAGGTTATCAAGGACATTTGATTAGCACCATCTGTTAGCTACGTAGCCTCTTAATACCTATGGAAGCAGTAAGGGTGCACTTCATTTTCACGCATGGTGTAATATGTCATGTGTTGTTTATCTAAGGTTATATTTACCTAATTTTAAGACATGCTAAGGTAAAGAGGATTGTTATTATTTCATGATATGTTTAATCATAGAATACAAGGACGGTGTACTTTCATATTCTTAACTGTCTAACATTTATTACAAATGTCCAGTGCAGGAAAAATTACTGTTTGCAAATGTTTTGATGGTGGTGTTATTGAATTATACATTTTCAATTGTTCTTTTTCAAAAAATGTTATCTCTTTTATTCACAATTATTGTATAATTAATTATCTTTTTTCCATTTTGATGGGAGGAAAACTCCCTTTGTGACTGATGATGGTCCAAGACCGTCATGCAGATCCGATCACGGTATGCACGTTGGCATGCCGCGATCATGATAAAAATGACATGGCTATGTGTCTTGGTACCGAAGCACTTCCGCCATGTCCACCCAGGCCCCCTGGAAACATCTGGACTCTGTAATTCTACCTGCTTTGGCAGCTATAGTCTATCCCTGCTCCACTGCAATTGTGGGGCAGGGAGAGACTAAGCATAGTTTTAGTAGCCGCCTCCTGGTTCCCCCAAGCACACCTGTTCCCCAGGCTTTTTTGATTAAACTTTTTTTCTTTGCAAACCCTTACCCTATAGTTAGCAAGGGTAGCAACAATCTGTGCTTCATACTATAGACTACATTTCCTGTGATGCTGAGGTCGCTTTTGTCTGACTGAGTATGATAGGACATGTAGTCTGTGAGCATTACATACAAAATAAGTTGTATTTATTGCCATATAACGTGCAAAAAAAAAGCAA
This sequence comes from Pelodytes ibericus, assembly GCA_036172795.1. Taxonomy (NCBI): domain Eukaryota; kingdom Metazoa; phylum Chordata; class Amphibia; order Anura; family Pelodytidae; genus Pelodytes; species Pelodytes ibericus. The sequence goes on along the minus strand of CM069858.1, from coordinate 103,444,357 downwards.
AAGTATGTATAAAACATTGGGTATTTCTAAACTCAGGACCAATATTAGAATCTATTTAGCAGTTTTATTTTTTCACTATCTTTTGTAGATCAGTAAAAGATTTTACAAACAAAAGGTGTTTTTTTTTTTTTACATTTTTTTTTTTTTTTAAATGATATGATCAAAAATAATAGCCTTTCTTGTCCTGAAATGTGTGTGGATACAGCAAATGACAAAGAAGAAAATTACTAGACATGTGCATTCGTTTTCGGACAAATGCATTTTCGTCCGAAAAACGAATAACGAAAATGTTAACTAACGAAAGCCGAATGAACGAATGGTTAATAAACGAAAATCATTTGTTCATTCGTGCTATTGGCATTCTAAACCGAAATAGAGTCGGTTTATAGAATACCAATAGCATTACATTACATTCCATAAACAGACATGAACGACTTTCGGTTTATGGAATGCATGTAATGCTATTGGCTTTGTATAAACCGAAATAGAGTCCCCATTCATACGAATAGGTCAATTGACCTATTCGTATGAATGGGGACTCTAATTCGGTTTATACAAAGCCAATAGCATTACTCCATAAGCAGAAAGTCTATAAACCGAAGGTCGTTCGATTTATAGACTTTCGGCTTATGGAGTAATGCTATTGGCTTTGTATAAACGAAACTAGAGTCCCCATTCATAAGAAATTCTTATCACAATCCCACCACATATGCACACATGTCCCGTCTCCCTTTCCACATCTCCAACACGTCTGGGACCTGGATGCATCCATTTTATTCAACACCCATGGAATTCTATACCATCTTTGGACTAGTTTATAATATACCTCCTGTAAATTTAGGCAGTGGACATACTTCCTTATCTCGTTCCAAGCTGTCATCCAATTTTCTTGTTGACACCCATCTTTAACCCCAGGTTGAAGATCTCTAGCCTACCTTGCCCAGGTGTTCGGAACAATATCTTTATACGTCATTTTAATTATATCCGTACATAGTCTTAATGTTCTTTTTTTTTGAGTAATTGTTATGTAAGGACAATAGGTCTCCCACCATGTCATTCCCAGTCCAGTTGTCTAGAATTGTCTCCTGAAGGTAGTGTCTCATCCTTATATATTTGAACAGGTCTTTAGTGGGGAGGTCGTACTCTTTCATTAAGTCTGCATATAACTTTAATTTCCCCTTCTGGTATAATTATTGTATACTAATAAGGCCTTTCTTAGTCCAATTATCTATATCCATATCCTGAATATTAAGGTCAATCACCTTCAGGGGTGCCGAGTGCATAACCTTTTCCTCTATTCCCATACTTCGTTTATCGACTGTCAGAAATCCAGCATACCCCCAGTAGCCACCAACTTTACCTATTATCCTACGGAATCCTAGTTTATTCAGCCATAGATCCTGTTCCACATCTTTTACACCTGCCCATTCTGCCTCTATCTGGTACCAGTCCAGCTCCTTAGTCTCTTGCCAATGCATTTTAGCCACATGCATCAGCATGCTAGCTTCCCACAGGGTTTTAAGATTAGGAATACCTAGCCCCTCTTTATTTATATCCCAAAAGAGGGTCTCTCTCTTAATCATAGGTTTTTTCCCTCGCCACACAAATTCAAAAAAACAACTCTGGATCTGTTTGATCCACACATTGTTTAAGTGGCCTGGAATCATCCTTAGGAAATATAGCCATTAAAGCATTATATAGTCCTTTTATTATGTTGATCCGTCCCATCCAAGAGATGGGTAGATGACTCCACTTCCTCAAGCTACTCTGTGTGGAAGACAGTAGGCCTCTACAGTTTATTTACAATATGTCCCTACCATCCAGAGGTATATCTATGTCTAGGTATTCAATCTTTTTTTCGGACCATAGGAATTCGTGGTCCTTTCTCAAGGACTCCTTATCTTTTTAGGACATAGCCACACAGAGTGTGACTTGCCTATATTCAGTTTGTAATTGGACAATCACCCATACTTTTTTATCTCTGTCAATAGACTAGTCAATGATGCTTCTGGATTAGTTAATGTTAGCAGAATATCATCTGCATAGAGTGATAATTTATATTCCCTCTTGCCTATAGTAAGGCCTTTGATCTCCTTATTGATTCTTATTTTTTCTGCTAGTGGCTCTAACAAAATAATATATAATAGTGGTGCCAAGGGGCATCCCTGACGTGTGCCATTACTTATATGAAACCAGCTTGATTCTATTCCCTGACCCACCACCTTGGCGGCTGGATTTATATACAAGGCCATAATTGCATCAACCATACTGGAGCCAAAGCCCATCACTTTCAGGGTCTCTTCCAAAAAGACCCAACTGACCCTGTCAAACGCTTTTTCTGCGTCCAATGACAGGGCCATCATGGGTCTTTGATGCCAAGGAGCAAAACTAATTAGTTCACAGTTCTTTCTAGTATTATCCCCTGGGGCTTTTACTTGCATGAATCCTGTTTGATCCGTATGGATGATATCAGATAGTTGTGTTTTTAGGCGGTGGGCAAGGATGGCCGAATATATTTTTGTATCTGTATTATTTAAAGAAATCGGCCGATAATTACCCACCTTTAGTTAGATCTTTTTCTGGTTTCAATATTGGTATTATATGTGCCTGCATCATCTCTTGAGGGAACATTCTTTTTTCTTTAATAAGATTAAACGTGTCTGCTAAGTATTTAAGGAGGGATGGAGTTTCTTGAAGAATTGACCTGTGTACCCATCTGGGCCAGGTGTTTTGTTAGTTTTTAAGTGCTGTATAGTCATTCTAACTTCTTCGATATCTATAGGCAAGTCTAAGGCTTCCCTATGTGAGTCTGATATTTTTCTTAGAGGGATGTCCTTCAGGTATTTCTTAATAAGATCCCTACTATCTGTTTCCACCTGTATTGAGTATATACTCTTATAAAAGTCTCTACACTCTTCTCCAATCTGGGCGGGGGGTATTGCTGTCTTTCCTCTATTTATGATTCTATGTATTCTATTTTTAGCATTATGTTGTTGTAATTGTAATTTATCTGTCTTTTTCCCCATATAATACCATTTCTTTTTACGTTTGGTTATAATATATGCTGCTCTAGTCATTTGATGTTCGTTAATATTATCTTTAATCTGAGTCACTTTATTTACATATTCCTTACCAGTTTTAATCATCTTTTTTTTTTTCTTCATATCCTCCAATTCTACATAAAGCTCTGTTATATTCTTTGAGGCAGTTTTTTTCAAAAATGCTGCTTTAATTATTAACCAGCCCCTTGCAACGCATTTATAAGTGCACCAAACTGATGTCAAAGGAACATCCCCAGTTAAATTTTCCTCGTTAAAAACTTCCTGGTGTTATACCAAAGCTCCTCAAGGAATTCTTTATTAAACAGTAACTCATTATTTAGCCTCCAGGTTTTAGTTTCTCTGGGTTTTTGGCAGACCAATTCTAGTATTACTGGATTGTGATCAGACCAAGATAACTCTGGGATTGTCACAGTTTTGGACAGCTCAATAATCTCCATTTTTCCCCAGAATCATGTCCAGTCTAGAGTAAGAATTGAATGGTTTAGAATAACCTGTCTACCCAGGAATTCTCTTAATTCCCTAGCCAATCCAAATATTGATCTTTCTATTTTGATTCCTTTACCCAATAATTTGTCCACCATAGGATCTAATATACAGTTAAAGTCTCCTGCGACCAAGAGCAACCCCTGTACATATACCATGCATTAACTGAGTTTAAGAACCGCATCTGTCCCTTATTCGGGGCATATAAGTTTAAAAATGAGTATTTAACATCATCTATTTTACATACCAGAAACGCATATCTACCTTCTTTATCACGTTGTTCATATAATACTTCATATTTAACATTGCTCGCCACTATAATTGCTACCCCTCTTTTCTTTTGGGAAGGCAGTGATGCATGTGTTACATGAGGATATCTACACCATGCTAACTTATTTGCAAATTCATGCTTCCAGTGGGTTTCTTGAATCATCCCCACTGCTATCTTATTCTGATACATATAGTTCAGTAGGGTTATCCTTTTGAAGGGAAGGTTTAACCCATGGGCATTTAAGGACATTATTTTTAAAGTCATCCTTTATCCAGGTTGTTTCTATTTTCTATTTTTGCGGTCTGTGTAACCATCTGGGGAGTTCCGTCGCCACCTTGCAGAAATACATACAAAGTTACAACATATACACATATTACAAATACCTCAACATATACATAAAATCTATACTGGTCTTTTATCACAGTTAGTCCCCCCATTGCTTCACTCTGTACCTAACCCTAAGCACAGTGACAAGCCTAGAGGCCGGAATGGAGATACATAATCCTCTATCCATTTTCCCTTCTTTTTACACTGATCATTTTATCATTCGCAGCCCTTTATCATTTTAATGAGAGAATCATCACCCAGGCCCGGAGAAGAGGGGGGGCACAATGCTGTATCTGGATCAATACCATTTATGCCTGCCCAAGTCCCCTCCGCTCCAGAAGATGGAATTTAATTATTCATGGGGGAGGATCCTTTATTTCTCAATTATCAACTTATTCTTACTAGATGTTATATCAATGATTTAATGCCAACAGAAATTAACCCTTGTTACTTCTCAGGACCATTGCTGAACTCTAATATTGGCTTAATTGAGTTTTTCTTATTTCAATTTTATACAGTAGATTTAAAGGTGCAGATTTCGGTGTTTTCCTTCGCCAATTAGTGTTCTAGTGAATACATCCCCACTATATTTCATATCATTATATATATATATTATGTTCCTATCCTTTTGGATATAGAACGGGTACATAGACTTATAAAACCAAGTGGGATAGGCGAAGAACATCCCAGAGATGTAATAATTCGCTTCACAACATTTGGTATGAAGCAGAAGATATTGACCGAATCCATCATATCCGAGATACCTTCGGTTCACATAATACGAAGACTGAAACGAAGAATTCGAATTCGACTTGGTCTCTTAATCCGAAAGTTGTAACTCGGCATACACATAGGAGTTTCGTATTGAAGTTAATACGAAAATGGATCCGAGAATGGTGTAAGTCAAATCCTCGCGAGAAGATGACGATCACGGAAGTGATTTTCTCACTTCTGATTAAAAGGACAGTTGCTATGCAGGGAGTCCAGACGCCTATTTGAAGCCATTTGAGGCGAAACGCGTAGCGGCTGGACTCGCCTGCTTTTTACCTTAAGGACTTTGTTACTATTTTATTGTATTTATAAAGAACACTGCAGAAGCGTTTTCCTCATACAGACCAAAGTGTGGCGCCCACCTTGCAGCTCTCAGGAAACCCTTCATGTAAGCAGATATTTGTTCTTCCTATATTAAACCTGCTTTTTGCCACTCATCTGTTGTTCCACTTCTTCCTTGTTTTTGGAGTTCTAAGGATACTTGAAGTACCGGATCTCTTTTAAGAAAAATCGTTTGATGAGCATATTTTGTACTTGGAGTCTGTGAGTGCAAAATCCTAAGGGAGATTCTATCTCTCCTGAAGTTATTATTGTCTCACCATTTTCACTCACCTATTGTATATATTAGGTACTACATAGATTCCATAGTTTATGTAAAGCGCACTTTTTTTCTGTTTTTGTATTTTTTGTATATTTTGTGTGGTTTAGGAACACACTTATTAAGTGCAGCTCACATTAAGATTAAGCGCTGGCTTAATCTCCCTGTTTTTTTTTTTTTTTCACTATAAGGGAATTGGGTCCAAAAGATCAAAGGATTAAAAACGTATCCTTCTTTCAAGATGTGTCCTATAATACAAGGCAGGTAGGGAGAGCTTTTAAAGCAGTGATTGAGATGTTGAAGGAAAGACAGATACCTTGTTGGTGGGGCTACCCTTCAAAACTATGTGTCCGCTTTAAGGAGGACTCCTACAAGTTTGGAAAAGTAAAGCAGGCAATGGAGTGGTTAGATAAAACTTCAACAGAAATTCAGTAAACCGTAAATGAGAGACCATAGAGTGTGAGTTGGGGAGGAAGGGTGGGTTGAGACGAGACGTAAGGGTAAATTCACAGTGTCACATGGACAGTTATTAGAAAGATAAGAAGATAAGGTGGCACATAATAGAGATTGCGGCACGCACTATAAGAGCTTTAAAGGTTGAATATTTTGCATTAGGCACGTGTTTGTATTAAGGGAAGGAGCGACTTGGAGCTTATAAGATGTAGTTAAACACTAATATATAGTTATAGTAATAGACACTTATTAACTACACGATCACAAAATAATTATATTGATACACAATAGAAGATAGAGAATAATAATGTTCTTAAGGGTTTCGTAGATTTCATGTATGGAAATATAGATTCATTACTTAAGGAAAAGTTCATAAATATATAATCATCAAGGATAAATCGGCTGTGTTTTCATGACTTCCATTGCTTCTTTGCTTCATCACTTTTAACTGAATTTATAATAAAACTACCAAACTCTCCATTATAGAAATAATACACAATCTCACACCTTTTGGTGCTATGAAAATGTGTTACTTTACCATAAATAATTACAGGCAGATAATCACTTTTTAAGACATCGACCATGTGATTTGCACTATTGATATCTGCACTACTTGCACTATGAAACAGAATACTATACTTAAATATGTTTGTAAGAGCAAGTAGTATGAAATTAATAAAATTTTATATTAATTTAAATACTTAATAGTATTGTGAGTAGTAAAGAATTTGTGATGTAAAGAATTAATAGCTGAAATTTTACATATTTATTAAAATATATCATCAAGAACTGTTATTTTATTGTCTATATTTCATTGGTGTCTTTTCTCTAGTTCAAAACATTAAGTAGTTCTTAACATAGTTTGGTAGGAGTGGCAAATCACTTGACAAGTAGCTTTCATATCAGCCAGACTTCAATAAATTAAACTGTACAGATGTAGCAAGATTCATTGTTCTATGTAGGCTGATGTGTTTATGAATGTAATGTATTGTGACAACAATGTCACAGAATAAAGTGAAATATATGATATTCTGACATCCCATAAATTGTTGGGGATGACATTGTCCTGCACTGCATTTGAATGTAAACAGTAAAAATAACCTAATAAAATACTGTCCAGAATATAAAGTTACATGTGTTATTTGGGTTTTTTATGAGGTACCTTTAAACTGCATTATAGGAAATGTGTATACCAAAAACATATGTTAACCATTATACCCAACAAAAACATATACTCAACAATTCAGTAAAGAATGTAAAAAAAAAAATCCATATTCTAATTCTACATGAGGCATGAGGAATGAATATAGAAAAAAAAAATTTGCTTTAACATAGAGCAATGAATTATCAATAACCACAATGCACACTGTAGGATCTAAGTGACATCAAATAGTTGGTCCGCCCCACAAGCTTCAATTTCCAACCATTGCTTATCTGTTAATTAAAATAAAAAAGTAAAACTGCAACGGTTAGTCAGTATAAATATGCGAGAATATTGCAGCTTTGTAAAAATGTTTATTTACTTCATAGTACACAATTTGTAAATAATATGCAGTTTTATAGTATAGTATAGTTGTGTTTGCTCCTCTATGGAATTAAAATCATGCTGGCATCATTGAAGTAGCCTTTTAATTTGTGCAGAGCTTTGCATGGAAACACTGTACAGGTTTCTTACCCTGCAGCTGCTTTTGTCTCTATGCAGTTGAAAACTTACAATCGGGAAGGGGACGGGAAACTTGACATTGTGCATGCACTGAGACACACATGAACACACTCCCAATTAATCTTTTATGACAATAACCAATAAGGTTGTGTGCCCAGGACAGTGGCATGATAGCATATCATTTATGTATTGATATTTAGGAAGGAAATTCCTTATTTTGACCCAAATCCCTGTATCCCTCATTCCTCCTCTAGTGTCCCTCTTTTCTCAAATCTCATAGTTTTCTGATGTGAATGAGTGTTCCAGAACAATTAATCTCACAATAAAATACAATGAATGTGTTGTATATATTCATTTTTTTTAATAAACTACTTCATTCTAAAGTGACTTGATTTAAAGGGACACAATCACCTAAATATTGATTTTACTGTTAAGGTAGAGAATACAAAAATAATATACATGTTATGTAAGAGAAATTGTAAGCAAATTCATGAATTCAGATATAATCAGGTTTTAAATGTGTCTGTGTTGTTTCTTGTTTATGACATCACCTGTGGCTTGGTATGTAAATGAACTATTTTTCAGTGAGAACTGTGTAGTTTGCATATCAAGCTACAAATTGATATCATAAACAGGAGACACCACAGACATGTTTTAACCCCTTAACGACAGATGACGTGCCAGGCACGTCACGGCAAATCGAGGACTTGCCGACAGGTGACGTGCCTGGCACGTCATGCACTAAACTGAGTAAAGAAAGCGACCAGCGGTCGCTTTCTTTACTCTAACGGTGTTGCTACAATGCCTCTAGGTAGAGGCATTGTGCAACACCCCCCAAATGTGCAGGGGCGCGCTACGATCACTCCACGGAGTGATCGTAGCAGCCATTTAAAAATGGCTGCGCCGGCTGCACACATGTGCTTAGAAAGCGAACGATCGTTCGCTTTCTAAGCATCTCCGGTGTTGTTAAAGTGCCTCGCCAGCGAGGCACTTAACAACACCGTTCTGCTCCCCAGAGCCGATGGTGGTCGCTCTCCTGAGCGACCCCATCGGCTCAGTAGAAGGGAACGCTGCCTATACAGGCAGCGCTTCCCTTCTAATGGCAAGAGCATCGGAAGTGAAAGTATTTCACTTCCGATGCTCTAGGGGGAGCCAATCGATGCCTGCACAACAGATCTATGTGATCTGTGTGCAGGCATGTATGGTAAGTGCTCTGATGAGCACTTATCACACTGTCAAAGGCAATATTAGCAATTATTGCCTTTGACAAGTATTGATCTGCCTCCCTCACCTTACTAGTTTTAGTAAGGGAGAGAGACAGATCAGATAAAGTAAAAAAATAAAATAAAATAATAAAACAAATATTTAATAAAATTTTAAACACCAAGGGCTTTTATAAAAGCCATTTAACCCCTTCCCTGCCATTGATCGCTGTGTACGCAGTGATCATACACAGCAGCACATTTTTTGCTGTCTGTGCATTTTTTAGGGGTTAATTTTTTTTACTGTAATTCATTACAGTATAAAAAAAAGCTCTTTTAAGAGAGATTAACCCCTTTCTTGCTGTAGATCACTGCCTAAGCAGAGATCTGACGCAAATGCAGCAATCTTGCTGCAGAAGCATTTTTAATTTTTTTTAAACTTTTTTATTACACCCGTCACGTGTTAATTATACCCGCTAGGGGACTACGTTTAACGTAATTTTTTTTTTAAATAAGAGCTATTAACCCCTTCCTTGCCGTATATCACTTCCTAAGCAGCACATATGGTCACTGCCTAAGCAGTGCATATGGTCACTGCCTAAGCAGCGCATATGGAGCAATCTAGTCGCAGAAGGATTTTTTTTTTTGCTATCAGCATTTTTTTTGTCAGACTCGCTAGGGGTTAATTATACCCACTAGGGGATTACGTGTATTCCTTTTGAAGCTGTCTGAACACGTGTATAGCGATCAGTAACAGCCGATCAGTGGCAAAGGTGGTTTGGTGATTTCTCAGATGAGCATCACCATTCGTCTGGTTCGATCAATATTGGTAAATATTGTTCTGACCCATATGGATCTGCCTCCCTCTCCTCACTTGAGTTTTAGTGAGGGAAAGAGACAGATCTGTATAACATAATTTTTTAATTGTAATAAATTAAATAAAATGTTAAAAAAATTGTGAGTCCCAAGGGCTTTTATAAAAGCCATACCCTTTGTATAGTGTAGTGTATTAACCCCTTCCCTGCCACTGATCACTGCACAGCAGAAATTTTTTTCTTGTCTGTGCATTTTTAGGGGTTAATTTTTTTGTACAGTACTACAAAGGCTCTTATAAGAGCTATTAACCCCTTCCTTGCTCTACATGTTCAAATTCCAAGTTTGAAAATCAAAAAGCGCACCTCTCAAATGTAGCCTTTCAACACCCAACAAAGCTGACAAAGCTATGCATGGGTGGTATCCCTGTGCTCGGGAGATGTTGCTGAACATATATTGTGGTATTGTTTGTCAGTGACACATACCGAAATATGTGAATTTGTGTCTAAAGTACAATGTATGTGGGAAAAAATACACAATAAAATGACTACCACAAACTTTGACAAAGGCTGGTGGTAGAATTGGTGCATGGAAAGTGTTAAAATAACACCATTTAAAATAGCCTAGGGTGTCTACTTTTACAAAATATATACTTTTTGGGGTAAAATACACTGTCCGACTTTAAAAAAAAGTCCCAAATGAAAGATGGGCTCAGGCTGGCTACACGTCAATATTCCAAGTTGAAAATGCGCACCTTCACAATGTGGCCCTTTTAGCCCCCAAACAACCCAACAAACCTATGCATGGGTGGTATCCCTGTACTCAAGAGATGTTGTTGAACACTTATTGGGGTGTTATTTGGCAGTGACACATACCAAAATCTGTAAATTCATGGTGGTAGAATTAGTGCATGGAAAGTGTAAAAATAGCACCATTTGAGATAGCCTAGGGTGTCTACTTTAAAAAAATATATGGGTTGATGTGGTAAAATACACTGGCTGGTTTCAAATATGTCCCAAATGGGACATGGGTGCAGGCTGTCTGCATGTCAAAATTTCAAATTGGAAAACCAAAAACTTCACCTCCCAAATTTGGCCTTTTACCCCCCAAACAATCCAACAAACCTATGCATGGGGGGTATCCCTGTACTCAAGAGATGTTGCTGAACACTTATTGGGGTGTTATTTGGCAGTGACACATACCAAAATCTGTAAATTCATGTCTGAAGTACAAGGTTTGTGAAAAAAAAACACAAAAAAATTACTACCACAAACTTTGACAAAGGCTGGTGGTAGAATTAGTGCATGGAAAGTGTTAAAATACCACCATTTGAGATAGCCTAGGGTGTCTACTTTTAAAAAATATATGGGTTGATGGGGTAAAATACACTGGCTGGTTTCAAATATGTCCCAAATGGGACATGGGTGCAGGCTGTCTGCATGTAAAAATTTCAAGTTGGAAAACAAAAAACTGCACCTCACAAATTTGGCATTTTAGCCCCCAAACAACCCAACAAACCTATGCATGGGTGGTATCCCTGTACTCAGGAGAAATAGTAGAATCTATTTAGCATGTTTTTTCGTTCGCTATTGTCGATGAGGAGAAGTTGTTTCAAATAAAAACAAAGAAATTTGTGTATTTTTTTTTTTTTTACCATATTTTATTATTTTTTTTTAATAATATGATGAGATATGATCAAAAATATGGCATCCATAGAAAGCCCTTTTTGTCCCGATAAAAACAATATATAATATGTGTGGGTACAGCAAATGACGAAGAAGAAAATTACTGCTAAACACAAACAGCACAGAAATGTTAAAATAGCCATTGTCCAGAAAGGACAAAAATGTTTCAAAGGCTCTGTCCTTAAGGGGTTAAATATGGTTTTCTCTAAGTTTATGTATTTGTTTTCAATTCAACTAACACAATGTATAGCTAATTTTTGATCATGTATTATTCTCTGTGTTCACCATATAAACTATATTTAGGTGATGAAGTCCCTTTAAATTATATAAACCAGTATTATTTGGCCATAAAGCTACATAAGACTTCCAGGCAATGTCACAATAAACAATATATATGATTTAGTACCATTTCATCAAATAAAATAAGACAATGCATACTGAACTATCTTTTGATGGCAATTGCTGAATGCTAAGCTTATTTGATTTCATTGTACCATTTTACTCAGTGGGGTCTATTTATCAAAATCCGAGAATTATGCAAGGAGGTTGACTTAGGAGGTTGACTTTCTATTAATAAGTTGCCCCTCAAGTCGGCCTCTTCACGCTATTTACTAAAGCAAACCCAACATCCCTCTCCCCCCACCTCGCTGTGGTCCATCTCAAACTCCCATCTCAAATGCCCTTCAGTGAAAAGCAATGAAAATTGATATTCACTAATAAAAACTCAATCTCCACTTAAACAGAGAGGGCAATAACATGTAATCTGTGAATAAACAGGCAATCAACAAGATTCTTCCGCATACATAAAGGCATCAGGAATGAACAGCGGACATACGCCCCTAAAGAAGCCCAGTATCTGGGCGAAAATCATAGGGCAACATATAACGTCACTCGAAGAGGAGGAGCTAGGATGTAAACGGAAACGCACACAGAAGCTCAGGCTTCATTTGGCAATATTACCACACTTGATTATTTTAACTATAAAATGTAAACGGATATTGTTTTATTCATTAAATATTTCATGTCTAACACTTTAGACCTTCTCTTCCCCATGTCCTGTTGCTTTAAGAGCCTTATGCTGGGAGCTACATAATAGACATGTGCAAAACTAGAATTTTCATTTAGTTTTCGTCCATTCGGACGAAAATGTTATTTAGTTCATTACTGCATTCCTTTCAGACGAAATTATTTCATTTCATGTTTTATTCATTCGTACGAATCAATTGACCTAAACATTCCATAAACCGAAGTCTATAACCAAACTTCGTTCAGTTTATAGACTTTCGGCTTATGGAATACATGTAATGCTATTGGCTTTCTATAAACCGAACTAGAGTCCCCATTAAACATGTGCATTAGTTTTCGGACGGGTGGTGGGGGGGTCTTTCACCCCGAGCGGGGTGGCGGGGGAGTAGGAAGATGCGGTGCGAGGGTACAGTGCAGTGGGGAGGTAGAGCGGGGAGGGGCTGGGGGACTTAAGTGAGGAAAAATAGAATGTTCAGTTCCCTTTCCCCCCCCCCTTGATTCTCTCTCCCTTCCTCTCTTTCTTCCCTTGTTTTTCTGTTGTGCTTTCCCATAGGACACTTGAATTGATTCACTTAATGTAACACATTTTGCTCTGGACTCACTCTGGCTAGGCATTGCCACGCTGCACTCTGTTTTCTTTTTGTCCTTGTGGTGTAGGACTGATGGAGGGGTATAGTCTTTACGACATACCCAACCGTTGTATGAAAGTACTGGTATGGCTGAATACGTGTGTGTGTGATTGGGTTGGTTGTGTGTGGTCTGGGCCGGGAGAAAGGGGAACTATAGAAACCTGGGATGTCATTTAGACTGCTATCTCTCAATGCGCAGGGACTAAATTCTCGACAAAAAAGAGGAAATCTATACAACACGCTGATAAATAATAAAATTGATATAGCATACATTCAGGAAATCCACTGGGTACCCTTCCATAATAATCTATGGAGATACAGTGTATACCCCCATGTTTACACTGCCAACCTGATTGAGGGTAAGAAAAAGAAAGGGATTGCTCTTATCTTCTCACACAGGTTACATTTTGAATTGGTGTACCAAGAGGCCGAAAGGAATGGTAGACACTTGATACTCATGGTTAAAATTAATGACATTCCCTACACCTTGTTTAATATATATGCCCCATATCAGATATCAGCAGGATTGTTCGATAAATGAATGGAAAAGATAGATAAAATTAAAATCGGAACCCTAGTTATTGGGGGAGACTTGAACACCGTAGCCGATCCGAGAGTTGACCAAAGCGCAAACAATGTGAAAAGTAGGAGTAATAGTCCTATATTACAAACATTCTTGGGGAAAAACTCCCTATTTGACACTTGGAGAGTTTTACACCCAAGTGACAGAGACTACACTTTTTATTCCACTCTCGGATAGACTACTTTCTGTTGAGACCACAATCTTTGGAACTGGTTAAGACCGCACAGATAGGTTAAATTACGTGGTCAGATCACGCCCCTCTAATAATGGAAATATCTAACAATCCCCATTACATTTTGAGAACCAGATGGAGATTGAATGAATCCATTCTTAACTCTAAAGAAAACATACAATACTTAACGGAAGAAGCCTATAATTTCTCGCTGGCAAATGATAACGGGGAGACCTCGGACATTATTCTCTGGCTCACCTTCAAAGCATATATGAGAGGCCTGATAATCAAACTGGGCGCAAGGGAAAAAAAAGAAAAAGGGACCAACCTATATATTAATCTATATATTAATCTTGCTAAGCAGGAGAGACTGGACAAACTGGCCCCAGACCCTAAAACTAAGGCGGAGATTAAATTAATACGAGCTGAAATTAATATTAAAGAACTAGATAAAATTAACGCAATGATGACCCGTCTCAAACAGAATTGGTACTACTCGTCCAACAGAACAGGAAAGACACTGACGAATAGACTCAAAAATAAGAAAAGCTCAGGGATGATCCATAAGATAACAGTGGGTGATACACATCATCTTTCCCCCAAGGCTATTTCCAATGCGTTTGTAGCATATTATAGAAGTTTATATAATATACCCCAGGTCCCAAATCGTCAGAGCAAGATTGACGAGTTCTTAGGTACATTGAATCTCCCCACAGTCTCGGTACAACAAAAGGAACTGTTGAACAGCCCCATTTCTTTATTAGAAATAAATAGTACACTAAAAAATGTAAAAACTGGTAAATCCCCTGGCCCTGACGGGTTTTCAACCCCTTTTTTTTTTAAATTTCAATCTATAGTAGCACCACTATTACTCAGACTTTTTTTTAAACATCCCTAAATCGGGTATTCTCCCCGAAGAACTATTACAGGCAACAATTACACTGATTCTTAAGACAGGGAAGGAACCAACACACACAACTAATTACAGACCTATTTCTCTCATTAACCTTGACATTAAGAATTATTTTTAAAATATTAGCTGGGAGACTGAAACAAGTAATCCCTTCCCTTGTACATACAGACCAGACGGGGTTTGTAGAGGGCAAGAGCGCGGAGGATAATACAAGGAAGATACTCAACCTAGTCCACAGATCAAGGTCACTAAATCTTCAAGTAGTCTTCTTAGCACTTGACGCCAAGAAGGCCTTTGATCAGGTGGACTGGCAATATATGGAATCTGTTCTGTACAGATTTGACATGGGGGGACTTTTTAGAGATTATACCATGGCATTATACTCGAATCCTACCGCAAAAGTAACAGGGCCAGCGATGGACTCTGACTGGTTCTCGATTAATAATGGGTAATAATGGATTAATAATAGTTGCCCCTTAGCCCCCCTCTTATACATACTTAGTATGGAAACCCTGGTGGCTGCCATTAGACAATCCCCCCATGTCATGGGGGTAGAATACGTGACGGAATCCTCTTAGATCTCCTTGTATGCCGACGACATCCTCCTGTCCTTGACAACCCCCCTCTGCTCCATCCCGGCTCTCTTTCGGGTGAAAGATGAATACGGGGCCTGTTCCAATTATAAAATTAACTTTAAAAAAAAAAAAACTATAAACATCTCTCTTACACACACAGATCTCAAAGATCTAAGTTTACTAACCGATATAAACTGGCCAAGGCAAACCATTGACTACTTAGGAATTCAAATACTTAATGATATGAACAAAATGGTAAGTTGTAACTATGGTACGTTAGTAAAGGGCATAGCCACCCAATTAATCAAATGGAAGGGCCTGGAGATCTCCTGGCCAGGCTGTATAAATGTTATTAACACCTATATCATACCAAAGGCCCTATATTTATTTAGGCTCATACCACTAAGAGTCCATCCAAGAGTATTGAAACAAATACAGAAACTCATTGAGGATTACATCTGGCTCGGTAAAAAAAACAAGAATAAGCGGTACTATACTAAAAAGAAAGACCACCAAAGGGGGGGCCTCCTTTCCAGATATTATAAATCTCCATGAGTCGGCAATGTTAACACATTTCTTGGCCTGGGATAGGAAATCAAACAAATCTAACAATCTCCCAAAATGGCTCCATTTAGAACAGACAGAAATTAAGGACTCCGGAAATATTGAAGAACCTAATAAAACATCCCAGTCCATTCATACGAGACACCCTTGTCACTATTAATAAACTTAAAAATAAATTTAAGATAGGAAACTACTTACTGGCCTCAACCCCGACTGAGATAGTTCAACTTTCTATTACAGATATCAGCCTAAAGAAATGGCAACAATGTGGTATAACGTCTATAAAAGACATAATGACTCAGAATAGCATTAGACCATTTCAACAACTGATAGAGCTGTATAATCTGCCTCCGGGCAAACTATTTACATACCTAAGAGTTAAAAACTTTATCTCACATAGGAACATATTAGCCTCCCCGTCTTTAGAAGACTGGATCGAGACCCACAAGAAATCAAAACAAATCTCTATAAACACTAAACTACTACAAACCTTGATCCAAGAAGGGAAAGACCAGCCAACCTGTAAATGGGAGCTTGAACTTAACTTAAATTACCCCATAGAGGACTGGATCAGGGCAAAGCATTCATTCAATCAACCTTATAGAACTATACTTTAAAATTATCAAACACTGGTATTTGACCCCGAGTAGACTCCACAAGATTAGTAGAGCTAACTCAAATATATGTTGGCGTTGTACAACAGAAGTAGGAACTCTCTCCCATGTCTGGTGGCCCTGCTGCGCTCTGGATAGCTTAAAACTAAAAATACAAGATCTTATAGTCGAACTTTGTGGTCTCAACTTAACACTATCACCTCAGATTTTTTTTACTACACATTGATTTCCCGAACATCTTGAAATCTGAGAAAAAACTTCTAATACATATTTTCACGGCAGTAAAAATTACAATGGCTCGCTGTTGGAGGCAGGGAGACAATATAAACTGGAATGCAGTTATTACACAACTGAGATGCCAACATCTGATGGAAAAGGGCTTCTATACGAGAAATGCGAAACTCGACGAATTTCAGGATATATGGGCCCGATGGAAAGATTTCGACTTTAGATCCCTTAGTATCGTATCGTAATCAGAAGACACTATACTATAATATAGCTGAATCCCCTATGGGATCGCCCGGCCCAGACCCCACGCCGCCGACCCTTAGTATGACTCTTGACTGTTTGATGAGATGACTGATTAGTATGACTGATGCAATGTGTTCGTACTGATATGAATTAAGAATGAGTGTAGAACAAACACCAACCCCGTTGATGTAATGGGTCCCCTCGAAATGATCCACTATCACTGGGAACCTTGTTTTATTAATCTTTTTCTTTAACACCTTAAATTCCCCCCTGACACAAGAGCATGGGACAGATGGATACGGTGGGCCGACTCTAAAAATAACTTAGACAACACTAATAGAAAGGGCCCAATTTACTTGATCCATCGATGTTTGTTATACATTGTATTGTTTGAACGTTTCTTGTCACGCCAGTAGTTTTTGTAATTTTTTGAATCTTTGCACAATAAAGCATTAAAATAGAAAGAAAGGAAAAAAGAAAAAAAAGGGGGAAAAAAGAAAGCCAATAGCATTACATGGCTATTGGCTTTCTATAAACCGAAATAGAGTCCCCATTCATAGGAATAGGTCAACTGACCTATTCGTATGAATGGGGACACTCTTACCCACATTTTACTTCATTTTTCATCCCTCTAGCCCTTTCCAGGACTTTTTTTGAGGCATTTTAGTGGCCAAAAGTTTGTGTCCCCATTGACTTCAATGGGGTTCGGGTTCGGGGTCAAGTTCGAGCACGGACCCGGACATTTTTTCGAAGTTTGGCCAAACCTGCCGAACCCGAACATCCAGGTGTCTGCTCAACTCTATTGCTTAGTAAAACTGTGGAAATATTTTCACTTTGGTTCAGAGACCAAATTTGATTTTAAATCATATTAACTTTACTTTTCAGAATATAACTCTGCTCACTGAATATAATACAAAACCAAATAATTCCAAATGTGTGCTAATTTGAAATGTTAGTGGTCTCCAGCTATTTAAAGGCTATACAATTATTGATGTAATAGTCTATATATATTCAGACAACTTTGTAATTTCACCACTTTTATGGATTTACCTTTTGAAAGTCACATATAGCCCATAGTAACAAGTTGAACAGAACTTTTTTTTATTTTTTTTAGAAAGGTAGGCAGTGGTTTCAAACATTATCTGAACCATTTTAATGGCAAGATTGGAAAATAGGATCCTGCTAGATTTGTACCTATTCCCCACTCAATCTAACCTTTCATGAACCTGACCTGATCACTCTATCTTCCACTTACCATTTTATCCAAATAGTGCAATTGAGAAATGTTTAGAGATTCATGTTGTACTGTGCTTTACCTCAAAAAATGAAGAGATGTGAAGGAGCAACTGACTCTCACACATTCCAAGCAATAGACACCATCATACATCAGTCCCTCGGTACTCTACAACAGTAGATCATTAGTCCTGCTGCTGCTTAGGCATTGTCCTTCGATGTTGGCATTGTCTAATAATGCCAGTGACAGCTTAGCTGGTAAATCCCTTGACTGTCGAGCCTGTTTAAACCTCAAGGTTGCAGGTTCATATCCCAGCAGGCTCAACTCAGCCCTTCATTCCTCTGAGGTCAGTAAATAAATACCACTGATTGGGTGATAATAACATTTCAGCTGCCAATTTGGGTAATTCTGAGAGCATGTGCTGAAAAGCACCTTAAGTCCCACTGGGAGAAATATCTCAGAGTACCCTTCTTGATCAAGCATTTTGTTATTTTTATTATTAACCGCATTCAGTGTTCTATTATGTTGTCGAGTTATGCCATATAGCACCCTTGCTCAAAGGCTAATCACTGAATTGACACACTTGTCACTGTGCTCTTGCTATGAATCAGGGTTTCCTCTTCTTTTCTCTCTTCTTCATGTGGCCCTGAATGTCTATAAATAACAAACACATTATTAAAGACTAATTTTTATCACAATGGCATTTTGAACACTATTAAATATTTGAATACTAGATTTCAATTACATGTTCTAATTCTTTCTTTTACTTATAATTATGAAGCAGTTTGAGTCCCATTTTGAGAACATTTCTCTATAAATGGTTGATTTTATTATTATCATAATTATTATGAAGACCAGCATTGGAAATTTGTATCTTTGGTGCTTGGTTTCATAATACATTTCATTTGTTAACAAAACTCACCAGTCACCAGAGTGTTTTTGAAATGTTGTGCGCTAGTGACCGAGGCTGTTTTAACACTTCTAACATGTTTGTGTTTACCTTTAATTTTATTCTTTGTCATTTGCTGTACCCACACAAATTATATATTTTTATTTTCAGGATAAGAGGGGCTTTCTTTTGATGGCATTATTTTGTTCATATCATTTATTTTATTATGAAAAAAATTGTAAAATATGGTGAAAATTTAAAAACAACAACACTTTTCTTGATTTTTATTTGTAAAATCTTTCACTAAGCTCCAAAAGCTAATGAAAAAAACTGCTAAATAGATTCTAATATTGGTCCTGAGTTTAAAAATACCAAATGTTTCTATGTTGTTTTGATTTTTTTGCATGTTATAGGTTAATAAATACAAGTAGCACATAGTTGTTTCAGATCTTTTTTTTTTTTTTAAATTAGCGTTAGTGACATTGTAACACCAGTATCTGTCATGTTCCTTGAATAACCCCCCACATGTACACATTTTTATAAAAGTAGACATCCCAGGATATTCAATTTGGGGTATTTTGACACTTTTCATTCAGTCATTTTACCAGCAACCAACCTTTGATAAGTTTTGGCATAGTAATTTTATGTGTGTTTTATTTTCACACACTTTGAACTTTAGGTATGAATTTAAAGGGGTGGTTTTATTTTATTGCCAAACCCCAATATATGTTAAGCAACTTCCCCTGAGTATAGCGGTACCCCACATTTATAGGTTTGCTAGGGTTATGTGGCAGGTGCATTGCCATATTTAGGATACAGTCATTGCAGCTTTATAATGTGTATTTTTTATGTATTTATTGCGGACAACATTTCCTATCATGGTCAGTCAGCCAAAAGCTCCCTTAGCATCATAGGAAATGTAGTCTATAGTAGCACAGATTGTTGGTATCCTTGCTACTCTGCGGCTCCTGTGGGCCACTATCTACTGCTGGGAACCAGTGCAAAGCACTAGCCCCACTAGCATTCTTTAAAAAAATAAAAAAAAAATCCCTAGAGGACCACCGACAGACCTGATATGTCACTGGTCCTCTACAGAATAAAATATTATTTTTTAAAAATTTATGGGGGGAAAATTACATTATTTATTTATTTTATTTTATTTCATTTTGTTTACATTTTTATTTAGCTCTTACCTTAACCCTAGGGTTAGAGTTAGTACAAACCCTAATTATAACTCTATGATTAGGGTTTTGAGGAACTCTAACCCTAACCCAAGGGTTAGGATTACCACAATAAAAAAAAAATCCTTGGGGGGGGTTAGTGAAGGTGCTTTTGGGGGACTAGAGGGAGACTTGCAGCACTACATTTAGTGGCAATCGGATCTGCATGACGGTCCTGGACAGTCACCATCATCAGCCAACCTGTTATCAACAGAGATAGACACAGATAGACAATCAGGACAGGTAAATTGACAGATAAAGTATAGAGTTTGTTAGACAAACAAGATAATTGGATAGAAAGTTTGGTGCACTGGAAGTGAAAAGTGGTATAACCCCAGTCCATTGAGTCAGCCCTTCCATGCATTTACACACTTTATCCACTTATGTTCACATTGAAGAGAAAAATAAAAAAAATGGCCTTTTTAAACAAAACAAACGTAAAGATAAATATACAGCAAGTAAAAATAACTTTGCAAGTCTGCAACTAGATTTTTTTTGCATAGTTAATATTCTGTTAAAATATGCTATGACAAAAACCACATAGTATTTCCGCCCATTCAACCCCCAAAAATACATTTCTGTTGTGCCAGGCTACATATACCTGCAAAGCAACTGACTCTATTTACTAAACAGTGAGCTGAAAAGAGAATTCATAGCTGAGTTAGAAAGAACACATTTTGGGGAAAGTTTCCAACTTGGTTATTAATTGCCTTAATTTTGCAATTACCTTGTCAGTTTATCACTGTTCACTCCATAGTGAATACACTTCATTGTGTTTTTCTATCTGTTGATTGCTATAGCAATTTCTTTCAAATCATTCTATGATGAGGGCTGTAGGCACTCCCTATTTTTCAGACAGTTGTGGTAAACAGCATCACTGCAGTAAAATTATGCAGGAAAATATGGTGAGTTTCTGATAACTCTACAGCGAAAGGAAACCAAACATTTGACATTTTTTTCCATTTGAACCAAAATGTTTGCCGTATTAAGCATACCTTTAAAACAAAGAGGGAAAAAAAGGTTTCAAAAAAGCATTTTTAAAACTATGTCTCTAGTGTAAAAAAATACTCTTATTTTTTTATTAATCAAACAGTTGACCAAGTACGTATAATGATTATTCTGATTATGTGGTCACTCACCTTACCTTGATCGTTTATGCAATGGCGACTGCAATCAGGTGGAACAGATTATTAGCCAGGGTTGTGTTGCCAAGCAACATTTACAGAGAATAACAAATTGTTCGCTTTATAATGTGGAAACAAGAAGAAAACATTTGGAGGAGCATTTAAAATATAATTAAGGCCTACAGAATGATAAATGACAGCTGAGTGATTTAAAAGAGAAAAAAAAGACATTGTTTTGATTTCAATACATATAAGAAAAGCACCCAATCAAAAGACAGTTTCTTGGGATGCTTTTATGTCCTTTTTTGTGATTTAATATATTCAGCATGTGACAAAACAGAAACAACACTAAAGGATACATTTACTGTTATGATAGATTGTTTATGATACATAATTGATACATAAATATTTAAAACCCTGCTGTCTTGACATATGTATGTACGTAAATATATAAGTACACGTGTATGTTTGTGTATATATATATAAATAAATATATATATATATATATATTGCAAGAAATGTCAGCACTCTTTGTATTGATGATAATGCGAATTAATAATAAAACATTTTATTAGTAAAGTTTATTATTTTTGTTAGACAAGGAGTGCTGGCATTTCTTGCAGTGCATGTATCCAGCGATTCAATGGGTGTTTGTACATTTTTTGTATATATCGTCTAGCAGAGCAGTAATTAGGGTAAGGCAAGTGTCGCATTAGCATCAAGGGCACTGAATTGAGGGTGCACCGAGCATGTGGCAACTTACAGCTACACGAACAGTAGGAGGTCTCTGTTGGGAAGAGGCAAAGACCTACAGCTGACTCAACACCACTGATCACTAGTTTAGAAACCCCAGGGACCAAAAGTGAGGAAATTAACCTCCATTTCAAGCTAAGCTCCCCATAAAGGGGCCCAATCTTCTATTCCTGCCTCAAATACAGAAAGAGCTAGCTACGGCTATTTATATGATATCTAGTACATTTCCTGTTAAAGGGACACTAAACACTTTTTTTATTTGTTCTTCTAAAATAGAAGCACAAGTGAAAAGTTAGTTGTCCCCAGTATGAGGATGAGCTGGAGTGTACTTTTGATAGTACACAGAAAATGATTTTGAGCTACCCAGGTAGTACACGCTGGATCAGAATGTATGACCTCCGTCCTCACCCGGTCTCCGGTGCCTCCCGCCAGCGCTCGACTCACACTTAACAATGAATCATAAGCTTATGAATAAGCTCCTGGAGCACGAAACGCGTCAAGCTATTTCTTTTCTTATACCTGCACTACCGTTATGGATTTTTCACGATCTTATGGAATAAAAATAACTTTTTTTCACCTTTAAATTGGCTCCAGGAGTGCAATTTTTCCTGCATTCCTTTCATTGTTACTTTTGATAGTACACGCCAGTTTTTCATCTGACCGACAGCTGCCATGCTTCCATAGGAAGCAGGCAGCCGTCTGGTCGGCAACTGGCTCTCTCTGCTAACGTTTTTGAATGGGATCCTATTGCATCCTATTGTAGTCACTATGGTATTTCAGCTGACTATGGTTTAAGTATATTGTGGGCTATAGTCATAAACATTAATATGAATATACTTATAACTCTAGCATTTCACAATTTTTCCTTTAAAGGGACACTCCCTTTCGGCTTATGTCTGGAAGAAGGCAAGCAAGCCAGAACGCATCGACGTTACTATGCAAATGGAGGGGGGGAGCTAAAATGCCAGTCACAGTAACATCTAGCAGAGACTCTTTCTGTTTATGTGCGAATGCTAACTAGTTTACACACAGCAGCATCGATCCCTAAATGTAAGCGTATTTTATATTGCTAATTAAAAAGACACTTGTATCTGACCCTGCTATTTTCCCTCTACATTTGTTTTCTCGAGAATCGTTTTTATACTCCATACATGCTATGAAATCCAAGATCAACAATACCTGGTGCCCTGTTTTTCTGGTGTTTAGTCAGCAACAATGCCTAGGCCCACAGTGTTGTAGGCATGCTTTGTATTAAGTGGCCTAATGTGTGAAAAGAACACAGCACCTGCACCATATCATCACCAGCTTGTACCACTGACACAAAGCATTATGGATCCTGAAGTTTACACCAAATCATCACCCTACTAAAATTTTGCAGACCTGTCAACATGTTCCCAGTCTTCAACCATCCAGTTTTGATGAACCCATGCATGATGTAGTCTCATCTAAATAGTTTCTAGTTGAAAGGAGTGGCACCCGGCTTGGTCTTCTGCCGCTGTAGTCCATCATCTTTGAGGTTTGACAGATTGTGCATGCTATACACTGATTATTTGAGTTTTTGTGAAAAAGCACATTCACATTTCAGCACCGCAATTAACAAGGTGTTTTCATCCATGGAAATGCTACTTACTAGATGTTTTTATAGCACCAATCTATGTCATGTATACAAATCCAGAGAGGTCAGCTGTTTCTGAGATTATGGAAGCACAATGCCTGCCACAATCTATCATAATCAGTGTGGGCTAATATATAATCTGTAGAAACAGTTAGTCATGCAGGGTTGCATGTTCAATTCCTGGCAGAGTTTACTAAGTCTTTCATCCTTCTGTGCTAGATAAAATGAATACCATTAAATCAATTACAAGCAACATCCCCTTTGCGACCTTACGACGAGTTAACTCATTATAAGAGCGTTAGCGACCTTATGACGAGTTAACTCGTCATGTAGTTAAGCTGGCAGTGCGCACCGCCAGCCAGTCTGAAACTGGTCCTGGACTATGCCTCGCACCTGATGCAAAGCTCCTGTCCCTGATCAGCGGGTTTCTGGGCATGTGATCACAGTGATCACTCGATCACTGGGATAACATGCAAATTAGATGGCAAAGACAATGTGTTCATACATTGACTTTTCCTCTAATTCACTCCCTGTGCTTCATGTACTTATAGCGAAGCACAGTGACCAGTAAGTAAAAAAATAAATAAATAAAATACATCCTGTAAAAAAGAAAAAAATAAGTTAACCCTTTCCTTGCTGATCACAGTTTGGTAATGTGATCAGTTTCCTTATTTCTTTCTGGCCCTCATTTTGGGTTTTTGTAAAAAAAAAAAAAATATATATATATATATATTTTTTTTTTTTGCAATTGTAACTTTTTTTAATAAATAAATATTATTGTAATATATTGATTTAATTACATTTAACCCTGGCATGCCTGTTCTGTGATTCTTATGG
This sequence comes from Pelodytes ibericus, assembly GCA_036172795.1. Taxonomy (NCBI): domain Eukaryota; kingdom Metazoa; phylum Chordata; class Amphibia; order Anura; family Pelodytidae; genus Pelodytes; species Pelodytes ibericus. Next base: position 103,419,810 of record CM069858.1, on the reverse strand, counting down.
CTCTGACATCGCACTGGTTAGTTTTTTTTAACTGGGTTTTTTGCTGGGGGGCGGTTGGGAACCTATATTTTTCTTTTTTATTAGTTAGTTAATTAGTTGGGATAAGTGGGCTAGTGTTGCACTAGTTGTGTACATTATTATTGGGAAAATAATGGGGAAAAACATTTTTTCCCCAAAATTGTCCCCTTTTATATGTATTTTGTAATACTAAATTGTAGATTATTTTTGTGTATAGGGTATCAGAAGAAAGCACTAACATATCAAACATTGAAAAATCGCTATGGTCATTGGCCCAGAAATTCCCTGATCCTTAAGGGGTTAATATACCTTTCCTGGTTCAACACTTACAACTCACGATAAGCTCCTTGACTAACACATTCTCCCATTTATAATGTTTAGTCATATAAAACCTAAACCTCTTGACCATGAAAGCATACTGAATTTCAGTCACATTATTTGGTATTTGATGTGGCACTAACCACACTGTGTGTACTTTTAGACAGCAGTAAACAAGGAATGTATATTTTGGGGTTATTTCTTTTTATGTGATCATGTAACATGATATACCTTAAATCTGTGTTACTTACTATCAGTACACCTCTCTTTAACACATTACTTGTACTTCACAGATTCCTACTACTCACTCAAAAGTATACCTGTTTTCTACAATACATTCACAACAACTTAGTGTTAAAAACAGCACCCTCTACTGGTACCAACATGTAGTTATTGAACATTTCTATGGGAGTGATTTATATGGCGAGTCTATCAGCTGGCTAGACAGTTTCTATTTTTTTTTTTAATAAAAACAAATTATATGTATGCTCAGTAATAATATAATGCTTCAATTACTCTTTTTTCAGTAGATTACTGAAGATACATCTTACAGATGAGCAAAGAAAATAAGTCACTAAATACAGAACTTAATATTGTACATTAGTGGGTGTTTTAGGATAATATACATAAAATGCTAAATTGAAACTTATTTGAGACGTTTGTGGTGTATTGCATGCAATAAAATAGATGTCAATCATGCGCTATGACTTTAAATGATTCCACCCTATCTGAGCCATGCATGCAAATGCTTCCATGTTCTTCCCAGTAACAATGTGCTCATCTTTCTCCTCCCACTCCACAAAACATTAAAAAAAAAAAAAAAAACACAATGCATCAGTCTGAAAGGGTGTTTCCTTTGTTGGTCTTTTTTAATAATAAGAAAACCAATATTATGATATTTGATTAACAGGGTTAGGTCTTTGTAGCAAAATGATTTTGGAGAACAGTATAAGGCAGCAATGGAAATGCACTGTAAGCTGCAACCATTGGTGCACATCAAGTCTGCATGTAGCTTTTACATCCTGATCGCAGAGAGGCAGCAGCACACACACGCTACACGTCTTGCAGGTTTCGTTGTCCAAGCTGGGATGGGCAAGGTGTCGATGAGATGACTCCAGGAGCTATAGCAGGTGTGCTAGGAGCTGCCTGACTTGCCCTCATTCAGATAACTGTGGGGCTGCTGCTACTCGTGCTGTTGCTGGGAGAGTCTGTGCTGCTGCGACAGGGGAGGATGAAGCTAATAGCTCAAGGAGCCTCACAGCGCATGCTCCATCCAAGCCACTGACTATAATCTCAGGCAAGGTATCCAAGGGGAAAAAAAATCAGCATTTTATAGAAAGAAGAAGGTCCACTGAAAAAAAAATTACTCTTGTCGGGATATTAAGCACCAACAGGTAGGAACAATGTCTCGGGCTTTTATGTCTTTTCCCCTCTATTTCCTATTTATATATATGTGTGTGTTCATAAACATAAATGTGTGTTTGTGTATACCCAAACATATATACATAGAGAGAGAGAGAGAGAGAGAGAGAGAGAGAGCCGTATACATGTATGTGTCTATACACACACGTATATATGTAATCGCTGTGCATGGAAATGCAGAGTATATATCGTAAATTAAGTTGTGTATGTTTAAATGTTCATTAGATGACGTTTTTATTTTGTGTGCGGTACATTCATACCTGCTATTTTGACAATAAACTGCATTAGGGAGCACAAACAGACAATGCATGGACAGCAGGCTCTGCTTATAACAAGCCTGAGTATGGTGTGTTGCAAAAAAAAAAAAAACCCTGGGGAAGAAAGAGCTGCATTCCACTGATAGTGGCAAAAGCTTAACAAAGGGACATTTTCTGTTGCCATATAGCAAGTAACTAACAGTCAGTAATATGTATATCTAGTAATAGACACATCATAGACAGCCATTTATTATGCTATGTATGTACCTTATTATAAATATATATATACACACACAGGCATAGATCTGAGTGTGTATGACCCTGTGCTCTATATATATATATATATATATATATATATATATATATATATATATATATATATATATATGAAATAACAAAAACTATATACATATTCATAAATGAATAAAGCTTGTGTTTTGTGACATATAGCCTTAAGCCACTATACAGAATGCAAACCCTGATTTTCTTTGTTTTTTTTTTTTTTGAGAACAGAAAGTGGCATAGTAACAGTTGCAATGATTCATATGAATAATGGAGCCTGATCCCTAATGTGGTTAGCTGTACTGGAGCAGCACGGCTCAGATGCATTATAACATCTTTATTCTCCATGAAAATGTTGGATTGCAGAGCAGTACAGGCTAGTGAAAATCAAGGATGGTTTATCCTACTGTAATGTGCACCTATTTATCCATCACTAGAAAGGTCTTACAGATTGGGGTACGGTCATTCCTAGGGTGTGTTTTGCAATATTTACCCAGTATCAAGGGTGTTGGTCTTATTTACAACCCGTATACCGACACTATTGTTAATTTGGAGTGGGAATTGTGGTCTCTACATAATGTACATTGCATTTCTATGTATTAAAACAACACTTGGGGGACATAGACTAAAACACATTTAGCATGATTTATATGGGTGTGATCCAAATCAATATAAAAGCTATCTGGTGCAGAATGGTAAATAAATGTAGCAACTCCTAAAATAATATGTAAAATATATAATAATTCATAGCTATGGAAAATATAGACGCACCTGCTTGAATAAATGAAATGGAGGAGAGATTGTCTTTACTGAATGTGTCTCATGCATTAAGCTGTCTAAATATAAAGTTGAAAAACAAATAATAGTACTCAATTGTATCTCCTTTTCCCATTCTCCATAAATTAACGATCTTATGGTAGCACTTTCTCACATCATTACTTGCTAGCTTCAAAACTGATAGCTTATTTTTTTTCCAGATCTCTTGACAGCATGACACATCAGAAGGAAGAGAGAGCAGGATGTGTGCCTAGACACCAGCTCAGTTGTTTTTGTGGATTACATTTGCAGTAAAATGTATGGATCTATCTTGTGCTTGCCCTTGTATATAGACCATGAGACTTGACTGAAGCAATATCTATATCATCCATCTATGGCGAACGATAGCCATGCATCTGACAACATTCTGCAAAATGTGTCTCCGTTAACAGCTTTTTTAAAACTGACTTCATTGGGCTTTATTATAGGAGTCAGTGTGGTGGGTAACCTCCTTATCTCCATCTTGGTAGTCAAAGATAAGACCTTGCATAGAGCTCCTTACTACTTCCTACTGGATCTTTGCTGCTCAGATATCCTCAGATCTGCTATTTGTTTCCCATTTGTATTCACCTCAGTGAAGAATGGTTCTACTTGGACTTATGGGGCTCTTACATGCAAAGTGATTGCATTCCTTGGGGTTCTGTCCTGCTTTCACACTGCTTTCATGCTCTTCTGTATAAGTGTCACCAGATACTTAGCTATAGCGCACCATCGATTTTATACAAAAAGGTTGACCTTTTGGACTTGCCTGGCAGTAATTTGTATGGTGTGGACTTTATCTGTAGCTATGGCCTTTCCACCTGTTCTAGATGTTGGCACCTACTCTTTTATCAGGGAGGAAGACCAATGCACATTTCAGCATCGTTCCTTCAGGGCCAACGACTCCTTGGGATTTATGTTACTCCTTGCCCTCATTCTTCTAGCCACACAGCTTGTCTACCTCAAGCTGATATTTTTTGTTCATGATCGAAGGAAAATGAAGCCAGTCCAGTTTGTAGCAGCAGTAAGCCAGAACTGGACTTTCCATGGTCCTGGAGCAAGTGGGCAAGCAGCAGCTAATTGGCTAGCTGGTTTTGGAAGGGGCCCCACACCACCCACCTTACTGGGCATAAGGCAAAATGCAAACACCACAGGCAGGAGAAGGCTCCTGGTTCTAGATGAATTCAAAATGGAAAAAAGAATCAGTAGAATGTTCTATATTATGACATTCCTTTTCCTGACCTTATGGGGTCCATATTTGGTAGCTTGTTACTGGAGAGTTTTTGCAAGAGGTCCTGTGGTACCAGGAGGATTTCTAACAGCAGCTGTCTGGATGAGTTTTGCTCAAGCTGGAATCAATCCTTTTGTCTGCATTTTCTCAAATAGAGAGCTGAGGCGTTGTTTCAGCACAACCCTTCTTTACTGCAGAAAATCCAGGTTACCAAGGGAACCTTACTGTGTTATATGAGGGAGCATCTGCAAAATCTTTAGCCTTGTGAAACACTACCCTTCTCTGCTAAGCAATTGTGGCCTGTAGCCATGTCTTGAGAAGAAGATCAAGAATGGAACGTCAGCAGCATTGTGCACACTTTGCAATAGCGCACCTGTAATCCTATTTTAACCTAAAGTGTTCCTGCTGGCCACCAGGGAAGGTTTGTAATTGGAAACAAAGGACTGAACCACAGATCTGTTTTTGTTTCTGTGGGTGAAAGTTAGATCTTGCAAATGGCAGGTGCTAGGAATCACTGCTGAATGCTGTGTATATCACCACATAAAAACAAGAACATCCAGAAAGGTTAGCATTGGACATCTTAATAAATTGAATTGAAGTAAATGTGTTAATAAACATGCTTTTAAGAGTTTGAAGACTCTGAATATTTAATACCGTTTGGGGTTTCTTTTGCAAAGATTGGGGATTTAAAAATCCTGTAACTGAAAAAGGATGTGCCATGCATTAGTGGATTATTTTACTAAGAGGTTGCTTTACCTTGTAAGTAGTAAATCTTGGGAAGCATTCCAAAGCAGTATTTTTTGTTAAAATTATATTCTACTTTTTCAAGTATTCTTTCTATAAACAATGAGGGTTTTCTTTAACAATGACACTCGCAATTAAATGTCATTTGTGTTATTTTCCTTTAATTTGGCAAATATTCATTTACATTTGGTTTCAAAGAAAACCTAGATATTGATCTTTTTGGCAACGTACTATCCTATTTGCAGTATTAAAGGATTTACCCATGGAACACTGGTAAATAATACAGAATAAAACATGTTGCCTTAGTGGGTTATCTAGTAGCTTCCATTTTATTTAAGACAATTCTCTCAGTAATTCATGGTGAGTGATTTGGGAGTGCATAAAAGATTGTTTCTACCACATCTTTCGTTTCCCTCCCATTGTTCCCAGTATCAGTACGCTCATCATCTGGGTTAAAAACCTCTTCCCAGATGTGCAGCCAATTCTAAGAAACACAGGCAGTTGAATATGTTTATATTTTAAATCAACTGCTGTGGGGAGAACAGAAGCCTTGGTATTATACTTTGCACAATTTGTGAAGCATTTATTATACTGAAGGCACAGTCCTGTTTATACTTTCTGCACATTTTGGTGTATTGGTTGTTTAAATTATTTCCTTTTCCTTTTTGTTCTTGTGAAAACATATAATTTTTAGAAATTAACATTAGAGTCTGTGAGTCTTTCTTTCATTCTTTAAGATACAGATGTGTGTGAAATTTAAATATAAAGTTGCATTTGCCAAAATTTTTCCTGTGTAGCCTGTTAATTTTCCTGGAATAAAAATTTTACATTTTTCCAGTTATGCAACTAACCTTTTTTTTTCTATTTTGTCTAGTGATCTGGAATGAACTAGCGAGAGTGTGAATATGGATTTATCTTATTAGTAATTATAGTGTTTTCTGTAAACGCATGAATGATGGACATCATACGGTTACATTGGCAAATTTACAGAAGCTTTACATGGAATCACAATTGTTATTTTTTAACATTTAAAATGTTGATGTGCAGCCTATTTGTTGGGCAGGGCTATTACTCTTGTCTTTATTTCAACCTTGATAAGTAGGTTTAAAAAGGCTCTATCTGAATAGTATTTACTGATGGGATGTAGAACATTAAACACGTTAGCAGAATTGCCAGGTAATACAAAGATTCATTGTGTGAGAAATGTGCTACTGCTGGTTCAATTTTTTTAAAGCTTGACTTTCTCTTAAAGAGCTAATACGGTTCAATTTTGGCTTTCTTTAATAGAACTAACACGACAGATCACGATTTGTCTCACAGCCCAGCCTTTCAGATTGCTATGCAGTGTTTTACACAAAAACGCTGATAGATCACCTTCCAGGCTGTTTGTTCTTCAGCGATGAGCTCAGGCGATGAACTCCATTATGGAGGTGCAGAAGAGGGCACTGGAAATGCACTTGCATTAGGTTTGTTCATGAATGCTTTTCCAGTGGCTACCCTGACTTAGCACTAAACCCTTGCAGGCCCCTGCCTTTTACTGATGTCCTAACACATTGAGATTTGAGGAACTATCAGGTTTTAGTGCAGCAATTCCAAAAATAGGAATTGTGTATTAATCAATGTATTTTCTCACAGTTCTGCTAGTTAGCTGTTATATGTTGTATTTTTACATTGCAAACACAATTTAAGCACAGTCCCTTAAACCTTTGACTCTTTCAGACTGGTGGTGAGCACCACCACCCTGGCTCTAATAGGGCTGAAGTGGGCCATGTGGAGTAGTCAATGCTAAGTTCTTGCTTTAAGTGAGTTGAGGTGGACCAATGATAATACAGAGCATTTGTGTGCTATCATTTACATAATTGCTTTGAATTGAACGCCCTACACTATCAATAAGAGGTAACATTATGGTCAACACAGTTACATCTGAATGATAGATTTTACATATTATGTTCCTTGTCAATGTTGCATTTTTATTGTTTTTTGTTTTCTTATTGATTTATTGTTTTAATCACTGAGTTATGATCTGATTTTAACTACATCTCATCTTAATTTTGATAGGACCTTCCTTGTTGTCATTGTAGCTGCCCTTGCAAATTGATAATAATATAGTCAGTATTTGGTGAAAAATGCAATCATAATTCCGAAATGACTTTGTATTACTAAAATATTTTTATCTTTGATATAATGATTAGTTAACGATATGTCACACCATTGTACTGTTCAGTTTTCCCATGGGAAAATTTGCCAATATATTTTGTGAGTTCTAACTAGCACATTATATACTCTTTTGCTTTTCTAGGGATGGAGACCACTTTATTTCAGCATCTTAATATAGATTATTACATCCCTACATGGCATCATATTTCCATTCTTTCATATTATTTGATTCCATTTAACGTTGTCCCCCGAATGATGCCAATTATTCCCACCTGAAAGTAAATATCATTTATTCTCATAATGAATGCAAATAATTTCATCACCACTACCCCAACACAGGTCTCCAAATTATAACTGTAATCTGTGCACATTATATTTGCACATCGTATCCACTTACCTGACAACTGTCTGAGCACTACAATGTTCATGATATGGTTTTTTGGACACATAACATAAAATAAGTGTTTCAAATGATGTGCTGTTTATATAAATCCCATTTAAAAAAAGGTTAAATATTTATATAAATATAATGGCACGTTTGGTGCAATTTTTCTGTTCATGACCATGATTTAAATTATACCTATATACCAATTAAAAAACAAGACGCCAGTCATTATGATGCTTGGATTTCAAAAAAATATATATATATTTGCTTCCTGCATTTGGCAGCACTAAAAGCACAAGCATACAAGCCGAATAACCTTTATCTGCGTTTATGTCATTATTTATTGTTATAGAAAAGTCATTAATATGAATTCATTGCTGGTCTTCTAATTAAACTTTTTCCATGTTTATGCTTATACCCTTAAACTGCATCCGTACATTTACTACATTATTCCAATCTCATCCATGTTAATCTTAGTAGTCACCAACTGGTACTCCATTATGTAATCACTGCAGTTCAAGTTTAAATCTACATTCTCTTCACTCTTTCAAAGTTTATATCTACATGCTTGTCCCTCTTTCCAAGCTTCAGATTATTAATTCAATCCCTCTCCACCTATGTTTGCAGTGGCAAACCGTTACTTCTATGCATCTGCAGTGCTATGTTAAAGTATATCAAATAATCTTTCATGTTCTTTGGAGTAGCCAGCCTCAATTTCTGACATTACACGATTTCTAGAAGATGGGTAACACCTAAAACCACTTTTTTCATGTTTGCAAGTCGAGTTAACACCAAGGGATTATTTTTCTTGTTTATTGTGTTGTATTTTAGTTTTTTTAAACAAAATTATGAAAATATTACTCAAATTTCCAAACAACCTTCTGATGCATATTATATTGTCTACTTCTAGGGTTGCAGATCGCCATCATTGCTGCTAATTATTAATATATTCAAAATATTTATGAAATGCCAACATTTTACGCAACACTTAATATAGTGAACTGTGTATGATACAAAAGACAGTGACAGACCGATGCATAGTGGAGAGTGAGTCAACAAAGCAGAAAGGAGGATGTGCCCACATACAGATAGACACGGTGATTGCTGCCTTACACGTTTTGTAACATACTGGCACTTCTTTTTAAGTGCCAGTATGGCACGAAACACATAAGGCGGTAATCACTGTGTTTATCTGTATGTGCCGATTATACTAAATAAACTAGATATTTATTTTTGGCATAACTAAACTGCATGAAGTGATCTGCCTATCCTCCATTCTTATTTGTTATCTTACTGTGTTCTTGGGTCTGGATTGCACAGTGTCTGAGGTTGCCCAACAGATAGTGGGAAGGACTACACACCTTCCAGTAAGCCATTGTAGCCAAAGTTATTCTTAGAGGATGGAGAGTGGACCCTGCCATCATGCCTTCCGTGTTAAGGGAATGAGACACAAGGAACAGGGGAAGGAAGGAAGTAGGGCAAAATTAGATTTGTTAGTAAAGATAAAGGATAGATACTTAGTTAAATAACTGTTAGGCTTTTTATGGAAGTTGTTTTTGAGGGATTTCTTTAAGATGGTGAGACGGAGTGCGAGCTGGACGTTCCCTTGTAGTGAGTTCAACAGATGTAGGTCATCTCCAAATCCTGCACACATGAAAGGAACAAGATTATATGGGTGGTGGAAGTAATGTTTCCAACTCATTATTCCAACTTAAAGCCATCCTTAATAGAAAATGTCTGCAGCCTTTCCCATGGCTGTTAAGTATTAAAGCAGTCTATGTTAGTATTCCTGTTGTGGAAAGCTTGGTTGATCAATAATCGTTGTTACAGTTAACAGAAAGCACAGTGGCTCTAATTTTGACATTGTAACATGATGACTAGCATTGTTTATGATACTCCCCCCTAACATTGGCAATTTGTTAACATTGGAACAGTGACCAAGACAATAGTGACTTACCACCAGTTAATGGGCCCACCATCCTCTTAAATCTTTATACCATTACCCCAGGTATTATGCAAGGAAAATTTGCTTTCACCTTGCATTCATTTATTTTCTCTTTTACTTGAATTTTTTTTTTATTCTACATTCCTTCAATAGCCAAAATTTCAAATAATTTTTTTTCTGCTTCATGTGACAAATTCCTCTGCACCTCATATTCAAATTTGCCACACTGTAATCTCACGTATTCCTGTTCTGTACATTAATTTTGAAAGCCAATCACACCACCTCTGTCATGGTTTACAGTGCTAACATCTGCTGCAATTGCATAAAAAACAAATGGACTAATGCACCATTTTCTAGCCATCGAGAAAAAAGGTATATTTAGGCAAAAAATTTGATGTATCCTACAACGCATGTCAAACAACAATCGTATAGCTATATACATAAATAGTACTCATTTTGATTTCCTCTGTGTTTTACCAGTAATGCAATAGGTGTAGTTTCGAGTGCTGGAGAGCAGTGCAATGTTACATATTTAAACAAATGAAAAATAAATATACATACATGTACACAGTGATCACATATTAACAGTTATTGTGTTTGCAATTGTATGCAGTGAGGAAATGTTCACTTTGATGGCACATTTTGATTTCGTTTAAGTCTAAGTCTTTTGACTAGAATGCCATTTTAGTTTAGTCATATTTTAGTCATCTGAATTGTTTTTGTTTTAGTCGACTAAATCTCCAGCAGTGAGAGAGTCAACAGGTCTTAGAGGGCTGTTACATAGTGCTAAGTTAACTTGTTAGGGAGATGGGTGGGGAAACATATCTGATGATGAATCAGATGGAGGAGTATCCTCTTCCTCTGCATTTTTTTTCCTCTGGTGGTCCCAGGCGGCAAACAGACACAGTGAGCCTGCGTCTCAGCCAGTCCAGCTGCCGATAGAGTCAGGGTGCTGGGCTTTGGCAGAGATTCAAGGGAGCTAGAAGTCCAACTAGGTAAATGCAATAGTCCCTCCCTAACATTATAGTCACATTTTAGTCAGTTCATGAAAAAGTGAGGCAGACATTTTATTGTATTTTAGCTTGGGGAAAGTTTGTTTTGTGGCAGCTTACTTGACATTTGCAGAGCACTCTAAGACAGAACAGCTTGAACCATTTCTTTTTTATATAATGTGGAATGGAAAGTAAGGGGCTGGAGATGGACCTGAATATAATGATGGGATGATCTATAGTTCACATAGTGTGGGAGTTTTCCAGAGAAATAGTTATGAACTACTGTCACGTAAAGAGTGTGCCTGAAGTTAATAGTTTGCCAGGTTTGTTTTTTACAGACCACATTGATAGACTGATAGACTTTTATTAGTGAACAAAGCTACATATTGAACTCGACATAGTATTGAGTTGACAGAGATAGAATGGTTTTCGATTGTATAAGAAATCACTAAGAACTATTCACTAAAAGTGAGGTGCAGGTAAGTTGAGCATTTCATCTCGCTGAATTAACTATGCAGTGTGCAGGGCTTGTGTGTTTCTCCTGCAAGTAAAACAGAGTTGACCCTGTAGAATCTTCAAAGATTTTACCATGCATGATGCTGGACCAGTTGATCTTTTCTAGCAGGATACACTTACTAGGTTTGTTTTTGCACTATTCCTGGTTAAGTAAGTGACATGAAATGTTCATCTCACCTCAACTCACCTGCACCTCACTTTTACTGAGTAGTTCCTGTTGTGGGCATTTTATTGATATGGTTTTGAAGCCTAATTTTGGATTATTGTATTTAAGCAGTTTAAGCTTTGTCCCAAACAACTGAGATACAATTATCTGACATACAGACATGGGTAATAATTGCTATAACAGTGAATTGTAGCTAATTCACAACAAAGTTGCTAAACAAAATAAATGAGTTGGAAACAATTGTCCAAGTTGGCTAGTTTCTCACCCCAACTGTTTTTATATTGTTTTTCCTACTCACTTTTCAGTTCACTACCCACAGTTGAATTATCCCGTAGAAGACCTGTGGAAGAAGTGAGATCACTTGAAAAGCGATTCAAACCCTACACATTTTTAATATTAAGGGATTCCGCTAATTAAACTTTTATTCTGACCCAATGTGCTGGAACAATCAACTTACCTTCAGCATGTTCTATTCCAGTGCTGACATGTTGCACAGCTCCTCTGAGGCTCTGTTTACCTCCATTTCCTCTTTGCTCACCTACTCCCTTCAACTTCATTGCTATTCTTCCTAATTGTTCACATTCACGTTTGCAGTCACATTCTCCTTAGCATTTTAATTCCTGTTCACAAATACTTTTTTTCTCCTATCTTAAATGATTGAAAAATAAAACAGATTGCTGCGTAAGGGAATTACATCCAATATGGTATAGCAGTATACTTAAATTCACTGCTGGATTCGGTGTGAAGCCAGCAGTGAATTTAATTATACTTCTATACCATATTGGGTAATACACTTGCACAGCACTTATTTATATTTGAGTTTTGTTATATTCACTTTCGTTGGTGGTGTATTGAGTTTGCAGCATAAAAATATTACTATCAAATATTGAAGCTCTTGTATAGCTTTTTATTTGCACTTTATATATTTACTGACTGACACACTGGCACACCACTGGGTGTGCTACATGATCTGCTTAGTAAAGCAGCAGCTTCATGAAATAATTTTTCCGAAGTTTTTGTTTTATGAACAGAGACTATGGGATATATTGGGAATGGAAGTAAATGGAAGTACCATTAAACATTTTAAACTGAGTAAAATGGTCTTTAAAATCCAAAAATACAATTTTAGTTTAGTCCCTTTTTCAGATGTTCTAAAAACTTCTGTATCAAAAAAATCCTATATGAGCAATCCGCTATATAAAAAGTAGCGCCAACTTCTTTCACAACAACCTTGCATATACTATATCCCAAATGTATTTATATCCTTGTTTGAATAGTCTTCCGTGAAGTACAATTTTAAAGCTATCCCAAAACATTTATCCAAAAAAGTATTGTTGTTGGTGAGCCTGCCGAGTGACCTAGTGATGTATCTGTGTGTCAGTCATGTAAGCTGGTACAGAAGAAAGTATTTCTGAGTGGGATTTCGAATGGGATGTCTACGGAGAATGAGATTGTAAACAGGAAGAATTACCGTGACATACATAGTGAACACACATTTAGCATTTGACTTCATTCAGAAGCCTTTTTTGATCACATGGAAGTTGCCTTCTATGTGCTTGAAATACTACATGGAGGGTTTTGTCCCTCTTTGAACAAGTTGACAGCACTGGAGTAGAGCTCCAGATTGAGGATTAAGCACAGAGAATGCTGAAAAGGTATAGGTAAGTTATCTGTTCCAGAACATAAGTATTAGGTGAACCCTTTAATATGGACATTTTTAATATTTTAGGTTCAAAATAAATAATTTGTTATTGAGGACCTGTGGCTGGTGGATGGTAAAAAAATATATATTTTATTGGAGTAACAGAGAAAAACTATATACATACCACTTCCTAAATTTAGATGCTAAAGATACACTATATGGACAAAAGTATTGGGACATACTACTTATTTATTGAATTCAGGTGTATTATTAATCATATCCTTTGCCACAGGTGTATTTACAAACATTTGTGAAAAAAAATGGGAGAAGAGCTCAGTAAATTCAAGCTTGGTACTGTGATAGGATGCCACCTTTGCAATAAGTCAGTTCATGAAATTTCATCCCTGCTAGATAGTCCACGGTTAACTGTAAGTTGTATTATTGGAAAGTGGAAGCTTTTAGTAACAACAACAACTCAGCCACGTAAAGTCACAGAAAAAGGTCATGGAGTGCTAAGGTGCAGGGTGCGTAAAAGTTGCCAATACTACTGATTCTATAGCTGAAGAGTTCCACACCTACTGGCATTTATATCAGCACACAAACTATGTGGTGGAAGCCTCATGGAGTGGGTTTCAATGGCAGAGCTGGTGCATGCAAGCTTCACATCACCAAGTACAATACCAAGTGTGAATCGAGTGATGTAAAGCATGCAGCCACTGGATTCTAGAGCAGTGGACACATCTTCTGGGGAGTGACAAATCAGGCTTATGAGCGAGTCTGGGTTTGGCAGATACCAATAGACAGCCTGACTGTATTGTGCCAACTGTAAAGTTTGCAGGCAAATAGTATGGGATTGTTTTTCATGGATTGGGCTGGTTCCCTTAATTCCCTTGAATGGAAATCTTAATGCATTGCATACCAAGACAGTTTGGATAATGCTATGCTTCCAACTTTTTGGGAACAGTTTGGGGAAGGCCCTTTTCTGTTTCAACATGACTGTGCCCCAGTACACAATGTAAGACCATAAAGACATGAGTTTGACGTGCAAGAACTAGACTGGTTCACACAAATGCCTGACCTCACAAATGCTCTACTGGATGAATGGACAACAATTCCCACAGAGTAGAAGCTGTTATAGCTGTAAAGGAGGACCAACTACATATTAATGTCTATGAATTTATAATATGATGACATAAAAGTCTCTGTTGGTGTAATTGTCAGATGTCCCAATACTTTTTTCCATATAGTGTATGTTCCACAGAGCCTATATTAATAAATGTTAACAAAATGTTAAATACAATTCAACTATAGGACAAGCCTGGTGCCCAAAAACCTAGAGTCTGATCATTGGCTAAAGAAGAAACAAGCAATACCAAAGGACACAATCAGCATCCAGAGTGGACACTCCCACCAAGTTCTGTGTTAACAACTAACATGTTAAGAACATAAAATTAAGTTAAAGAATTGAAACTTAAACAAATTAAGTAATGTATAGAAAAGAACTGGCGTGACAAATTTTAGTGAATAGACTCATAAATGTTTCCTTTGTAACACTTAAGGGTCTACTCAATAAAGAGAAAACTGCAGGGAATTGACATTGGAATTTCAAACTTAAAGCCAAAGTAGCCTAACGTTTGAAATTTCTGTTGCAATTCCTTGCAATTTTTTACCTTTATTGAGTAGACCCTTAAGTCTCAGGCCTGGTGAAAGTGCCTATTATGGATACGTGTTGCTTGGTAGTGTTTTTGAAAAGGTATGCTTCTCTTTGCTTACTGTCTATAGATATATTTTTGTTTTAAAATGTTTATTTATTATTTTTCAGATATCTCCACTGTAAGGGTTTTAAAATCATATTGTTGTTAACTGTTATTTATATTATATGTATAAGAGTATGTGTAAGGTTTGTAATGCCAAATCTAATTAAGTATAGTGTTGCAAATTACTCTTGCGCTCAAAAAGCCTTATTTCATCTAAATAGATTGTAGGCTTTTAGAAGCTAAACCACCACTGTGTAGCATAACTGTGGAGAAGTGGTCATTATTAGATGCATACAGAACTTTTAAACGACTTTTTAAGTGGCATGCTTTTGGCAGTAATCATGAAGCTGTTCTCACATTATGAAGAAAATTATTATAAAAGTGTACTGACATAAATGTTTATGAAATAGTCCAACACCACCAAATACTGTAACTTTTTGTTTTTGTAAGAGTTAATAATCCAGTGCCTATATTTATCAAAAGAAAAAAAAATCCAATCTCAGTCTTTTATCTCTTCTGTCATTATGTTAATCAATTTTAGCCTGATTTCTGTTTGACAGATCATAAATGGTGCCAGCCACATGCATGAATTATAGACCTCTAATCTGCCAATATCTACTCATTGAAGCAGCTGTTAATATAGCAACATTTTTTAAGGGGTATTAGCATAATTTCTCTTTTTTTGTACCAAATATCTAGTATTGTTGCACATAGTCTTTATAACGTTTCCTCACATTCTAACGCACATGGAATATTTCTTGAAGGGTTACATTTTATCTGCCATCTGCATGTTACAGAAGAGTTTTTTCTATAAATGAAATACATAGCTCAATTTATGAAACACAGAAGATGTTATTGCTGTAACATGAATAGGTGTAAAACTGATAGTATTTAGAAAGCTCAAATTGTCAGTGTTTGATCCATGCCAAGGTACTTCTCACTCTTTGATACACAAAGTGTATTAATGCAAGCTGCAGTGGCTAATTTTGCATCAATGTTTTCTAGCAATAGTTTGATACATCTTCTGCAGTACTTTTGCTTAGGTTTCCTTTCAAGTGATTCACTAATTATCAACCAACAGATGTGTAGTTTGAGGGTAAAAGGTGGTTTTTACAAGCCCATATTTATGTGATGTGCAAAGATGAGTATGCTGCAGTGAGTATAATTCACACAAAAAAAAGTGCATTGTGTTGAACCAACAAGTTATCTTTTCTACTAAGAGCTGAGTTGCTACAGCATGCATAGTAGCACTGATACTTGACATTCACAAGCTCTGCTCCTCGGTGTGACGATTTGTCAGGGGCAGAAGTTGGGTGGTATGTAGCACCATTACACAAAAAATAAATCATTCCTTAAATAGTCATCAAAAGCATTTAAAAGCATGGGGACTGATACTAATATGAAAATGAAAACAAAACCATACTATTTAGACTGTTCAAAGGTAAGTTAAATTATTCATCATATTTTCATAAATTTTTCACTCTACAAAATCTGTTCTGAAATTCCACTGACAAAGGTTTGTCTTATATTTTAGTATTTCATTGTTTAATAAGCCTTATGCTTGAGTCCCAAAAATATATAATATACCTACTAATATTTTTTTTAATATATGACTATTTTTTTCTTATGTGTAAGTTTCTTTAAGACGTCAAAACTTGCTCCTCTTCAGGCAAATTTTGTACAAATGGACTTATCGTTTTCCAGTGATAATGATATATATATATATATATATATATATCATCATCATTTTAAAGAATAACTAGTTATAGTTGGTAGATCATATATTTTTAGTTGTTTTAAGTCGATTGGGCATGTACAGTAGCAGCTGGTTCTATGTCTGTTTAACAAAAACATGACAGTTTGCAGTGATTACTAGTCTGTATATAACATATAAAATAATTTTGTGGAATTAGTTAAAATAAGAGCACCAGCAATATAAGGTAATATCGTAACCTTAAGTGGGATAGGTAACATAAAAAGTGCTCTTTCATTTATAGTGGTGAAGTTTAATCTTAACCCATTTGTATAAGAATTTGACAGGGCTTGATAAATCACAGGAGTCATGGCTCCTGAAATTCCTATTGTTGCCTCTTAATTTTTAATTTATTTTGCACAGAACTTTCTTTGGCAGTAAAATTTCCGTGACTCCTAAAAAAGAACTAGGCTGGTTACTGAATTGGTTTGTTTGGCTCCTAAAGTGTACAAATATGTGTTAAGCCCTATTCTATGAACTGTAAGTATTTGTGTACTAGAAATTCTAATTGATTTACATCCTAACCTATAACTTGCATTTTGTCAGCCACTGTTTCTCATGTAGTACTGCTTGTTCTTCTCCTTTCAATCCTTAATGTTCTTTGTCTACTACTTCCATCTTTTAAAAACACCAATTTTGATAACTGCAGCAGAAAAGCACAAAAAGCAATAACAGGCAACACACACTTGTGCTTATTTTTCTACAACTACAAATATATAGAATTTGGGATAAGTGTATTTTATAAATCGAAAAGTCTAAAGATTTATGTAAGATGGATAAACTGGGTGCAAATAAATATACTGAATATACGTAAACACAGTGAACACAAAAAACAATTATGTCTTGTTCACGTGTGAAAAATATATATTTAGGTAACCAATTTAAAAACAAAAGAGAAATGTTAGCTGTGTTGTTACATGCAGACCAGAAGGCCCAATTTATATATATATATATATATAGAAGATGAAAGAAGTGTATGATTTTAGGAAGTAAAAACAATTTTAAGCATGTTATTGGTTCTTGGAATCCCACTGAGGAGGAAAAAGACACAGAGAACATACATTTATTAAAACCGAAGGCTACCTTACAATTATTTGTTTTAATTCTTTAATCACAAATTAACTGTATCTCTGGTTATAGGATGTACCTGTACATTGTAATACAAAATAATAGGTTTTCATAAAAAGAAAATATTGTAATTATAAAAAATTCTTTGAGTATGTTTTATATTTAATGTGTGTACCGGTTACCTTAAACACATTAAGAAGATCAATCTTAATGATAGAACCAGAGAAACAGTTAGTCACATGACTCTTCTTGCTTGAGGATAAATGATTAACTACCTAGCTGTATGAAACAGAGCATAGACGCTGCACGTTAGCTGTGGCTCTACTGCTTCCATAATTGGACTTTAATAAATAATGCAGCTTTTGTTGTATATCATATTCCTGTTTATCAGAAGAAGCAATGTAATTCTGAAATATGTTGTCTATGGTGCATCATTTTTGTCCCAATTACAAATGATACTAAAGAATGATTTTTTTGAATAATATATAAGGTTGTCATCAGTTTTCCTACACAGTTTCTTAGATGTCATTAATTTTGTGGTGTCAAAAAGTCATGAGTAGTGTAGCATTAAGCTCAGTAATAAATGGCACGGTGTCAGAGTCTGGACCAAATACTGTGGGAGAAACCTTGAGATGCCTACAGAAACAGTAGAAGTGGAGCTACGCAGGAATGCTAGACACATACTAGACATATTATACATAAAAACAAAAAAATATAGGCTATAAAATTTATAGGTATCATGTGGTACCTTTATTTATTAAAGGGACTCTCAGGTGCCCAAAATTAATCTTCCAATTAGCAATACATATTAAGGTGCTTTCAAAGTACTTTAAAATGCTTGTTTTAAATTTTGCATTGCTTACATAATAAAATAATTGCAGCTAGATGAAATTGTGAAGCTACAGCAGTTTGCAAGAAACCAGGACTGCACCCACTAGCTGAGTAAAAGGCAATTTCATTTTTTTGCTGCAGGAACAAATGAGAATAACTTCATTCAAATGAATGGAATATCCTGTCTCTCTAGTGATGTCATCAGACAATGTGTTGCACTGTTGAGAGATCCTACTGTGTACAAGAGCAAGTCTATTACAGTACACACAATGTAGTCTATTCCAGCAGCACAGGAAGTGACTAAATGAAACAAAAGTTTTCTGTTCACTGTCTATACAATCACTGCTGCTGCACCTGAAGTAAACATGCAGAGTAATCACAAGGGGAGGGCTGGAGTCAAATATTTAAAATGATATTTATGCAGAGTGCTTGTTTCAAATCACACTGGGAAAAATGCCTGTGCACTATTCAAGCAGTAATCTTCATCTTGCACCAAAGGGAGTTTGGTGACTAAACTGTCCCTTTAATTCTGAGATGGATGCCAGGTGTTGCATTCAGTGGTTCTCAACAGTCATCATTAGGGATGCCTGTATTTTACCACCAGGCTGGTAAATAATTGGCTTCAATCCATGTTAAATCTGTGGAAGCAATAGCATAGTTGTTATAGATCTAGGTGGCAACCCTATTTATTATCCACAGTAAAAGTCACTAGCCAAGACATATCAAACCCAACCAATATAATAATGGGGGAATAAAATTTTGAATAATCCAAATCAACATAATACACATTGTGACGGAACCCGCTCTGGTACCCCAGTCGGGTACCTCCGTCAGAGTCTCCTTCCTTGGGGCAGACAGTGATTGTAGCCAGGGATTCCAGAATATCTCCAGTCATCCAGACCACTAGCCAAAACTTAGTGTAGGATGCAGTATAATTATATTGAGTGTGGAACAACACAGACTTATATAGACAAAAATTACATCATCCAGGAATTAACACTCAAAAACTACCACATAAGCCAGGACTGAAAACTAATCCCTTTCCAAGAATTAGTAGATATGGAAAGATGGATTTATTAGTGGCATTCTATCAGACATATATAATGGTGAAATGCCTTAATTTGGTTGAAACCCAATTTAAAATCCTTAACAGGATGTATCTAGTTCCGGAACATTCCCAGGGATGACCAACCAGTGTTGGAAATGCAGCAGATTTGGATGGAGTATGCTCCACATCTGGTGGGAATGCCCTCCCCTGATTATTTATATCAAATAAGCAACATTTGGTCATCCCTGGGAATATTTTTCTAAAATGTTCTGGAACTAGATACATCCTGTTAAGGATTTTAAATTGAGTTTCAACCAAATTAAGGCATTTCACCATTATATATGTCTGAAAGAATGCCGCTAATAAATCCATCTTTCCATATCTACTAATTCTTGAAAAGGGATTATTTTTCAGTCCTGTCTTATCTCACCTATGTTCTCTATACCGCAACTGTGCCATTTTTAAAGATCGATATTACTTATGTTCCTTTCAAGAAGGTCAAGGGGCATCTCTTGTTCTATAAGATTCTCCAATCCCAGCCTCTTCCTGTACCTTCTCCAAAAGTTCAGGATATTATTTAGGATCAGACTTGGTCTCGTAAACCAAAGATCATGGGTTCATTCCCCATCTGTGCCTATAAGCTTAGCAAATAACACCAGAACCTTCTTTATACACATGTACAGGATAAGCATCAGGCCATCAAATCTAAAAGGCACATAAAATAACAGAGTATTAATTATGTAATGAAGATTTCAAAGAGGGTAAAATTTTCATTCACAAGAAAGGTAGTAGGGAGGAGGTGGGCAACTATAGACAAGTCTTACTTCAGTAGTGGGGAAAATAATGTAAACCTTGTTAAAGAATAGGATTGTTGAACATCTAAAGTCGCTTGCATTTCAAGATCAGAGACAGCATGGGTTTACTTCAGGGAGATCCATGCCAAACTAATCTTATTGATTTTTTTGATTGGGTGACTAAAATAATAGATCAGGGTGGTGCAGTAGACATTGCTTACCTAGATTTCAGTAAGGCTTTTGACACTGTCGCACATAGAAGGCTTATCAATAAACTGAAATCTTTGAGTGACAGGCAACAGAGGGTTGTAGTCAATGGGGTATATTCGATGCAAGGTCTTGTTACTAGTGGGGTACCTCAGGGATCTGTACTTGGACCCATTCTCTTTAATATTTTTATTAGCGATATTGCAGAAGGTCTTGTTGGCAAAGTATGTCTTTTTGCTGATGATACAAAGATTTGCAGCAGGGTTGATATTCATGGAGTGATAAGCCAAATGGCAAATTATTTAGCTAAACTAGAAAATTGGTCAGAGCAGTGGCAACTGACATTTAATGTGGACAAGTGCAAGATTATGCACCTTGGGCGTAAAAACCCAAAAGCAGAATATTGACTATTTGGTACAGTCCTAACCTCAACATCTGAGGAAAGGGATTTAGGAGTAATAATTTCAGAGGACTTGAAGGTAGGTAGGCAATGCAATAGAGCAGCAGGAAATGCTAGGAGAATGCTTGGTTGCATAGGGAGAGGTATTAGCAGTAGGAAGAGGGAAGTGCTCATGCCATTGTACAGAGCACTGGTGAGACCTCACTTGGAGTATTGTACGCAGTACTGGAGACCGTATCTCCAGAAGGATATTGATACTTTGGAGAGAGTTCAGAGAAGGGCTACTAAACTGGTTCATGGGTTGAAGGATAAAACTTACCTGGAAAGGTTAAAGCATCTTAACATGTATAGCTTGGAGGAAAGACGTAACAGGGGGGATATGATAGAAACATTTAAATACATAAAGGGAATCAACAGAGTAAAGGAAGAGAGTATATTTAAAAGAAGAAAAACTACCACAACTAGAGGACATAGTCATAAATTAGTGTGGCAACGATTTAAAAGTAATATCAGGAAGTATTACTTTACTGAGAGGGTAGTGGATGTATGGAATAGCCTTCCAGCAGAAGTGGTAGAGGTAAACACAGTCAAGGATTTTAAGCATGCGTGGGATAAGCACAAGGCTATCCTAGCTATAAGACCGGGAACGGCGGACTAATAAAAGTACTCAAAAAAAATTGGGCAGACTAGATGGACCGAATGGTTCTTATCTGCCGACACATTCTATGTTTCTATTTCTTTGCCTATGAGGCCATAAACCCTTCTCCTGCATATTCCTTTTCCATGACTTAAGGTATGGGATAAAACTTTTTAACTGCTATAAAGATCTCCATAGCAAGGAAGTGGAAATTTGAACAGATCCCGTGCTGGAGTGAGATTAAATGCCAATTGGAACAGCAACTGAAAATGGAGAGAGGAATCTCTTCTAATCAATCAAAAAGTTTGAGAAACAAAGAAAAATGGAACTGGTATGTTGACACTCTAGCTCGGGATCCATTGATACCTCTGCTTGACTGTAACAAATATGTTAATAATATAAATTGGTATATTAAATCTATGTATATAAACTTCACAAGCGCTTGAAAAACAGTAATTTACAGTAAAAACAGTCATTTCAAAATGTTAAGCTTATAGCTTCCCTAAAGGGAACCTGCCACTATAAACATTATAAAATAATATAGACAATATAAAAGTATCTATTTAATTTGGAGAAAAATCTGCTTGCAACTTCAAAAGGAAATGTATTTCAGTGTAAGATCTCATCATTTGTATATAATATAACAAGATCAAGTCATATACACAACACAGCACAGACTCATTTAAAACATATTTCTTTCTTAATCCGTGCATTTCTTTAAGCTCTACATTCCCACTGTAAAAATATTGATGAGTCTTAGTATGCTCCATATATTAAACCATTAGGTGGAGTATATGAATTATGCCATATTTTACCTTTTTTGAATATGTAACATGTCCAATACAGAAAAATATGTCTTTGGAAATAAATTATGCAATTCTATGAACAATAACATCTCCCCTAGTTTTAACATATAATCCACAAATGCTCTCTATGTATTTGAAGATAATCTGTGTTAATATGTTGGTTAAATCAATTGTTATCCTCTGTAGAATTTTATGAAATTTGGCACATTTACAGAGAATTAAAATAGGACAAAGGATCTAAATTGTACCCATGTTAACTCATTAAGGATGAACAGTTTAACATTTTTGTTATGCATTTGTTTAGCAGCAAATCACTTTTTAATTATTTAGTGGATCAAAACAAATTATAGTTGTTTTTTTAGGGCAGAAAGGCCTTTGTTAGACACCATGTCAATATATTTCAATATGATGTCATTTAACTCCCTAATAGTATTGCATTTTTTTGGCTGGTATGATTCTGACCAACCAATCACAATACAGTCTAATATTTCCATGTGCTATAATAATAATTGCCCATCATTAAAGTCTATTGCACATTTAAGCTGCAAAGCATATGAGTTGTGACATTATGTCTATAAAAATGTTTGTATCAATCAATTGCTGATACTTTAAATGCCAGTTTGGCTTTTTGCATTTATTAAACAGACCAAAATATAAAAGGTAACATGAATAAGGCCATATTTAATCAGTTTATCTGAGATTAGTGGATAACAAATACCATGAAATATATGAACATTTTATAATCTGTTGACAACATGTTTGCTTATATTGATTATATAATCACATAATGGTTTTGCTCTGTGGGAACATTTTGATGTAATGGTGTTATTATTAAATGCCTGCATTCTGAATATGACTCATTTCATATAACACTGAAGGATAATCTAAACCTGCTTATCAGTTTGTTTCTTTGTAAATGAGCACTAGAACTTCAAATCATTTTTTTTTTTTTAATGGTTATAATAGACCCCTGTATTCCTAATTTAAGTTATAGATGGTTAGAGATTTTGTAATAACTTGGAAGATGGGGCTACCACATTTGGAACACCTACTCCTTTGGATTACAGTTCTTGTGATACTTGGCCGGTCATATTTTTGGCTGAGTATAAAGGCAACTGTGGACATTGGCTACCCTTAGGCACCTGAAACAATGCAACAATGTTGCTTCCTGAACATCATAGCTAGTATATGGCACCCCAGATGCTGTTAAAGTAAGTCATGATGTTCAGCCCGCAAGATGGTGCTTACAGCACCTTAGTTTGGGTACCAAGGAATAACCATCACTGATTATGGTGATAAAGAAGACTAGAATAGTGATGACTTTTTTTTTTTGGTACCACAGCTGCTAAAAAAAATGACTTTTCCCAATCATGCTCAGTCAGCAATATGCATACCTGATTATAATGGGTACTGTTGTCTGTTGCAGTTATGGTAGTTAGTCATTACAGGCCCATCATTATTCCTCCCCGTTATTAGTAACTTTAATCAGTAACTTTAGCAATGCAGACACAATACTACCTTAAGTTTAATCTGTCACTTCTCAGCTTTTTTTTCTCCAGTACTTTTTGTTATCCATCTCAAAATCAATTTCTCCACTTCCTTCCTATTTGCTGAAGCAAATATCCCTTCCAATTCTTACTTCTCCCCATCCCTTCTTCCCAATCCCCCATGTTTTTCTTGCTAACCAGAAGGCCCCGCTAACCACCTGGACAGAAGATTAAAATAATATATGCATAACATATTTCACTCATTTGAAATATATTTTTTGTATGGGCGTGCTATAGTCTCTATAACCACAGCCTTAAAAATGCAGTAGATATTTTTTTACTTGAGTGATCCCACAGTATTGTGGGTCCAATGTAGTGTGGGTATTGATATTTTGTGAACAGTTATGATGACACCTGGTGCTCTGGGACATCTGGTAATAAAGTCCACCATGAAATCTCATATATTTCAGAAACATCTGTCATCTAAGAGGTCTTGGCCTTGTATTTTAATTGGACCATGGGAATAATCACTGCCTTAAAAATCAATTAAGGGCAAGTGGTAAACAAGGAAATTGATCACTATGCCCTAGAGTATGAAGGTGGTTAGGATATTAAGTGAAACGATGTTCTCCCAATACACAGATACACAGATCTTACAATTAGCACAAAAATGTTTGCATCTGCTGACACAGGATTGGAAAAAGGTAGAAGTTAGACGTCTACAAGCCAATGCATTGTTATTGGGCGTATATAGCGGTTTTGAAGTGACACCGATAAGGATCATATTTTTTTAGAAGAATGACTGGACCTGTAAATTGTAACAATAAAGCTATGCTCATTCGTGATATGTGCAGTGCATAACCTCACTGTAGAGAAGCATAGAGACAGTGAATATGCATGCATGTGACCCTGACATCACAATCGTTTGTATTGGGTATTATGCTGGGGACATCCATTTTCAAGACCTGAAAAGGAAACCAAAGTAAAATAATTTCGACGGTAAGTACTGCAAAAACTAAAATGGATACATAAAGATATTGAAAGTGTAAATATAAGTATGCATGAAATAACACAATTATTTCTTCTATGTTGAAATGGTTATTTGAAAATATAATATAATATAATTATATTCTAATCAGGACACAATCAAACATATTAAACTACAATATATTTACTGAAATTTATAGAGCTTCTACCTGGGGTATTTTAAGGACGTGTTGCATTTTCAATATGTAACTGTTAAAAAAAAATGTTTGTTTTTAAAATTGCTAAAAAAATGAATATATTCTCTGAAATTTAGAACTTCATATATAAAGAATTTTGTGCAGTGCTTGAGGCTAAAATGAATTGCCTGGGTTTGTTTATTCCCTTGGCCTATCTCATTACCACAGCAGAGATGTGAAAATGTTTCCAAAATACTATATACAATTTCTAATGGGGATTGCTGGATCGGGGCCATACTGAAATATAAAGAGTTATGCTCTAAGTTATTTACATGAGTCCATGTAAGATTACTAGAGTTAGATAACCCACTGCTTTTCCTAGGATGGCACAGCTAATTAAAGGTCCTCTGTCACCAAACACATAACAGATGTGCAGGCAATGAAGAAAATACTGAATTGAAGGTATCTGTGCTTTTAACACGAATAAATACTGTATGTATGCTATTTTCAGGCAAAAATATTAACAGAATTATGTTATCAATTTGCATAATTGCAGCCATCAATAGAAAAGTGTGGGAAGATGCTAATTTTGAACACAACTCCTCCCAATGTGTTGCAGAGATTTGCCCACAAACTGGTAAATGGCTTCAAGCACTTGCTCCTAGCAGGGAAAGTGATGTCACTCCATCTCAGTACAGATCCAGTTTGAGTGAAAGGGACAGATTTCAATCAGTTTTTTGACAAGCTCAAGGTATTGGAGTTTATCTACTGCTTGACATAAACTCCAATATCTATTTTTAGGTCTCAGTAGGGGGTGGGGCGGTGTTTCCATGTGTTTTATGAGATGCTATTATTTATTAGTCCATGGCTTGCTTTGTCAGTTCCATTGTTCTGGGATTGTGCCATGTGGACTAAGCAGAGCTTTCCTGATTAGGGAGCTCCTCGAAGTGGCATGCACTGGAAGTGACCTACCCACAGCTTATGCATTACCACATTATCATTTTTAATTGTTGTTTTTAATGGGAAGTAAAATGTGATTTGCAAATATGTGCAATGTGGCATTTATCCTTTTGCTGCCCTTGGAGTATTGACCAGCTATTAATTTAGTCATACTGGGGGGTACACCTGTGGTTCTGCCCAGACCTACACCTTATGTTCGCTATAGTGCATTCCATGGGCTATACTATCTTGCTTCCATTACCCACCCCCAAACAAAACAAATGATGCTTGAAGCACAGTGAGTTCTCTGCAGGAAATAATTGTTTCCTCAACCTGGTAGCATTGTTTGCCAGCACACAACATCCTACAAACCATCCTACAAACCAAAACCAACAATGATGACATATTCCCTTTAACCAATTCTGTACAGGTTATCAGAAAACTTGGGTTATTTATAAAAGTCAGTTTTGATTCAAATTTCTAAAAATGTAGCAGTCACCATGGAAACTAGTAGAATGTTTCTGCAGTTTAGACCACTTATAGAACTTTGCCCCATAATTAACTTTTCTAAATAACTCCCTTAGTGTGTATTATTTACTTACTTATTTGTTACTTTTATGATGCCAAGATTGTGGATATGTCTGTTAATGTCAAACAAATAATTTTGTTTAGTCTAACAGTATTAAAACAAAAGCGAAATAATAACTGATCTACTCATATAAGGCATTGTTATATAAATGGATTCATGTTAGGAGAGAGATCATGTAAAATGTTTTTTTTTTTTTTTTTTTAAGATATAGGTGGCATTGGGCACTTGGATGTCATCAAATAGAGGGGAGAGTTAATTTTTACACAAAGTACAGATTGAAGCATAGTAATGAGGGTTATACATAATAGAGATGATAGATAGAGGTTTATAAATGAAAAAAGGTATGAGAAAATGAGTCCAGTTTTAGAGGGATTACGAGTTACGTAGCAGGCTGGAGAGGGACAGTTTCTTGGCACTGTGCATAAATGAAAGGAATAAATGTATGTTTGTGTATCAGGTAGTAATGGAGTTCAAAGACATGTTTGCAACATGAGATAAGGATTATCATGGACCTTCACTTGGCTTGGGCAGCCGATTTTTATGCCCACCAAGATGAAACATGTTGGGCATTTTGTGAGGCTCTGTGAGCTTTAATCTGTCTTAATGTATATTTGAAAAATGTTACAGTGTTTCTACACTGGTATGTCTTTTGACTAAACAAATAAAAGTTATTTTTATGGAACTCTGATTACTGATTCATTGCCTGCCACAAATCGTAGGTGTCCTGAAGCCATGTCTTCTAATGTTGTTTACAACAGCCAAAGGGACTCACAATTGTACTTTTGCAATGTATCATCTGTAATGTGGAGGCGGTAGTAACATAGAAACATAGAATGTGTCGGCAGATAAGAACCATTCGGTCCATCTAGTCTGCCCAATAGTAGCAGAGAAGGAGACATAAAAGAAGCATACTACTCAGTACCCCTGTGACACCAGTTACAGTTATTGTATTTTTAAAACCAGTGTAGTAGTATAACCTATCGTAAAGCAAATTATAATTGGATTGTGATATTAAAAGTATATTAAGTTATGCACATTACACAATCATTTATTTGATGACGCAAGTCAGTATGGTAATGGCATGAGTCTGAACGAGAGTAGGTGCATAAGTACCATTTTGTGCACATACACTGCTTGAATATCACTTTCTTTGTAACTCTGTGTATTTTTACCACCGCTATGTGCAAATGCTATATCTTAAGAGTTCACCTTATTGCAGCAACATTTGTTAAATAGAATACCAGCCATCACAGATGCCTTCATATATATATAAAAAATATTACTGCTGGGCAAAGTGGGACTGACAGCATTCCAAAAATCCAAACATCGTGTAATAAAACAATCTGAGAACATTAAGCCAACTACATTTTATTAAACTTCACCGTCTCCTAAAATGTAAGTGAAGCTCTTAGTGGACCAAGTACCAGAGACAGCTTCATTGCCAAAAAAGCTGATTTGCTTATTTTGGATAGATTCTTGGCTAGGCTGGATATCATAATAAGTCTACTTAGAGCATGCTGTGAAAATAGGTAACTACCATCACATTCTTTGTTTTGTTCACTGCAAAAACATTACGCTACAGCACTACAGCATTAAAAAAACAAAAACAAATAGAAAGGCCTCCATGAAGTCAATCTTCCACACAGTTATCCACACAAGTTATAGCAAGGAGATTTAACATCTTGTAGATAGACTACAGGAACCATTTAAAAACATCACCAAAATGTAAATGCTTGTGGATGGAAATAATTTTCTGTCATGCATACAAGCAGATATTTCACATTCTGTTGCTGTAGGATTGTCTAACCTCGTGAGACTGTTAAGTTAATTGGTTCAGATAATGCTGGCATTAACCAAGTTGCCACTCTGATTAAAATAATTCTAAATTGATAATGAAAGTTGAAATTATATATAGATATCACATGGTTCTTCTCATTACCTAGAGGAAGTACATGATTGTATCACAGCAAAGACTGGGGAGCCAATGTGCAGCCCATATTACAGCAAGGTGCAGCCTTCCTGACTTAACTACTAATATTCTCATTTGCCCTATAAATGCACAGTTTTGTATTGTGTACAGTTGATCTAACTGTTTTGGACTGCTATTGTAATACTGCTAAACAACCAAGCATGGTTATATTCTATGGATAACAAACTATCCTTCACCATTACTATAAATAAAAAAAATTATGTGACCCGACACACACATGCATTTCTGATCATGCGGCCCACTTCAGATAAAACTTGGAGGCCTATGCACTAGCTTTTCTGATAAATGGCTTCTCTTATGGCCTCTTTTAAGGCCTACCTGCAACCCTTTACTTTTATTTATGACATAAATTGAAACATAATCAAATGTTTGTTGGCTATTTATCCCAAATAAAAGTGTGCTTTCTTGGACAATACTTCAAAGAGGAAGGTAATCGCTACCAAAAAAAAGCAGGGTAATGAGATGGGAATTTTGAACTTAAGTAGCTAAGTTGGAACAATTCTCCTATTCAGTTCCATTTCAGATTTTTTTACCTCTTGACTACATTAGCCTAAAGTTTGTGTTTCCCATCTCAATTCCCTGTAATTCTCTCTTTATTGAGCAGGCCCTTAGATATATCTAAGCAGGCCTTCTTCAGAACACATATACAGTATGTTATGAATAAGCATGCTTTGTCTAAAATAATAATTTTTTTTTTTTCTGGAGATACATTTCAAACTGGATAAACCGAATGATTTTCTGTCTCCTGGGTGCCTGGGTTCAGCATGTTACAGGCAGAGTGGAGGTCTATATTGGCACCAATGACAAAGTAATAGGAAATTGGAGAGTCCTAAAAAAAATTATTATGTTATTAACCTCCAAGGTAGTGTTCTCAGAGATACTACTTGTGCCATGTGCTACAGCAAAAAGTAAGTCTTGTTTGCTTGGGGAGAGGATGGATAGATGGTTGGAGGAGTGTTTAAACTAGGAATGGAAGGAGGGACCAATAAGCACTGGACTAGACAGTGGGTGGATCTGGGGGCATGGTCAGCACAGATTATAAAGAGAAGCCTATAAATAATTTAAACATTAAATTACAAATGGAACATGGCAGTGACACGTAGTGTATGCTTGCAAATGCCTGAATGTTTAACTTGTAAAATAGGGGAGTTGGTAGCAGGTTGCAAGCTACTTTAGCGAACAGTCACAGGCAAGCAAATTATTGGCTGACACAAGAAAACATGTTAAAACAGTTAGTGTTAAGTTAGACAAGACACCAGGGCACCCAAGGGTACTCAAAGTGTCAGGCCCTGCCCTGTTATTTTGTATTTTAGTCCTGATGTCCACAGATTGGTGTAAAGCCAATATGGTGCCCATATGTAAAAAGGGATCAAAATCCCAGCCGGACAATTACAGACCTGAAAGCTGTGATGGGGAAGCTGTTTGTAGGGGGATATATTTAAGATATCATCTTCAACAGGGATTTCATTAACAGTAACCAACATGGCTTTGTGAAAGAGATCTTGGCAAACTAACTTAATTACATTCTATGAAAAAGTGAACAAATATAGATAAAGGCGCTGTGGTGGATGTGATATATTTAAACTTGGTTAAGGCATTTGATAAGGTTCCACACAACAGGTTACTGTACAAATTGACTGAAATAGGCGTAGGGTCAAAACATTTGTGTGTGGATTGGCAATTGTATGAAAGTTAGAATGCTAAGGGATGTGGTAAATGGGAAGTACTCAAATTGTACCTCAGGGATCGGTTCTCGGTCCTCTTCTTTTTCATTTGTCCTCTTATTTTTATTTAATGATCTCCCATTCAGCATAGGAAGCAATTTCTTAGTGTTTGCCGTTGACACAAGATTAAGTAAGGTAATACTGTCTAGACTAGATGTGTCTTCACTGCAAGAGGATGTGGACAAACTGGGTAACTGAGTAGATAAATTGGATTCAATGTAGACAAATGTAAAATTATGCATTTTGGGTATAATAATAAAAAAAGCAACATATAGTTTAAATGATTTTTCTTTGGGGAATACAACTAATGAAAAAGATTTGAGAGTACCATTGTTTTCCGTGTATAAGACGCCCCATGTATAAGACGCCCCATGTATAAGACGACCCCTCTTTTTTTAACCGAAAATGAAAACATTTAGAATTTAGAAGAAATACTTTCACACATACTTACACACTCTGCCACTAAAACATACACATACACACACTGACACTCACACACAATTATTAATTAGAACCCCAATTGTAACCCTAACCCATGATCTAGGGTTAGTAAATGAAGGGTTAGCTTTTTCCTTTTTTTTCCTGTAATGTTGCTGACTGCCTCTAGGGGCAGTCATGCAACAGTTTCTTAGTGACAGAAGAGATCTTTTTTTATCACTTCCGTCACTCTCTGCTGAGCACGCTGTATTGGAGGAGCATGCTCTGGATCCGAAGCAGCCTCTAAGAGTAACTGCCGCCATGTAGCTTTGCGCTAAGGAGCATAGCAAGACCCCACCTTGAATATGCAGTTCAATTCTGGGTGCCTTTTCTATAAAAAAAAAGATATTATGGCACTAAAGAAAGGGCAGAGGAGGGCTACAAAAATAAAACAGAGGAAATTATTAGTTATGAAGAAGGGCTATAAAAGTTAAATGTGTACATGCTAGTGAAACAGCGTCTTAGAGGGGGTATGATAATGACGTTTAAATCATTAACAGAACAGTGCAAACAACAAGAGGTCAACCGCTAAGACTTGAAGTAATAATCCTTTCCACTACCTTTGACAGCGGAAAGGAATTTTTAATGTAAGGACAATAAAGGTATGGAACTCCCTGTCTGAATAGGTGGTTCTAGAAAAAAGATGCCTTGGATACTTTTTTTAATGAACCAGAACATAGAGGGTTATGTATGTTAGTATAGGCATTAATATTTATTTAGTGGTTGTTGATTCAAGGAAAAATCTGATTGTTATTTGGAGTCAAGAAGGATTTTCTTTCCCCATGGAAAACAGAATTTGGAATTGGATCAACAGCAGTAAACAAGGAATAGGGAAAGGGTTGAACTTGATGAATACAAGTCTTTTTTCAAACTAAACTGCTATGCAACTATAAATGTAAGTCATTAGATGGATGTAATATTGTGTGACTGTGCCTGCCATTTTTATTTAGTATTTTTGGGTCTGGAACCCAGATAGTGAGTTATTAATTATAATTTTTTAGATGTTACATTTCTATGTGTTTGTTTAAATACCAGGCAGTAAGCCATTATTTATTTATGCTAGACAGTGAGCCATTGGATGCTTCAAAATGCTTTTGGTTTAGTAATTTACTGGTAAAAGAATAGTATGAGACCCAGCACTCGGTGTCAAAGCTCGGGTTGAAACGTCGCCATTGTCTTATTAAAACTCTCTTTGACACCGAGTGCTGGGTCTCATACTATTCTTTTATGAGTAAAGGACTTGAGAGACTTCCTGTGACTTCGGCACCAACGAATAAATAGAGTGCGGTCCGTATCTATTACTTTTTACCCATAGTAATTTACTGGAGCCACCCGTTATTCACTGCATGCTTAAACTGTGCATAATTAAAAGGCAGTACTCAATTAGCATCTTTAACTTTTAGTTCAACGTGACAAACAATAAACTAATTGATTGCGTTTAATTTTGGTACCATATAATGGGCTCTATTCAATGACGAGAGTTATTACTTATTACTATTTTATAACTCATTTTTTTTATTGCAGTCTATGTTATTCAAGGAACAGATAAATGAACTAATGTCATTGAATAGAGCCCATTGTGCTTCCCGGGAACTGAAAGCATTCTGTGGTCTTAACAGTTTTTCCCGTACATTTTGTACCCTTAAGCATGTGTGACTTTTTTGATTAATGTATAAACTAGACATGTGCTTTCGTTTTCGGACGAATGCATTTTCGTCCGAAAATAGCATTTTCGTCCATTTGTCCGAAAAACGAAGAAAGAAAATGCTAAGCTAACGAAAGCCGAATGAACGAATGGTTAATAAACGAAAATCATTCGTTCATTCGTCCATTCGTAGTACTATTGCATTCTATAAGTCGGTTTATAGAATACAATAGCATTTAACTATACGGAGAACGTTCAGTTTATAGAATAGCAATAGGAATACATGTATTCCATAAGCCGACAGCCTATAAACCGAACGTTCGGTTTATAGGCTGTCGGCATTTTACTACACGGAGAACGTTCGGTTTATAGAATAGCAATAGGATTACATGTATTCCATAAGCCGAAAGTCTATAAACCGAACGTTCGGTTTATAGACTTTCGGCTTATAGAAAACATGTAGTACTATTGCCTTTCTATGAACCGAACGAGAGCCCCATTCATAAGAATTTCTTATGAATGGGGCTCTCGTTCGGTTTATAGAAAGCCAATAGTATTACATTGTATTCTATAAAACGAACGAATAAAAATTAACGAAACGAAAATAATGAACGAATTTCGTCTGAAACGAATGCAGTAATGAACGAAATTCGTTTTAGACGAAATAAATAACATTTTCGTCCGAATGGACGAAAACAAAACGAAAATTTTAGTTTTGCACATGTCTAGTATAAACACATATACCTAAATCAGAAAATCAGGTAGAAGAGCATGTACTTTCAAACTAAGATTTTAAAACACTGAAAATGTTCAAGAGTGTGTTGAATATTACATGGGCAAGTCCTATAAACATAATGTCAATCAATCTATACCAGTGGTTCAAATATCAGTCCTCATGGCCTCCCAACAGTCCAGGATTTAGGGATTAACCAGTTGTGTTTAAATAAGGATACATATAAAACCTGGTGTGGTGATAGTCACTGAGGACTAGTTTGGGATCCACTGATCTGGACACAAGAGAGTCACAAAATGTGGTTCAAACAGGGAAAAATTATTAAACCTAACAAACTGATAGATTCTATTATTCAAAAACAAAGTGACATGCCTTTACTCAACAAAAAGTGTATATTGGGGCCTCTTAATAACGTTGGCCTTTGTCCAGGGTGTTGGTAATAAGAGGAAGTAGTTAAATAGGTAGCTAAGGGCATTGTTTCTGTGTGAACAGTCAATACACACTGTTCAGATTTTTGTAGATAGAGTCACTCTGTGTTCAATAAAACATTTTCCATGCTGTGTTTGTAACAAAAATGATGTAACTGTAGGCGTAGGAGATGAATAAATAATGATTTTCTGCAAATACATACAGTACATACAATAGAATATAATGTAAGAACACATTCATTCCAATGATGGTATTGTGCCTGCATAGCAGAACCATACGTAAGAGAACTTTCCATTTCTGATTTTTTTCATTGCTTGGCATCTGTGTGCCGAGAGAGAGTTACCGTATTTGCTCGATTATAAGACAAGGTTTTTTTCAGAATTTTTTTTCTGAAAACTACCCCTCGTCTTATAATCAAGGTCTTCTTGACATGGATCCAGGTCCCCAGCAGAGCTGCAGGGGACCTGGATCCCCCTCTCTAACAGCAGGGGAAGTCTGCGCGATGAGCGCAGACTCCCCTGCTCCGCCCGGCACGACCGCCGGGGCTTCTATGAAGAAGCCGGGTACTTCCGCTTTCGTCACAGAAGTCCCGGCGAGCGTGCCGGGCGGCAGCAGGGGGAGTCTGCGCGCTCATCGCGCAGACATCCTCTGCTGCCCCACTAGGCACCAGGGAGAATCGGGCAGCTGGGGGATGTCTGCACGATACGTGCAGACATCCTCCATGCTGCCCGACACGGCAGACTATTATGACGGACCAGCTGTCCGTCATAATAGACTGTCGTGTCGGGCAGCATGGAGGATGTCTGCACGTATCGTGCAGACATTCCCCGGCTGCCCCCACTAGCCACCAGGGATCGACTTCAAGGTGAGGGGGAGGGAGGGGGCAGAGAGACAGGGGGAGGGGGGCAGAGAGACGGGGGGGAGGGGGGGGCAGAGAGACGGGGGGAGGGGGGGCAGAGAGACGGGGGGGAGGGGGGCAGAGAGACGGGGGGAGGGGGGCAGAGAGACAGGGGGGGGAGGGGGGCAGAGAGACAGGGGGAGGGGGGCAGAGAGGGAGGGGGTTACAGAGCATCAAGGGAGGGGGGAAGAGAGCTACAAGGGGGGAAGAGACAGAGGGAGGGGGGGACAGAGCAACAAGGGGAGGGAGGGGGCAGAGAGAAACAAGGGGGGGGAAGAGACAGAGGAGAGGGGGGAGTCAAAGGGAGGGGGAGAGAGACAAAGCTGGGGGCAAGGGAAAGAGAGGCAGAATTGGCACATAAAAGGAAATAAAAACAAGAAATGCATTTTTTTTTATATAATTTTTTATTAAAAAAGCAATTTACATGTGAATATATACAAGTTTAACTTTTTTCCTATAGGGTAGTCTTATATTCAGGCTTTTAGTTTTTTTCCTAAAGGAATATCCAAAGTTTGGGGGGTCGTCTCATTTGCGCACTGCTGTTGTATTATTCAAAATGTAAATGTCCTAACAACAGCTAATACATAGCTCAAATAACAATTAAGTTACTGATTTATATTACTGTATGTCCCATTGTCATTGCTTTATTCAGGTTTACTCACAAATTTTAATTTATTTGGCCCACAAAGCGTTCTATTTTTAAATTTACATATTTTGTTGGCTGTGTAGTGATGCCTGTGCCTGTTGTGTACAACATTACATTACACATCTACTGCACATGTAAAATCTAAGTAAATCTTGGCTACTAGAGAGGCCAAGAACATCAACTGAATGATTGTATGAAAATTGATATATAAAATTGGTTGCAAAGATAAGTAAGGTTCAATTTTCCCAGCTGAGCTATTAATGCCTGATTTTTGCGGTTCACTGGTCAGTGTACTTTTCGTAAATAGATTCTATTCTCTTTTTAATTCTTTTTCATCCTGCATGACCCCATTTGTATTGCATGAGCCAGGTAGAAGGCCCCATTTAGGTACACACATATTGCATGAAGTAGTACTTTATAATAGAAACATAGAATGTGCCGGCAGATAAGAACCATTCGGCCCATCTAGTGTGCCCAATTTTCTAAATCATTTTATTGGTCCCCAGTTTTCTATCTTATAGCTAGGATAGCCTTGTGCCTATCCCACGCATGCTTAAAATCCTTGACTGTGTTTATCTTTACCACTTCTGCTGGAAGGCTATTCCATACATCCACTACCCTCTCAGTAAAGTAATACTTCTTGATATTACTTTTAAACCCCTCTAATTTTAGACTATGTCCTCTAGTTGTGGTAGTTTTTCTTCTTTTAAATATACTCTCTTCCTTTACTGTGTTGATTCCCTTTATTGGATTCACTTTATAATGGCACTAGGTATTCCTATGGTTAATTTCTGTAACATACTTTGTCATAAGGTAGTAGTTTTATTTTATTAAATGTAATAATTAATACATAATAATAGATTAATAAAGGACTTCTTGGCTTTATCATGGCTTTATCATGGTTACATTGGTCCATGTAAATGTTATGTAAACAAATTTTAGATACATCATTAAACATTACTTTTGGGCATATCCTTCATCAGTCATAATATTTTTAGTTCCTGACTGTTGATTGTGATTGATCCATAGTTATAGGCTGAGGCCCATGTTTGTTTGAATAAAATTGTACGAGTTTCATACTGAAAAATACCTTATAGAACATGTTAAAAAGTACAGTGCTGAGCTAAGTTAGCCATGAATTTACCACAGGGCATGATAAACAGGAATATCACAAGTCTTAGTCCTTGATGTGAATGAAACAAAAAGTATAATATCCACCTTTTGTAGATAAAAAAGTGCTACAAGCTTTAAAAATCAGGAAAAAGATATGAAGAGCTTATTGAAAGAGAACAATGACCGCAAAGAGCCAGTAAACTTGACAGCACACATTCAAATACCAATACCATAATGTGTATTCTGTAGCCACATTCTACATTTACATGTCAAACAAAAGGCCAACAGACAAGCAAAATTGAGTTGAGTGGTAACCGGCTGTGGGGCAGGACGTGTTTCAATTCAGGTAAGACATCGAACATGTGAAACCAAATGTCAGCGTAAGTGGTGCCATTTCTGTGTACAGTGGAAACATGCTGAATAAAGTAGAAATGTTACATGATGTAACCAAGGTGGAAAAGGGTATTTATAAGCTACTCCAGTCAGTAATAATTAGGAAAGGGTGCGCAAGTGATATATACCAATACATTTATATAAAAATAAATGAAAATGCACTTAGCTTATTGTTTGTAGTTCTATCAGACTTGGAGACAGATGTTCATTCAGAACAAAACACAAATAGGATAATATAGTGTAGTATGTTTTATATAATGATGTGGATATTTCCCACATAAAGAAACAAACTCACAATCTTATGACCCTATAATGACCAGGCAGAAAGTATTATCACCAAAAGTGGACCACCAGGATTAGTATCATAGCAGGTAGCTTTGTAATTGATTCTCAGAATATAAGAACGATTTCTAGGTATAAAAAACGAGAAACAGGGAGGGACAGAGAGACAAAGCAATCAGAGGCAAGTATGACTTTAACCCCTTCGCAACCTTATGACGAGTTAACTCATTATGCAGTCTAGCTGGTAGTGCGCTCTGTGCCAGCCAGTCTAAGACGGGTCCAGGACTATACCTCGCACCCGAGGCAAAGCTCCTGGACCCGATCGGCGGATTTCTCGGCTTGTGATCGCAATGATCACTCATTGACTTTGCCTCTAATTCACTCTCTGTGCTTCATGTACTTATAGTGAAGCACAGAGAGTGACCTGCAAGTGAAAAAAAAATAAATAAAGAACATTTCCTGTAAAAAAAAATTTAAAAAAAATTAACCCTTTCCTTGCTGATCAGTTTGTTACTGTGATCAGTTTCCTTCCTCTTTATGGCCCTCATTTTGTTTTGTTTTTTTCAAATTATTTTTCTTTTTTTAATTTTAAAGTTTTTTTAAGAAATAAATATCATTGTAATATATTTATTTAATTACATTTAACCCCTGCATGCCTGTTCTGTGATTCTTATGGATCTGACATAGCACTCTTCAGAGTTTTTTTTACTGGCTTTTTTGTTAAGGGGGGCTTTGGAAGCAATATTTTTCTTTTCTATTAGTTAGTTAATTAGTTGGGATAAGTGGGTTAGTGTTGCACTAGTTGTGTAGCCTATTATTAGGAAAATAATGGGGAAAAACATTTTTTTCCCCACATTTTCCCCTTTTATATGTATTTTTTAATACAACATTGTAGATAATTTTTATTTATAGGGTATGAAAAGAAAGCTCTAACTGTCCTTTAAAAAAACAACATATAACTTGGATGGGTGCGTTAAATGAGAGAGAGGATGAGACAACCACATATCAAAAATTGAAATATCGCTCTCGTCCTTGGCCCAGGGAAATCCCTGGTCCTGAAAGGATTAATTAAGAATAAACTATCCGCTTACATTTGGGGATCAGTGGCTGCTGAATACAAGCCTGTATTTTTGCACATGAAACATGGAGCAGTCTCTGTAACAGATGGATATGTATTTCATTTTTAGCTCCTCCCCCTCCGTTCTGCGTGGTGACGTTGACACATTTTGGCTTGTACGCCTTCTTCTGGACATGTGATTTTGGACTATGCATCCATCGTTCTTATACTCACGGACATAGACTCTTGTGTTTACAGTCGCTTAGCAGCAATGCTGATCTGCATTTTTAAAGCAATCATCATTTCCCTGCATATTCATTCATTACTTAAACATGTTATACATTTCATATACAAACGGGAATGATTATTTATTTATATAAACAATATAAAATGTACAACTTTTAAAATCTTTCAAAAATAAGCATGCTACTTACAATAAAGCAGCATGTTTTAATCATATTAATTATTGCATCAAATATTATTAACTGATCAATTATTGACATATACAATGGAACCATTACAAAGCTAAAGAAATAGCGAGTTACATAGGGGGTAAGTGAAAAAAAACACATATATGCACATGTCTTTTTACAAAAAACGTGTATCATTTATCTTGAGCATATTTTGAAATTTTAACACAGCCAAATTAAGTTGACCCTTCGGCTGTGTTAATTCCCTGCAATCTTACCATATATGAAATATATTGCCTCGTTCCTTGAGACATCTCCAACAGCTTTCTGAGTAGATGGGAGTTATCTTATTCAACCTGGTAGGAACCAAAAACCATTGGTAGATTATTTTGAGATGTGTCTCCAGTAGTGATACTGAATGTATAGTTTTCCTTACTAAGTATAGGCCCTGTATCCATTCATCCACTGTATGTGATTTAGTGGTGAAGGTCTCCCATTTCATCAATGGGGGACATTTAGATACCGGGTCAATTTGGTCAAATAGTTTCAGTACCCTTGCTATTTGTTTCTTTTTGTGGATATTTAATAAAAACACTACCACAGGATGATTCGTCGGACGTATCTTCCTTTTTAAAATGTAGCTCTTAATGAACACATTTTACCATGGTTGAATAAGTCTTCCATCTCTGTGATGCCATCCTGAGTCCAGGGAAGGATGAAGACATGACTCAGATGGGAGGCTCAAAGACATTTCCTTTGTTGATTTTTTTTATGGCCTAACAGTGTCAGTTGTCTCCTTTCTCTTTCAATTTCTAAAAAGGAAAAGTAATTGTTATATGGGGTTAGAGTTATGTGCATTTTTGGCTATTGGCATCGTTGGGATGACTTGAAATGACTATTCCTATTAGACTAATGCGCCACCTTAATTTTGCAAACGTGTTATGAAAATGGCATCTTGAAGGACAAATGAACGAATTACATTTTCATTCATTGTGCATTCGGAATTCGGACACATAGACAAAACAGACAATTTTCATCCAAAAAGGAATTCAGCCATAAACGAATGCCGAAGTCTTAATCCTTCCTATTCATATCTAATTCTGAAATGGAATGGGTGTCTGTTTTTTATGAAATATCCATAATTAATTCTTATTAATTGCCTCCAGCTAAACTATGTCTGTTTAAGTACCTCCAGTTATTTATGAGCTATATCTGCTCCTTTAGGCACAGGTGCTGCTCTGAAGGTCAACTAGGGCCACTTTGTACATTTTCCACATTTTTGCAGGCCTAACAAAAAACATTATTATAATTCAATATTTTACATATGTAATAAAAAGGTTATTGGAAAAATCTAATTCGTGGTTATATTTCCCTGCTCTGCACCAACATTGCACCCAGGATTTACCCCAGTACCCCAATTGCACCCATAATTTACCCCAGCATCCATATTACACTTACAGGATTTTATGCCAGCACCCAGATTTGCACTCAAGACTGGCCCCAGAAACCAGGTTTGCACTCAGGACTTTGCCCCTGCAACCAGGTATGCACTCTGGTCTTTGCTCCTCACCCAGGTATGCACTCAGGACTTTCCCACAACACCCAGGTATGCACTCAAGCCTTTGCTCCTCAATCAGGTAAGCAGACAGGACTTTGCCCCAGCACCCATGGCAAGTGACACCGAGTGCTAAGATCATTCAGTGCGGTGCGAGATGGTGGCACTGGCACAGACTGCTTCCCCTCGTTCCACCCAGGTCCCCTACACAGAACAAAAAGCATTGCTTGGTGCAGGTGGGAGGGAGAGGGGGAAATTGCTGAGGGCCAGAAGAAAACTGTCCATGGGCCTTAATTTGGAGATCCCTGCTGTAAAAAAATGCAACATCCAAGAATAAAATTTCCCAGGGAAAAAAACAGATTTTCATAATTACAATACCTACTGAGTTTATAATATTGAATGTGTGAAGTGGAGATTGAACTAAGCTGTGCAGCAGTTACAAACAAATGCACGTAGTGAGGGGCATAATTAAAAGGTAATGGGCTCTATTGTGAGAAATGAACAACTAATGATAGCTCACATCATTATGGGGCCCGATGTACTAAAATGTATTAGTATTTTGATAACACCACTAGACTGCTGAGTGAGGTTGAGGCAGCATACCAACCAGAAATCTTTTAATTATATATGCCTTATGTGTTGCAAACTGGACTTCTATAATCCTACTTCTAAGACCCCTGGCAGAGCTCCAGGGAGGATGAGCCATATGGTGGGAGTCCTGTGGGACCTTTCAAAAGACTTAATATATACATAGTTAATTGTTGTTAACAAAGTGTTCCAAAATGTGGTTATATGTTTAGATGTATTTTTACCTTGTGAACGTTTGCTTTTGGAATACAAATAACACAATGTATACAGACGTATGCTCATTTCTTTCCTTTATACTCTTGTGGTTTTTGTATAGAGAAAATGATAGTACTAAATCGGCTATATAAATACAAGGAACTAACAGAGATAAAATGGCTAATTGCGAATTTGATTGCAAGCTTTCAAGACCACAGGCTAGGTTCCTTCCTTAAGCATTAATGAGATGGTAGTTGTTTGATCAACCCACAGCCTGCCATTAAAAAGCCTGCCAAATTGATCTATCTCTCTTGGTGTGAAACAGTCCCATTAATACAGTTAGTTTCAAACAATGTTAGTTTGAAACTATGTCCATTTACATCAGATATGACAGTTTAAACTGTTAAAAATAAGTAATGTTAAAAAGAAAGTTTGCACAAAGTGTAGGCATTT
Source organism: Pelodytes ibericus (assembly GCA_036172795.1). Lineage (NCBI taxonomy): Eukaryota > Metazoa > Chordata > Amphibia > Anura > Pelodytidae > Pelodytes > Pelodytes ibericus. Next base: position 103,378,873 of record CM069858.1, on the reverse strand, counting down.
TACATACAAATGTTTTAATGAAAAAATTCAAATGATGTGCCTTATTGAGCACTCTTTGCTCCATATAGTTTTATCAAGAGGCAGTCATCATAGATCAGATCTTCATGCATCTGACATATCTGACCCTAGATTCTAAAAAACATGATAATTTTTGGTATTCTTTCATTAAACCGTTTCTATTTAAAATGCCTACATTTGATGCAATCTGTCAATTACATATAACATTTTTTACTGTTGTCTTTTAAAATAACATTAGTACTGGTGTTTTGAATGGCAGTTCATACATGTATCATTTCATCACAGTGTAAACCAGAGAGATATTAAATTAAATATATGAAAAGACACATTCTGTGCTTTAGTCTGTCTGCAATAAGCAATGAAATAATTGGAAATAGACACAATTTATTAAAAGTTTGTAAACGTTGGAATTACACCCTATTTAATATTATTGACCACACACATTTGGTTTCAGATAGATCTTGGTTTAGATTTTATTTTACTATGCATACCTCAAACCTTTTTATATTCCTGTGTTAGCTTTCTAAGCTTTTCCCTCATCTTGAAGTGCATCTCAGCGTGAAATAGAAGCTGTCTGCAAGGTGTAGGTGTGAGGTTGTACAGTGTAAAGCTAAAAAAAAAGTAGGTTTTCTCCTGGTATTTCACACAACATGAAAAACCATGGAAAATCCTAGTTCCCATTATCACACGCTGAGTCAGAGTCTTTTCTTCCCACATGCTTTTTCAATATGCCAATTTAGACTTGTTAATTCTAGTGAAGAAAAAGGCAATAGCTCCAGTGCATTCAGACTAAATGTGTTGTCCTCTGTAACATTCTGACATCATCATGTGTCAGCACACATTCATTAAGGTTAATGCTAGCCTTAAATATGGGAAGTGTTTTTTCTCATGCTTAATAGGTGATGTGACGCATAGTTATGTGATTAATTTACAGGTGACATTTGATGCCGTTATTCTGTTTCAAACAATGTGAGGGTGATCTGTGTGCAACAATATTTACACTCCCCCAATAAAGTAGGAGTGATACTCACCGCCTTTTGATATTAAGTACATATCACAGTTACTCATCTTTGCAGTGTAACAATACAGTTTGTCTGTTTAAAGAGTTTGACACACTGCATAAAATGCAAACAGTATGCATATTATATCAGCTTAACACAACACAATCCATGCATAAATCATGCCTTTTATAACTAATTTCTAACTATAAACAGACTCGTTATTATTATGTAAGTCATGCTCCCTATATAATATCACTGTAATGGGCTATTACAAAAGTCCAGATTTTAAATAATGAATGCTGTTCAAAGTGTATCTTTGAATTATTTATATATTTTATGGATTGTGTTTATGAACATTTCCACAAGTTAGTTATTCTAGTAATCAGGAACACAAATCTACTTATATAACGAATTTAAATGTAACAACATTCCTTCAATTTCATTGTCTTTTCCTAGTAAGACAACTTGTATCTCAATGTCTTTATCACTAGTGAACAGTAAGCTATAACATAAGGAAGGTCACATTTGAGATTAAATGACTCCAAGCAAAATAAATCTTTTTTTTATTTATGCACTAAGCAGTCAGTCTTCTAAATTAAACTTTATGAATTTCTACCATTTTCTTGCTATAAATATGACTAAATGTTAGCTCTTCCTACGTCAGACATTTTTTGAGGTACACTTAGGGACACCATCAGAAAATGGTCTGGGCCTCCACCTCCCCCATGCCATTTCTAATGCACTTCTTTCGTTATTGCACCCACATCTCTTACCATAACACTACCTTGCACATCCAGGATATGCCCCAGCACCCATATTGCACACCCAGAAGTTATTTTGCATCCAAAGGATATGCCCCTGCACGCGCAGGACTTACTGCAGCACCTACATTGCATTCACAGGACTCAAGCCAGCATTCACACTCTGTCTAGTGGTAGGCAGGTGGATATTTGTGCTCCGCCAAGGCACTCAGACATCATATCATGCTGCCTCTCGCACTCCCCAGGTGGGATGAAGTCATGACCCATGATGCTGTGACCTCAGAACGTGTGTAGGAAGCGCGAGAGGCAGCAGGGGAGGATGTCTGTGCATCTGGGCAGCACACAGACATCCAGCTGCCTGCACGCTCGCAGAGAGGGGAGATCTTTTGATCTTAGGGAATACCGTTTTCATGAAAGGGTGTACATGGTCTGCAGCAATACTTCAGTAGGTGGTATGTAACAAAGTAACATCCACATGAATTTTCCACATGTTTCCCAGCAGAACATTGCCCAAAACATCACATAAACATTGCCAGCTCATAATGTTATGGCTGATTGGTGTATATGGATACACACACATTGCAAGTATAGTTATCATTTGGGATACTTTGTTTCTGAAAAGCACTTTTGGCTCCAGCCAAATGTTGACAGCTGAGTGGAAAAGGCAGCAGAACCTGATGTTTGTGAGTAACCATAGTGTTATTGCACCAAGTGGACTGAATACAATTTAATCTCTACACTGTTCTAAACAATTTTTTATGAAATGTGCAGGCTTAGTTTTATTCTTTGTCTAACATTTGAACTTCTATTGTAACAATCTGTCTCTGTTCATCTAATGTACTATTTAGTTCCCTCCTATGACCTGTACCAAGCACTACGGACATTGTTGGCCCAATATAAATTATAATGTAATGTAACATCTGCATACTGACAGGAACTATGCCTCTAGAAGTGTTTATACATGGGCCTACAATGCTTAGGATATGGTCCCACAAGAGCACATGAATAGTGATCAATCATTAAGCATTGTGCAAATATGAAGGTTTCCATTCCCATTCATGAACCTGCAAGCAAAACAAAAGGTAGGTGTATATTGCTATAATAGGTTTAACACATGTATATATGTAATATAGTATCATGTTATTTCATGCTAAGGAGTTTGTTTATCTTTTATTATGAAAAGTAACGTAGCATTAAATTTGTATTTTGTTATTATAAAGAATCATACACTGTACAGCAAAGAGTTATTGATTAAAATGTTACAAACTTTGTAGTTTTCATATTACTGGACATTGCAAGCTGCAAAACAAAATTAATCTTATACAAAGTACAATTTAATTGCTTTTTAATTTAATCGTACGATGCACGCTGATAAACATAGGATCCAATTCCTTGATATTGAACTTTTCAGAACAGGGGACATGCTAGGTCACACTCTTTTTAGGAAACCGGCGGACCGCAACACATTGTTACATGCATCGAGTTTTCACCCACAAGCTATGAAAAAGTCTTTGCCTTTCTCTCAATTTTTAAGAGTGATACGCAACAATTCAGACAACAACACTTGTCAGCAACAGCTGATGGAAATGACCATGAGGTTCCATGAACAGGGATACTCAAGAGTGGCATTGCAGAAATCATTACAACTTGCCCTACATGCGAACCAAACACCTTCAGCAGTTAAACAAACCAAACAACGGATTGTGTTTTCGACCAAAATTTCACACTGCTTCTCACCATGTTAAAAAGATTGTCCAAAAGAATTGGAACATCATCCAGAGTGACAAATCTCTATCAGCTTCTCTACAAAAAAAACCTTTAATCTGTTATAAAAGGGGTACCAACTTACGTGATCGGCTAGTGATAGCTGATCCCGTTCAGTGCTATGAAGTCTCAACCAACTCTTCCGCACCATATCAGAAGTCTGGCTGTTACAAATGCCTTAACTGTGTAACATGTTCCCACATGACATCTGGGACACATTTTCCTCATCCTCACACAGGCAAAAGATTTGTTATTAAACATCGCATCACTTGCACCACTGAGTACGTGGTCTATTAGATTACGTGTCCATGTGGTCTATTGTATGTGGGCAAAACAGATCTGACCCTCTGGGACAGAATGAGGGGTCACAGATCATTGATTATGACAGCCTATCGTGACCTCAAGTCAGACAAACCAGTGGCCAAACATTTTCTCGAGGTTGGCCATAGACTGTCCCAATTAAGATTCATAGCCTGTGACCATATTCCAGCTTTGAGACGCGGTGTAGACAGATCACGCTTACTGTTGAAACGAGAAGCCTTTTTGATAAGAACTTTGGACACGATTGCACCTAAAGGCTTAAACTAACAAATTTTGTTCTCCCCTTTTTTATCACCTAGATAATTTGTTTTGTTGATATCTGGACTTTCCACTCTTACTACATTGTGTTGGTTGTCTCCTGATCTCCCCTGCCATTCTTTCCTTGTATCTATCCCACTTTGTTACTTACACCCATTCCATTTATCCCTTTATTACTATCCCTTTTCCACTTCATTCCCACCTTAAGTTTGTCTATTTATTTATTTTTTATTGTTTTTTTCTTACTTTTTATTTTTTTCATTCCTCTATAGTTCTTCTGCTTCTTGTGGAGCTTATCCTAGTGGTTGCTCGAATATAAACAAGGTTTTTTTCAGAGCAAATGCTCTGATAAAGACCCCTCGTCTTACATTCGAGGTCGTCTTATAATCTGACCTCAAATCGAGATCAGACTATAAACTGGTTAGCTTAGCATTTTCGTTGAAAACTAATTCTGAAAAGAAAAAAATGAAAGAAATATACTAATAAACACAAAAATGAAAGAAAAAATGACAAACAATAATAAAAATATAATAGTAGGATGATATGATTGCAAAAAAATAAAACATAATCCATATAAGGACACATCCAGTCCAAAAAAATATGTGCATAAAGAGAAGCTATAAAAAAACATAAAAAATAAATACAAATAATGTGATAAAAACTCAAGAATATAATGAAAACAAAAAATAGTATACCAACAATGTAAGAAAAATATATAAATTCCAATAACAAGTGAAACACAAAATGTAGTATAGGATTCATTATAAAGATATTATTGTATTTTGCTATACATATATATATAAGAAAAAACTATAAAAACAATAGTCCAGATACTAAATATACATAGGGTTGCCACCTTTTCTTCAGAAAAATACCGGCCTTGGTACTGTCTCCATAGACTTAACATTGGCCTGATGCCAATTTTTTACCGGCCTGCGGGTAAAATACCGGCCAGGTGGCAACCCTAAATATACAGCATAAGATATATTCCGGGGCTTCATAGAAGAGTATACAGAACAGAGAAGCTACTTTCGATCCAGAAAAGTATCCAATCCTATGGAGAAAAAACAAAAGGAAAAAGAAAATATGTAAAAAGATAAAAACAGGGGAATACAAACTGAGGTGGAATTCTAACGTCTAAAAGGAGTAAGGTCATGGTCCTCGTTGAGTCCCTTCGGCCAGATGGTATCCAATTTATAAATCCAAAAGAGTTCACGCTGTTTAAGCTTAGTGATTCTATCCATATATATTTATATTCTATAATCTATATTTTTTTTTTAGGTTGGTCCATTCCTCCCCCCCCCCTACTCTGGGCTATTTTATTATGCTTTTTTACACTGTCCATTTTCACTTTCAGTTTTGTTCTAGTGCTGTAGCTGTGCTCAATGCTACTTGGTTGGTCTCTGGTCCCGTTTTTCTTTTTCTACGTGATGTCATCACGCAAGTTGCGTGATGACGTCATCGCACAAGTTGTGTGATGACGTCATCACGTTCGCGTCATGGTGCTACATGGCGGCCGGCATTTTTTTTTTTTTTCCAGTATATAAGGACATCCACACTCTAACAGGGCACTAGCTCCTCCTGTAGAAGGCATTTCGCCGAAACGTTGGGGAGCTAGTTCCTTGGGTATCCTCTACCTGGTCTCAGAATTTTTGTAAGTGTATTTAGCTTTTGTCTATCCATTTTTCCTCCCCCCCCCCCCCCCCCCTATTAGTACCATTTGGTAAGGGATGTGGGTGTAATGACAAAAGGAGAAATGGTATGCAGAACATGGGGGCCCATACCATTTGGTCTTTAAGGGGCCACACAATTTCTTATTGCAACCCTGCCTATAGGTTAGGCTGAATTGTGGCATGTACAGAGAAGTTACAGTTGAAGTTATAATTAGAGGGTAATATTAATTTCTATATAAATATTCCAAGAAATCCACAGGACTAGTACTGTTCTCTCTGCTTACATGCATGTTTCTTTAGACGTAGTGATAGCTGTTATAATAGTTATTGTAAATTGGGAAATATTTGACTATATAGAGACCATTAGTACAACACATTTATATAGACCTTTCTGCAAACAGGCAGCTATACAGAATTTTCATGGTTGTGTTTTAAATAATTATAGTTTGCGGATCTTCTCTTAATTTTTACTTTGATACAAAAAGTTTTGTAAACAAAATACTACATAGTAAGGTCTACGCAGTATGCAGATTTAATTCAGATTGAAATATTAGCTGAATTGAATGAATCCCGAAAATGCTGCTATTCAAAATACATGTATTCGAGCATTTCCTTTCCACTATTCTGAGATGGAGAATTGAAATGAAAAGATTAAAAATGTAATAGAAAACGAAAAAAGGCAACGCCTTGGTGCCAGCAGGCTACTACTGGACCCATACATTTAAAAAAATTAACCCAGTAACAATTGAAATGGGGGGCTGGGCAGAGCAAGTAGCATGTGGACTCAAGGGCGACGTGCATTGGTACTGGTTTTCAGGGACAGGTAATGTATATTTTTTAAATATTTATTTATTTGAAACATTTGTTGTGAGTTACATCATATAGAAAACATGATGTATGTAACATACAAAGGTATAGGAATAGTTGGATACCAAATGGTGATATAATGTACATATCATGACAACTTCATGATCGGTGAGGTCAAATGTAGAGCATGTTTGGTGGTAGCGGGGTAAAAGGGGTGCAGTTTAGAAGGTGGGTTTGTTAGCTGGTTAGCATTTGTGGTCCCCCTTTCCAGCATCTTTGTGGGGAGTATGCATCAATTCAGGGAAATATAGAGATATGCTACCATGTGAGAAACTGGGTTGTAGTTAAAAATGGGGGGGGGGGGGGGGGAATAAGGGATTCAGACACAGAAAAAGAGCATATATAAAACAATGTAACAATAAGTTAACTCATGACTGTGGTTATTAGCTGGTGTGTAGCTGAAGTGGTTGTACCTCCGATACAGAAGATGTTGCAATGTTACCTCCTGGTTTGTTGGCATCTCCTCATAGAGAGGTATACTGGAATATGATGCCTAGTGATGATAGTTCCTATGGCATGGGGGTGGCTTGGGTCTATAGGGGTAGTATATATAGAGGTTTGGAACCATGGTTAAATGTAGGGAGTTGCTACTGTGGTTCAAGTAGCTACATTAGGATTTCTGTACATTTGATGGTTTCCAGGTAGTCTACCCAAGGTTGCCATTTGTAAGTGGCTTTTAGGCCCTCACCTTTAGATGTGCTGATCAGCTCCTCTGATCTCCTGAAGTCCTAAACTGAGACGGCCCACTCCTCAAACGTAGGCACTCTTGGCTGTTTCCATAGTCTCAGGATTAATATTTTTTGTGTCATTGAGAAGTATAGGTGTGAGGGATCTTTTGTATTTACCAATGGGTGTGGTGATATGGTGTAGAAGAGAGGTAAGTGGGGATCCGGGGAAGTCTGGGCCTGAGATTGCTTTGATTGTTTTGATGACTGCTGTCCAAAGGGGGACAATCAGGGCCACTTTAACCATGGACAAAGTGGGCACTTGCCCAGGGCCCACTGGTTAAAGGGGCCCCCACTGGCCCAACATGTTCCCCCACCCAACGCTGATGCACCCCGGCTTACTCTTAGTCCTTTTTTCACGCAAACAAAACACGTAACGTGCGTGGGGAGACGACTGCAGAGGAGCAGCAACAGAAAGGTAAATACTGGGGCCTGGGAAGTGGAGATTATTTTATTGGGCATACTGGCTGTGGCATATTACTGGGCATACTGTAATTTGCATATTACTGGCCATACTGGCTGTGGCATACTAATGGGCACACTGGCTGTGGCATATTAATAGGCAAATTGGCTGTGGCAAATGAACAGTAGAATATTAATGGGCATACTGGCTGGGGCATATTAATGGGCATACTGGCTGGGTCATATCAGTGGCATTAATGGGCATACTGGTTGTGTAAACTTAAAAAGTTTACATTTACATGTGAATTTCGAAAAATTGGGTCGAGAGGGGCCCACTGCTAAAGACTTTGCCCAGGGCCCACTAGGATCTTAAAGGGGCCATTAAGACTATGAGTGGGATTGTCCACCATATGTGGAGGAAGCTCCCTTTAGATGAGTGGCGCCTCCAACAGGTGTCTGAATGGGTGGTGGAAAGTATTTAGAGTGTAGTAAGCACCCTGTACCACCTAGCTAGTGATTTGTAGGAGTTTTCTTGTGCGTGGGCTGAGATTGTGCATTTGTGTGAGAGGAGGGACAGTTTTGTCCATTGTTTCTCAGTGAGCGTGGTTTCTCAGTCAATTTCCCAGTGTCTGATGTAGTATGGTTTGGTGGAGGGCTGGGCGCTTCATAGTCAAGCTGACAAAGTGTTTGAGTTGTTCGTATGTATAGCATTGGGCAGGGCGAGGTTACGGTCTGAATAGAATATATCCATTGGCTTGATGTGGTTGTCCTTTATAATATGGTCTAGTCTAGGTTAGCGTATGTCTTTGGGAACAGGGGTTTCAGTATCTCAGGAGAAAAGCCAGGGGGGAAATCTTTATTGTATATTAATGAGAAGAGTGAGGAGGGTGAATTGATCAAGCCCTCTAGCTTGCAGAGATGTGACCACTGTTTGAGGGTGGGTAGCGTGGTTGGGTAGTGTGTGGGTGTGCTTATTTTTTGGGTTGGTTTAGTCCAGGCCACTGAAGGTATGGAATCTAACAGGCTCCTCTGCTCAAGGGAGACCCATTGCTTATTGGCAACCATTCCGCAATGCAGGCTAGGTGGGTTGCTTAGTGGTAGGTTTCAATATCTGGGAGGCCCAGGCCACCTAGGTTTTTGGGTCTGCGAGATAGGAAAATCATATCCATGGGGTTTTGCTTTTCCATATAAATTTGCTGATGTCCCTTTTGAGTTCTATGAACAATTGTTTGGGGATTTGGATGAGGAGGGTTTGTAGAAGGTATAATAATCTGGGGAGGTTGTCCATTTTGATTGCTCCTACGTGCCCAAACCACGACCAGGTGTGCTTGGACCAGTTAAGTTGAGTGTGTATAGCTGAGTTATGTCGTTAGAGATGTTGATTCCTAGATATTGAATACCATCATGGGCCCATAGAAATGGATAGTTAGCTACGTCCGTTGGAGTTGTAATATTAAGAATTTCCGATTTGGACAAATTGGCTTTAAAGTTGGAGAGAGATGCATAGTGTTAATTTCATGCATAATGTTGGGAAGAGGGTTGGTAATAACCAAGAGTAAGTCATCTGCGAAAGTGGCAACTTTGTAGTGTCTTGGGCCTATTTGCAAATCGTGGATCCCCTGATTCTGCCTAAGTGCATTGAGGAAGGGTTCTATAGTCAAAACAAAAAAAAATGGGGAATCCCTGTCTTGTGCTGTTCGACGGGGTGAATTGGTCAGATTGAGTGTTGTTTACTCTGACTCGGGCCATTGGTGAGCGGTATAAGCACTGAATCAATCTGAATAAGTAAGGGCCCCTAGTTTAGTTAGCATGGCTTGAATAAATACCTATTTCATCCTGTTGAACGCTTTTATGCTATTTCTGTGTCAATTGATAGTAATAGGGCTGGTGTAAACTACAGTTGGGAATAGTGAATTAGGTTAATTATCTTTGTGGTGTTGTCCCTGGTCTCATGACTAGGAACAAATCCCACTTGGTCGTGATGGATAAAGTCGGGCAATATGTCTCGGAACCTAGTTGCTATTATCTTTGCAAAGAGTTTTGTTTCATTGTTGAGAAGAGAGATGGGCCTATAGTAGGAACACTGAGTGGTCCTTGCCGAGTTCGTGGATTATAGTGATGTGTGCTTCCTGAGATTTTGGAGGAGGGTTTCAGAATTTTCTAGGGATTAGGGTAGGTGCAAATGTTTTTTAGTAGGAGAGCGTTAGGCGTATCAGGGCCAGGGCTTTTGCCGGTGGGAGAAGTTGTATGGCAAGTTCTACTTCATCTTTGGTAACCAGGGCCTCTAAGATCTCTATGGTGTCTGACATCAGTGAGGTTGTAAGATTTGTCTCTAGGAATGAAAAGATGTTGAGTGGGGGGGGGGGGGGGCTGGGCAGGGGCAAATTGTGTGGGATCGTGTAGGTTGTAAAGTTTTTTTTAGTAAGTGTGGATGGTTGTTGCAATCTGATAGTCGATCACTATTCGGTTGGTATGAGTTTTGATTTTGGGTATGAATGAGGTGGATAGTTTGTAACGAAGGACTTTGGCTAGTTGGCAACTAGGTTTGTTGCCAAATATATGGATTTTACTTTCCAAATGTTGTAAGCTCTTTGTGATTTTATTGTGCATATAGAGGCCAATCAGGACCTTAGGGCTAGTCCGTTTTGGTAGGTAGAGGGAGACAGGGACAGTTTATGTCTATTTTCTATCACTGCTATTTGATTCAGGAGGTCTGTCAGGATCCGTGATTTGTTTTTTTTATCGAAGGAAGCTTTACTTATGAGATGTCTGTGGATCACCGCTTTATGGGCCTCCCATATTGTTGTTTGAGGGACATCAAGTATATCGTTGTCTGTAAAGTAGTGATGAAGTGTCTTAGTTAGTACATTGACATGTCGGGTTTTTAAGGAGGGTTTCATTAATCCTCCAATTCGATGCACGGGAGGGTATGGAGGGGATTTTAAGTTTGATTAGTGTATGGCCATGATCACTCCACGTGATGTGTCCAATATCTGAATGGGTAAGTAGGGATAAATGTTTATGGGATAATGTGATATAATCAATGTGTGAGTATTTGTTGTGCGGAGAGGAGTAGAAAGTAGAATCTTTTGACGAGGGGTGCTGATTTCGCAATGTATCAATAAGTTGGTGTTCATGGAGTGTGGATTTTATCTTTTTTATTTTGGAGTATCGGACATGCGCCGCCCCAGTGGAGGATCCAGGACCATGTTGAAATCACCACCCACCACAGAGATTCCTTCAGAGAAAGTAGAGAATTTATCAATAATGAAGCAGAGGAAGGAGTGATGATTTGAGTTTGGAGCATATATGGTGCCTATAGTAATAGGGTCATTTCCCAGTGTTCCTTTTAAGGAATAGTGCTCTACCTTCATTGTCGCTCCAAGTATCAGTTATTGTTATTGGGGTGCTTTTGGATATAATGATTGCTATGCCCTTAGATTTGGGGAATGGTAAATGTGAGAAGTGCATTGTGGTGAATTGTTTATTGAAGAGTTTGGGCACTTTGTTTCTCTAGATATGCGATTCTTGTATTAGAGCTATGTTGGCTTTGAGGCCATGTAAATCACCAAACAGCCAAGATCTTTTATGGGGCAAATTTAAGCCCTTGGCATTGATTAATAGAATAATGATAGGTATGGGGGGGGGTGTGGTTAGCCATCTAAAACTTAGGTAAGCTGCAGAGGTAAGCAGCTATCCCACAATGATTATCTAGATTGTGGTGTGTCATGAAGGTGAGGAGGTGTGGGTATGGGCAGGTAGCAGATACATAGGAGGGTGTACATGAAATTACAGTCAAGGCTCAATAACAACAAAACAAAGTAGTAACCATAATATTGAAAACTAGATTAACGAGTTTTTAATACCCATGGTGATGGGTACCATGGGGGGGGGGGTGATACTTAAGGACAGTACAATCTTATGTTTCAGTAACAAGGGATGCATGCCTAATCACGTCATAGACACCCTCCGCACAAACCTTCCGAAACATGAAGACAGGTTATGGATAATATCAGTGGTCGAGAAAGGTGCCATACAGTGCGTATCTTGCATACATCATATAAAGTCTGCCTGGCAAAGGTTAATAAGAAAGGGTGGTGTAGAATTTGTGGAAGGGCCTTGTGGCAGCAGTGCCCCAGTGCGTTGAGGAACAGCCAGACTTAAGTATGTACCAGCGCTCGTGAGAGAGGGGCCATGAGGGGCTAGTTGTAGTGCGGGACAGGGTATGCAATACTTATCCATCACTTTAGTAGAGTGTCCAACAGCATAGACCAACTCAGTATTAAACCGAGAGCCTAGCCGAGCATTGAACCTTTCTGGTGGGGTCAGGAAAAATTAAGTGTCAAGAGCTGCATATAGTAGCTGGATAATCAAGAGGCATAGTTACCTATTGTAAGGGCCCATAGCAGTTAAATGCCGAGCTGCTTGTAGGCGCAGTGGGGCATCATTGACTGGGTAGTAGGCCGCTGTGCGTGGTTTCCTAAGGGGAGTGTGGCGTTTGCGTTGTGGTCTTGGCTGCCATGGCTGGTTGTATAATTTGGTCGCAAAGGTTCCCATCCAGTCCCTCGCAGAATTTGCCCAGGTCCACTGGGTCCAAAACAGAGAGTGTAGTGCCATTTTGCATGACCAAGAGGCTCAGTGGGTAGCCCCAACTGTATAGGATGTCGTTGTTGTGGAGAACCTCTGTCAGTGGTTTAAGAGCCTTTCAAGCTTGGAGCGTAAGCCAGCCGACCTCTGGTAGAATGATGTAAGGGTTATCCTTGTAGAGGAGGCCTTTTTTGGACCTCACCTTCGTGAGTATCTCTTCTTTTTGCATGAAAGAGTGAAAGCAGCAAATTAGGTCACGATGGACCCCTGGGTCGTAGCACTCGGTGGGCTCTATCCAGGATTATTTCATTAGTGTATTTGGGGCCTAGTATATTTTGAAATAGTTACTGTAAAAGAGATTTCTGGTTTTCGTTCTGAAGTCGCAAACTTAAAGGTTACATCTACGGCCTCTGTTATCAAGGTCCATGACCTGAATGAGAAGTGAGTTTGTAGCTTAAGTCTGTTGTTGCAAGTGATCATCAAGGGCTGAGATGGTACCTCTAATCTTTTGGATATCTTCCTCTGCTTTTGAGTCTGTTGTCCCATAAGTCTGATTTGACTTCTGCCAATTAATCCTTGATCACTTGTTTTAGTTAAGTCATGAGCTCTAGTTGGTTATCTTTGAGCTGGGTTTGCAGGTTAGAAAGTATTCTCTGGTAAGAGGCATATTTAGTTCCTGATTGTGTTCCTCTATTTGTGACTCTTGGTCGTCCGATAAGTTGTATTAGGCGGGCTAGGTGCCATTTTGTTTTTTTCCAGTGTGGAGGCCTGAGAGAGGCCTATCCCTCCAAATGTATAATGAGGCAGGTATACATTTAGATACTTCTTGGGCCTTTTTGCAATAGGATCTGCTTGGCCTGGCCTTCCATGATTATTGTAGGAGCCCCACTGGGAGGACTTTCGGGAGGACTTTGGCTATTTTTAGAATTCTTTCCAAAATGAGTCTCTATCATCCCCATAGAAATAGATGTACAATTTTGGTTCGGTGTATATCGGGCATATTTCAGGTGCTTTCTGTTTCTGCTATGATGTCCCAATAGTGGACATATTCAGGAGCACATGGGACATATTTGGCAGCTCGACACTCGGTTCCCGATATGTCCCCGACGTGCCTGAAATCAGTCCAGATTTTGGAGGCACCATTTCAATGCCGAATGTGACCACACTTTGAGAGGATTCTATAATGAAATGCTGTCTAGGCAGTAAAAGAAGATTTCAAGCATACTTAAATAGTTTCTAGTTTGTTAAATTTACTTGATTAATCGAGTGTTGTCTGCAGTCTGTCTGCCAATTAATGCTTCTTTTTACTTTCATTTAATTACTAATCTAATTCATCCTACATCTATTTTTTGCCAAGCAAGAATCATTTTGGAAAATTTAAGTGCAAACATACTTAGCAAATTGCATAGTGTAGTCCTCTAGATTCAGCATAATTACTAGTCTTCTAACACTGCAATGTAGGAGAAAAGTCAACACTCCCATAAAGTTTTAGATACATTGTTTCTGCTGGTGTATAGTACAATCTTTTAGTTTTATAATCTAGTTCCCAAATACAACACTTAAAGATGGAAAGTGAGTTACTTGTGTCCTGTCCTTTTGCTGTCGGTACAGAGTAGATATTTAGATTGTTGTACTGAATATTTGTACTGAATAGCATGTGTATGTTTCTTACCCCATTACCTAACCACTTTTAATAATATATAAATCATATAGATCACCATTTGACATCCCTCAAATCATATATGGTTCTGAAGTGTGAACAATGTACACATTATAACAAATCCTGTTGTAGCAAACATAGGTTAAAGAGAGAACTAGATTTCCAATCATTTCTATTATTTTGTTACATTGTTATTAGTTAATTCACTAATGACAGTTTCCTCTCCCAGATCAGTGCTGGCCTTAGGTGTCCAGGCACCCCTTATCCCACCTGCCAGTCACAGGCAGTGGTATGGTATAGTTTTAAAAGTTTTTTGAAAAAATACATGCTTTGTTTTTATTTACGTCCTCTGCCCCCTTAACTCCATTTCTGCTGCCCTCCTTTCATTATTGCCCCCACATAACTGGCCACAGCACCACTATGCACCTACGACACTTGAAACAGCACCAAGGTTGCACCCACGGGATTTGCCAAGCACCAAGATTTCCATCACAAGTCTAGTCAGAGCACCAAGATTGCACTCACAGGCCTTGCCAGAACATGCAGCTTGTACCCACTGTTGTACACCCAGATATGCCACATCCAGCACCCAGACTGCATACACAGGACATGCCCCATCCAGCACCCAGATTGCATACACAGGACATGCCCCATCCCGCATCCAGATCGCACACCCAGGACATGTCCCAGGCAACACCCAGATTGACACCACGGGCATACCCTGTCCAGCACCCAGATTGCACATACAGGACATGCCCCTGTCAGCACTCAGATTGCACACCCAGGACATGCCCTGGCCAGCAACCAGAATGCACACCCAGCACATGCCCTTAGGCAGCACCCAGACTTCACAAACCAGGACATGCCCTGGCCAGCACCGATATTGCACACCCAGGACATGCCCCAGCTAGCACCCATAATGCACACGCAGGTCATGCCCTCCGGCAGCACCGGGAAATTCCCTGGCCAGCATTCAAATTGCACACCCAAGTCATGCTTCAGCCAGTGCCTAGTTTGCACAACTGGGACCTAGACTGTATACTTAGGACATTCCCCAGCATTTAGATTGCACACCAAGGACAGTCCCCAGCACCCATACTACACACCTAGGACATGCCCCAGCACCCAGATTGCACACCTAGCTTATGTCCCAGCACCCAGATTACATGCCCAGGACATGTACCAGCACCCAGTTTAACATAGGACCCATGTACAAATATTTACCCATATATTTCCCACATATGACTATGCATCATGGAAGTTGTAGTCTACAACTAACACCTGCCACACCATGTGCTGTTTCCATAAGGCTCAGCCAGACATACTGCTTCCATGAAACTGTCTGAGCATCATGGGAAGTGCAGTCAACAGCAGATAAAACTGCAAATGTTTACTGTGAACTACAATTCTCATGATGTTCAGCCAGTCAGGTGTCCACCATGATGCTAGTGGAGCATCACTGGAAGAATAGTCCACAGAAGCAGAAATTTCCTTTTTAAATTGAATTTTTGTGTGTGTTAATGTAAACATACCTCCCAGGATCCAATCTTTCTGGCCTGAGGGTAGGCTCATCTAGTCCCTGGTGATGTGAGTGGGCACCCTTCTGAGTATCAGTTATTTGGAGAGAGCAGAGATCCTTGCTTCACAGAGGGCAGTGACAGAGTGTGCAGCGTTCCCTGTTGCATGCTAATACTGATGGTGCTGATCTGATGATCATCACCTCAAATGCTTTTTTCCCCTCTTGCTGGCATGGCGGGCAGGAGAAGTGCTGGTAGGCAGGTGCATCCTGTGGCGCCCCTGGTTGTTGCACTAGTGAAATCACAATGTGGTTGTCAATTGAAATTCTACTGATTTCCTGCCGACTTGCTGAATTTAGCAGAAAAAATTATAATGCTATTAACTGATAGCTTGGGAGTAAATGTAACAGCACAAAATTGAAAATGAAAGTTCTAAAAATAATAAACGCTTTTTATAAAAATAACAGACTAACTAATTCAACTACACATTTACTTTGTTAGTTGGACTTTAATGTGGATGTCTATTCATTAGCGCCAAATTCAGCTGACATTTATCAGGTAGTCTGTCAATACAAATAGCTGTTGAGTGTCAATCGATTTGAGTGTGACATGCCAAAATCAGCTGCTATCTAATGAACTGACAGCCTAAATCACCTTTCCAAATTTTAACAATGTCTTAAAAATAACCAAGTTATTCTCGTATTGTAAATAGCTGACTTATATCAGAGTTGCAGATACAAATTTATATGTTCTGGACCCAAAACAAAAAGGCAAAAATGTAATGAAGAAGATCACAATGGAGAAGCCAGGAGCAGAAACAGCCTATTTTATCTGTAACCAAGGGGTAAAGCTGGTTTAACACACCTAAACCTTTTCTCTTTTTAAGGATGAGCTTGATAATTATGTGCTATCATCAAATTAAATATAAGCAATGTTAATAATCCCAAACAAAGCTAACAATTTCACAATACATTGTCCACCCATTCATATGTATTGGTCTTACAGGCAAAACGTGTAAAATTGAAGTCATTTAAATTACATGACACAATTAATATGATGCAAGTAGATTAATGTCACATAAAGTAAATCAATATATGGGATTGCAAGATACTATAAAAGAAGAAGGCTATATTTTAATTATTTTACTATTAAGAATTACTCGTGTGGATTAAAAAATATAGACAAAAAAACTACCTACATATAGTGACAGCATTCCTCACATGAGGTTTTGACATGTTAAATTTCATGAAATTACATAAAGAAGAATTTCTTTAAATAAAAAAACACACTGTGTAGGGGTGGAATGACTAGTGTGACCTTGTATTCCATTGCATAAATCAGTATCTTTTGTAATAATCATATCTCTGGGGACCTTGTATTTTCAATCTTTTTGCTAAATATCATGTTTAATCATATTTGTGATTCATTTGTAACAGCAGTCTGAATAATGTCTATTCTACTGCATCATATAATATTTCTGTTTATGATTACTCCCAGCCCCTGCTTGCTATGTTCACAGCGCATTGCGCTTGTAAACGTTTTTTCCAGCAAGCCGCATCCGCTGGATGCGACGACCGGAAAAACAAAACAAAAAAACCTGACGCCGGATGTGACGTCGCGTCACATCCGGTGACTGTTTCCCTCCTCCGTGCAGTGCAGACATCCGGCTGGGGACACGGAGCAGAAGCATTCGGTAAGTACTGGGCAGGGGGGGGTTATCTGAATGGCACAATACTACTGGGCTCTGACTGGCACAATATTACTGGGCTCTGACTGGCACAATATTCCTGGTATCTGACTGGCACAATATTCCTGGTATCTGACTGGCACAATATTACTGGGCTCTGACTGGCACAATATTACAGGCATCTGACTGGCACAATATTCCTGATATCTGACTGGCACAATATTCCTGGGCTCTGACTGGCACAATATTACTGGGCTCTGACTGGCACAATATTCCTGGGCCCTGAATGGCACACTATTACTGGGCTCTGAATGGCACACTATTACTGGGCTCTTAGTGGCACAATATTACTGGGCTCTGACTGGGACAATATTATTGGGCTCTGAATGGCACACTATTACTGGGCTCTGAGTGGCACAATATTAATGGGCTCTGACTGGCACAATATTCCTGGTATCTGAATGTCACAATATTACAGGCATCTGACTGGCACAATATTCCTGGTATCTGACTGGCACAATATTCCTGGGCTCTGACTGGCACAATATTCCTGGGCTCTGACTGGCACAACATTACTGGGCTCTGACTGGCACAATATTACTAGGCTCTGAATGGCACACTATTCCTGGGCTCTGACTGGCACAATATTACTAGGCTCTGACTGGCACAATATTACTGGGCTCTGACTGGCACAATATTCCTGGTATCTGACTGGCACAATATTACTGGGCTCTGAGTGGCACAATATTAGTGGGCTCTGACTGGCACAATATTACTGGGCTCTGACTGGCACAATATTACTCACTGCCAGAAAAATCCATTTGTGTGTGTGCTTAATTTAATGTTTTTTTTGTGTGTGTATGGGGGGGGGGGGGGGGGGGTATGGTAACATTGCAATGGATGGAGTGATTGCATGCAGGGGAGGGGGCAGGGTCCAGGGGGCCCAAGCAAATGCTTGCCCAGGGTCCAATCACTATTAAAGACGGCCCTGAATACACCAAATTAAATGTTTGTTGTTCTTTCTTTTAGCATGTACAGTGTATGAGAAAATATGTATTCCATCTTCAAAACAATAAGGGTTATATTGTACATAAAGAATATTTCTGTTCAAAGTGGAGCAGTCACCATAGAGACCAATAAATCCTGCTGATTGCTTCAATTTCTATAAGTTTTCACTTGTCCCAAATATAATGTAACAATCACCTTTGTCCATCATGTGTGCAATATACTTACAAAACCAGTGATGTAGAGACCCCTCTCTGGAGCATGAGGCACATGGTTCACCATGCTGCTGCCTGTGGGGGCTTACACTGGCTTGCTGCCCTCATTGTCTTCTTAGGGAGCAGGAGGAAGTTGCAGGATCTGGATTGGGATGATCTAATACCCAGGCCCCTTTCATTTGGTGGTATATATAGGATCACACACTGCAATAGCCATGGGAGATACTATCTCTGAACAAGCTGCATACATCAAACTGAACTAGTGCCTAGGACTGCACTTACCTTGTATAACTTTAAGGGGGGCACAAAATGCAAAAAATAAATAAAAAAGCTGCCCCTTTAAGAAAAAACACAAACCTTGCTTGCCAGTAGAGAGCCCTCACCACCCCTCTGCCTGCAAGCAGGCTGCACGGGGAGCCAAACCCCCTGTACTGGGGTGATGGGAACATGTATTAAGTGTGATGGGGCATGTATTGGGGGTGATGGGGGCATGTATTGGGGGCATGTAATGTGTATGTAATGGGTTGATGGGGGCATGTAATTGAGGTGATGGGGCATTTAATGTGTGTGCATGTGGATGATGGGGCATGAAGTGGGGTGATGGAGCATGTCCTGGGTGTGCAAAGTGGGTTATGGGTCATGTCCTGGGCGCCCAGTGTGGGTAGGGGGGGTTCCAATTTTTTTCTGCCTAGTGCAGACAAAATTGCACTGCCCATAGTACAGTGCAAAGGCACAGAGTTACTGTACTTCAGTACTTCAGCACTTCAGTATTATCAGAAGCCTAACTCCCAAGAATACCTCTCTCCCTCTCTCTCTCTCTCTCTCTCCCTAAATGGTCTCTTTTAGTATTTTTCCCTTTTCATTCTCCCCCTGAAAAGAAGAGTCTTTATTGTTCTACAATAACTGTTTATGTATTTTTATTTTTGTTTGTTATTTGATTTCTCTTTTCTTTTTTTTTATTATGAATGTACTTAACATGATAGGGTCACGTGCTAGTTTATTGTCTAATTTAGTGAAAAATAGTATCAATACATTTATAGTTGCGGGGTCCCAAATATAGGTTGTGCACTGGGTGTCAAATACTCTAGGTAACCCTCTGCTCATCATACAGAGGTGTATTCACTCAATAGGAAAAATAATAGAAAATACTCAATACTTCAATTCAGTGAGAAAAAAAAAATTTTTGAGAAGCTTTCCAACTTTTAAAGCCTGACTTTTTTAATTCATTATTTGTTCCCCATAGTTTAGTGAATCTGCTTCACAAACTAAAAGGGTTTTTAATTATGTTGGGAGCATTGGATCAGGAATGTTAAACTGATCCATTTTGTAAAGATAATTATTAATAACCAAAATCAAATATATCAATAATTTGCATAGCAGAAACAAGGGAGTATTGTAAAAATAAAAAAACAACCTTCTTGAGATAACTAAGCCTTCAAAACAATTACCTAAAACAGTTTTAGATATGCCTTGCACTGGGTTAAGAGAACAGATTGACCTAATAAAAGGAACATTTATACACACATATACATAGTATTGTTAGGCATCAGTAATGACATAAAAGAAACACCTTTTTTATATCTTATTTAAAAATAAACAATCCACCCAGAACATATTCAGTCCAGGGTTAAAGACTTTTACAGACTCCAGTATACCTAGTTGAAACAGTTGGTGATGAAGGTAAAACAGAGACAATGAGGTCTATTGGAAGGTGAAAAGGTGAGTTGCAGGTGAGACAAACATTTAATCTGATCATTTTAACTATATACTGAGTAGGAGGAACTTATTTTACTGTGATTCATAGCGTTACAACAAGCACAGCATTCTATTTAATTTATTGTGTTTTTTATTTATTCATTACTTAGTAGCATATTATTTTATTCTATGTTTTATTTTAATTTTGTGATTTACGTATTACAGGTTTAGTATCCCTTATATGAAGATCCAAAATCCAAAAAGACCAAAAACCGGAAAGAAAAAAAGAATTAGGATGTGGGTCAGTTCGCATAAGGGATACTCACCTTACTGGCACCCCGTTTATGAAGCTCTTGTGCTTTACCCTCCCATGGCAGCATATGTTTGGAGTCAGCGCTCATGGGAAATGTAGTTCCCAGAGCTCCACTGCTGTAAATGATCTACATTACATAAATACAATGTGAGCAAGACTCAATGTGAGCAATTGATCCGTTAACTTTAAGTATCCATTATCTGAAATGCTGCCAGTCCCAAGCATTACGTATAAGGAATACTCAACCTATAATTCTGTAACTCTTGCTTAAAATGTATGTATATATATAAATAAAGGTATTATATTTACTGTTTATTACTCTGTGGGCTAAAGTGTTTTTTTTTTTATTGCTGATGACAGCACTAAGACTTAAGAAAGAATCTTACTACTAGACATACATACAATCTGTTAGTGCCACTGAAAAGAAATGTTTAATTTTAAGATGGAAGATTAAGTACAACTAGAAAGTTAAAATTTCTGTGGAAATTGTGTGAAGTGTTTTTGCCTCCACCAGTAGTCTACAACTGGAGTGGGCGGAGTAACTGTGTGGAGTGGCTTGAGTAACTGTTGTGTGGTTGGAGTGGCTGGAGTAACTGTGGAAAGGTTGGAGTGCGGTTGCCATCTTCAAATGGTCGTATTTTAAAAACTATAAATCCTACAGCGAAGAACTTTGTATTGTGAGAATCACAAGACCCAGACATACATTTTGATGCATAGTATGTCCCTGAAATATTAAAAATGAAGGCACAGTCGCAGTTTAGATATTGCCCTTCAAATTTGAGGTAGCTAGAGTGGAGTTTCAATGAATGTCAATGGACGGCGTGAGTTGCAAACAAATGGTCATATTGTGAAAACTATCAGGAGTATGGCTTAGCCGTGGACATGTTTAGTGGCAGCAGGGATAGCTGAACATTTTGATATAAGATTTGTGTAGGTGGACTTGAAAATGAGGGAGTGGTGGCAGTTTAGAAATCATGTCCTGATTTTTCAGCTCACACTCTAGCTTTTGTCAGCTCCCACTCGGAATTCCAACATTCATTCCTATGGGACCAATTTCGCCCCAAAAACGACGACATTTTGCGAACCGTTCCACAAAGTAATAGCACACCAATCGGGAACAATCCACACGTTTCGGTATATTACTGTCTATGTAGTGTAAAAACTGTGGGAGGAGTTAGGGTGGTAAATTTGGCTAGAATAAGAATATATATGTGAGACAATATTAAGTGGTCTTGCTATGCAAGAACACTTAATAAATTACTCTACAAGTCCTTCAAAAACTTCAAAACGAATCATGCCACCTTGTTGCAGGGCTAGGAAAGTGTCAGGACAAGGTCACCAATGTCCGTAGCGGCATCTGTGAAGATCCATAGAACATCATTAAATTGTCTGTTGCAATGTCCAGTAAATGTCCACCATGAACGATGCTGGACCTGCCTAGATACTTGTAGACTGAGAGCACAAAATCTATGGACATGTATTGCTCCTATTATCTCTTACCGTCTAGTAAATGTAATAAGCCCAAAGCTTCCATAGAACATGCTGGAATTAGTGTTAATAATGCATCAATACTGTCACGGCCATATCCATGGTCGGTCTTTAACCCATGTAGTAAACAGTCTGCAATCACGTCAAACCCCACCAACTGTTGCTTATACTGCAGATGAGCTAATGACAAGCAAGAAAAGTATGTGATTTCAAGGGCATAGATCTCTGCTGTCTTGTATTCATTAACACCAGGGTGAGATGAAATGGATAATCAATTCCTGAGTGCAAAGACAAAAGTGGAATACCTAGCTGGATTCTACATTCTTATTCCAAATACAAAATAAAATCACTACCAACAAATTATTTTTTGCTGTCTTATCAGAACTAATTGTACACAATTAAAGAAACCATATGAACTAACTTCAAAACAGTAAATCAGTGCTAGAGGTCATAAAGATAAAAAATAAAAATGAAAGCACCAATACAAATGTTAAGTGTCAATTTGGAAAATTGGACACATTAGAATAAAACATTGACAAATTTTAATAGAAATAAAAAATATCTTCTGAGTTTCTTCTAATTCTCTCTCTCCTTATATCCATCTGATGAGTGGAGATGACAATTTATTACATACAGTTGACAAGTTGTGTGCTCCCTGGTAAAATTTATTGCAACTTGTCTCGTTCACATCAAAATTTTCAGTTTTATCCACCAATACATAATTCATTGTGCTTATTAACTCTGCCACTCAAATGTAAATGTTTTTCCTTGATAATTCAATTTAACTCACACTTAATAAATAGCTGCAAATACTAGCATATACATAATCACATCTGAAGTCTGATATATGCGGGTCTAGATTTTATGAAGATGGCAGAGTTAAAAAGTAGCAGTTTTTTTTGAAAGAACACCTTTTTTATTTCTTATTGTTAGCTAAGTTGCAAACAATGTCCGGTTTGAAGGTAGGTTAGGGCAATCCATGAAAACAAAGTGGTGGCAGTGGCAAGGTTTGCACAGCCTTAAAGCTGCTTTACAAACACCTACCATAAATTAAAACATTGGAGAATTAATCGCACCATATGTCCATATCATGCTAAGCCCACTGCTGTGTCATAGTACTCCATTAATGGTGGGTCACACACTAGAACTCAATATATAGACCACCTGTGTGTAGGGTGCTGGTCAGGTTTCAATATACATTCGAATACATGGGAATGGGGAACACAACTCTAAAAAAAAGTGTATTTAATACAGGGTGCTGCTGTGACCAAAATGTATAATTCATAGACATATCAGCGCACAACCTTAAATCTACTTTAAAAACACCTAACCTAGATTAAAAATTTGAGAATTAGTCACATCATATGGCCATGTCATACTTTGCCCACCACTGTGTCCAAGTACTCCAATCGTCAAAACAAGTTATTTTAAGGTTTTTACACATTTTTACTAGTAGTGAAACATTAGTTTGACCTGATGCTGCTTTTTCAATCACATAGAGGCACAGTGTATGTTAATCATTTTTTTTTATTAAAAAAAAAGTATAATTTCAAAGGTACTGACAGAGGAGACAACCGGGGACATGGAGCAGCCAGGAGGTGAGTACTGGGGAATGGGGGAGGAGGGTGGTATATAATGAGAATAATAACGCCAGCATATTAATAGAAAACCTAATGCTGGCATATCAATGGGCAAATTAGTTGTGGCTTATTAATGGCAAAATAATACTGGCACATTATTGAACAAATTGGCTGTGGCATTTTAATGGCAAAATAATACTGGCACATTATTGAGCAAATTGGCTGTGGCTTATTAATCGCAAAATTATACTGGCACATTATTGAGCAAATTGGCTGTGGCATTTTAATGGCAAAACAATACTGGCACATTATTGAGCAAATTGGCTGTGGCTTATTAATAGCAACATAATACTGGCATATTAATGGGAAACTGTGGCTATTTCATATACTTTTCGTGTTTGTTGAATTGGCAACAGAGTGAGTAACTCTGTTGCCGAATTCAGCGCAGCGTCGTCTTTCGGATGTAGCAACGTCTCTCGGGTATTTCCGCGGGTTTGTGTGCTGGCTGTTCTCAGCACACAAATCCCTGTAAAAACCCGAGAGACATCGTGCCTCCGAGTGACGAGCGTGCTCCAGGCTGGCAGCACGCCTGTCACTCAGTGACACGATACGCCCCTGGGAAAGATGTCAAAGATTAAAGCATATAAAAAAGGTGAAAAGAGATAAAGAAATGTCATGGATTTAGGAATCTGGGTGTTATCTGTTGCTGTGTGCTTATATTGTGTGCTATAGTGTTGGATCTGGTGCTGTGAGGTTATATCTTTATGTTGTTGTATCTGTTGTTGTGGAGTTTCAGCTAGAGCTCTGGTAATTTATCTGGGGCTGTTGTTTATATCTTGTGTCATGGGTTTATAGCTGGTTCTGTCGGTTAATATCTGGTGTTATGAATCTATATCTGATGCAGTGGATCTATATTTGGTGCAGTGAGGTTATATCTAGTGTGGTCGGTTTATATCTGGTGCTGTGGTATTAAATCAAGTGCCATTGGGCTATATCTAAAGCTGGTGCTGTGGCAAGGGTTTTGGGTGCAATCTAGTGCTGTGGCACCTGCTGTGGGTGCAATCTGGTATCTGGTGCTGTGGCAAGTGAAATCTGACACTGTGGGTGCAATTTGGTGCTGTGCCTACGACCTAGTGCTGTGGGTGGTATCAAGTGCTGTGGCAACTGCTGTGAGTGTAATATGGTGCTGTAGCTGGTGCCATGCGTGCAATCTAGTGTTGGGTCAACTGTGTTGCGTGGAGTCAAATGCTGTGGCATTTACCTTGATCATGTGTGTATGAATAATGTGGGGCATTATGTCAACATAAAAACAGATAAAAAAATTCTAATCAGACAGTGGCAGCTTGATCCTTATATTAAGCTTTTGCATCAGGTTTATCAACGCTTTGCGTGCCTGCACTGATAGCTGACTGCGCAGCAAGGCCCCCCCCCCGAAAAGATTTCTGCGGATCCCCATGTGGCATACCTTCATGATAAACTTTTGAAAATATCTGGAACCCCTGGCTATCCGCATACGAGGTATTGCTGCAAACCCTCCCTCTTCCTCTTTCATCCTCTATATGCCTCCCCTTTGCCTTTCACGCTTCCATTTCCCTTTTTTTTTTCTATTTTGTTTGGATTGTTTGATTATGCTCTACAACAGGGGTCCTCAAACTACGGCCCGCGGGCCACATGCTGCCCGTCGAGCACATTTATCCGGCCCGCGGGGGGTGCTGCCGGCACCCCCCGCTCCCCGCTGTTTACCTTTTTTTTTTTTTTTTCTTGCTGACGCAGAAGATGCGGCTGCAGGAAAATGAAAAAAATAAATAAAAAATCATCGCAACCGGATGTAACTGTTTCCCTCCTCCGTGCAGGGAGGAGGGAACACTGTGCGAGATGACCGGCCGGGGACACAGCAGCTGGAGGTAAGTGATGGGGAAGGAGGGGGGGGGGAGGAGGGAGGTATAACGAGCACTGTAATATTCCTGGGCATCTGACTGGCACACTATTCCTGGGCATCTGAGTGGCATAATATTCCTGGGCATCTGAATGGCACACTATTCCTGGGCTCTGACTGGCACACTATTCCTGGGCATCTGACTGGCACACTATTCCTGGGCATCTGAATGGCATAGTATTCCTGGGCATCTGAATGGCACACTATTCCTGGGCATCTGACTGGCACACTATTCCTGGGCATCTGACAGGCATAATTTTCTTGGGCTCTGACTGGCATAATATTCCTGGGCATCTGACTGGCATAATATTCCTGGGCTCTTACTGGCACTCTATTCCTGGGCATCTGAATGGCATAATATTCCTGGGCGTCTGACAGGCACACTATTCCTGGGCATCTGACTGGCATAATATTCCTGGGCATCTGACTGGCATAATTTTCTTGGGCTCTGACTGGCATAATATTCCTTGGCTCTGACTGGCATAATATTCCTGCGCTCTGAGTGGCATAATATTCCTGGGCATCTGAATGGCACACTATTCCTGGGCATCTGAATGGCACACTATTCCTGGGCATCTGACTGGCACACTATTCCTGGGCATCTGACAGGCATAATTTTCTTGGGTTTTGACTGGCATAATATTCCTGGGCATCTGACTGGCATATTATTCCTGGGCTCTTACTGGCACTCTATTCCTGGGCATCTGAATGGCATAATATTCCTGGGCGTCTGACAGGCACACTATTCCTGGGCATCTGACAGGCACACTATTCCTGGGCATCTGACTGGCATAATTTTCTTGGGCTCTGACTGGCATAATATTCCTGGGCTCTGACTGGCATAATATTCCTGGGCTCTGAGTGGCATAATATTCCTGGGCATCTGACTGGCACACTATTCCTGGGCATCTGACTGGCACACTATTCCTGGGCATCTGACTGGCATAATTTTCTTGGGCTCTGACTGGCATAATATTCCTGGGCATCTGACTGGCATAATATTCCTGGGCTCTTACTGGCACTCTATTCCTGGGCATCTGACTGGCACTCTATTCCTGGGCATCTGACTGGCATAATATTCCTGGGCATCTGACTGGCATAATATTTCTGGGCATCTGACAGGCACACTATTCCTGGGCATCTGACTGGCATAATTTTCTTGGGCTCTGACTGGCATAATATTCCTGGGCTCTGACTGGCATAATATTCCTGGGCTCTGAGTGGCATAATATTCCTGGGCATCTGACTGGCACACTATTCCTGGGCATCTGACTGGCACACTATTCCTGGGCATCTGACTGGCATAATTTTCTTGGGCTCTGACTGGCATAATATTCCTGGGCATCTGACTGGCATAATATTCCTGGGCTCTTACTGGCACTCTATTCCTGGGCATCTGACTGGCATAATATTCCTGGGCATCTGACTGGCATAATATTTCTGGGCATCTGACTGGCATAATATTCCTGGCCATCTGACTGGCATAATATTCCTAGGCATCTGACTGGCATAATATTCCTGGGAATCTGACTGGCATAATATTCCTGGGCTCTGACTGGCATAATATTCCTGGGCATCTGAATGGCATAATATTACTGGGCTCTGACTGGCACAATATTACTGGGCTCTGACTGGCATAACATTCCTGGGCTCTGACTGGCATAATATTCCTGGGCTCTGACTGGCATAATATTCCTGGGCATCTGAATGGCATAATATTACTGGGCTCTGACTGGCACAATATTACTGGGCTCTGACTGGCATAATATTACTGGGCTCTGACTGGCATAACATTCCTGGGCTCTGACTGGCATAATATTACTGGACTCTGACTGGCATAATATCCCTGGGCATCTGACTGGCACACTATTCCCATGAAATACTGGTAAGTTTGTTGATTTAACTTTATTTCATTTTAAATATTGTATTTGTTCCTGTTTTGTTTCTTCACTTCAAAATAAGATATATGCAGTGTGCATAGGAATTTGTTCATAGTTTTTGTTTTTACTATAGTCCGGCCCTCCAACGGTCTGAGGGACAGTGAACTGGCCCCCTGTTTAAAAAGTTCGAGGACCCCAGCTCTACAAGGATGGTACAGTCTTAATTCTAAACCAAATGTGAATATTATCTGGTCTTATTACTGCACTGATGCATGTACTATCGACAAACTGTTTTTGTTGTGTTATTGCTAATAGATTGGAATGTTTTTAAATATTTTTAAAACAAAAAGTATCAATTCAAGGGAACTGACCAAGAAACAAAGTGAATTTTAAACAAATGTTATTTGCTAAAAAATAAAATAAAAATGCTTTTAAAATTGTGTAAGGTATATAAACAAACATTATAAAATTAAACAAAAGTGAGAGTGCCCAGTTGGGGATACCATAGATGAGATTTCATTGTATTTATTTTTCAATTCCTTTTTATTCATTTTTTCCAATGAATACAAAACTATGCACACAAAAGTAATAAGATAATGTAATTTTTCGGTGCACTATCACTGGGCTCAGAAGCATTCCATTCCACCAGGGCAGTTAATTACCATTGGCAGATCCAGCCAAACTTAATTATAGATACAGGTTCAAATGGCTTGATGAATTTGGTGTATGTCTGTGTTAAGCAATAAAGACTTACTCCATGGAGATTCATTTCAAGCTTTTGTTTGTAGTCATTGTGCACAAATGGCAAAAAAACAGCTTGACACGTTTCGGACAGATGTTCTGTTTAAATGAATTCTCTTCCAATCAAGTGAAAAACTTGTGAACTACTTAATTTAATTAGTTAATTCACAACCCTTTTGGATCATACAATGTATACATAATAACACACTAGCTAAACAAATACAAATAATAAAATAACAAATCCTTGTTAACTATGTTGTTTATGTGCTCCCTATTGCTTAAATTTAAAGATCTAGTAGTGTGTCCTATATATTATGGGTGTAAACACTGAACCAAATAAATAAAAAATGTTGTTGTACAATTTACCTCAGGAACAAAAAGGTCAGTGTAGCAATAGAAATAGAAAACCGTTCAATTACTTTTTAATGTTGTGATCCTCAGTGGACAGATGCTCTAAGATAAGGGTGGGGCAAATTACATGGTCAGACCATGCCCCAGTTTTTATGGAAGTAAGAACGAATTTAGCATACAAAACACGAAATAGTTGGAAATTGAATGACCATCTCTTAAGCTCCCCGGAAAGTAAACAGGATCTAGTAGACCAGATGAAATTGTATTTGGAGTGTATTGACAATAACGAGAACTCCGATTTAATGTTATGGTGTGCGCTAAAGAGTGTTATGAGAGGTCACCTGATCAAAAAAGGGGCGTGGTTTAAAAAACAAAGAGGGAAAGATCTGGCTCAACTGTATGCTGCAGAGCTAATGTAGCAAATGTCCGTCTCACAGTGCTGGAGTATATATCCGTAAGGTATAAATCCCACTCTTCGACTCCGGTTTACAGCAATGTATGCTGACCTGGCTATCCAGGAAAAAAAAAACAAGCAGTATCCTGGGTGTGTAGGTGGGGATAGGATTCAAAAAATACAGCAACAGATTACAAATAGGCTGAGGAAGAATGCTGAAATATCTCTGTCACGCCTGAAGAATAAATGGTACTATAGTAACAACAGAGTTGGTAAAGAATTAACTAAAAAAATTAAAATGACGAATAAAAACTATAGAATTAAAACAATTGTTCAGGACGGACTGACGCATATTTCCCCTAAACAGATAGCTAAAGCATTTAAAACATACTATGAAATAATGTATAACTTAGGTCCCAGACCTCCGATTTTTTTAAATCTCTCAATTTGCCAAAACTCGCAAGAGAGAAGTTGGACTTTCTTGATTGCCCAATTTCTTCTATAGAAATAGCCAATACTATTAAAGATCTAAAGAAAGGTAAAGCTCCCGGACCTGACGGGTTCTCTACTATTTTGTATCAAACACTGAGTCTGGTTATCACCCCAGCATTGGCTAGAGTATTTAGCGCTGTGAATGGTAGCAATGGGTTCCCTAAAGAGATGCTGGAGGCATCCATATCTCCCATCTCGAAGCCAGGAAAGGACCCCACCCAAGTGAGTAATTATAGACCTATTTCGCTTATCAACTTGGATATTAAAATCTATTCGAAGATATTAGCTCAGAGATTAAAAGGGGTGATACCAGACCTGATTAAAACAGATCAGGCAGGGTTTATGCCGGGAAGATCAGGCAGTGATAATGTTCACAGGATTCTCTGGGTTATGGACTATATTAACCAGGAGAAGCTGCCCTCTATCATTGTAGCTTTGGACAGGGAGAAAGCCTTTGATAGAGTGGATTGGCGAATTTCTGGTGGAAACCCTCAGAGTTTTGGGTATTGTGGGTCCATTCTTTGAGTTTACTATGGCACTCAGGCATAGGAATGGCACAAGACGCTTCTGTCTGTTGGCACCTTTATTATACGCCCTCACAATTGAGCCATTAGCCGAATACATAAGGAGGTCTAGCGACTTTCGTGGCATCAAAGTGGGGCAACAGGAGTATACCATCACTTTATACGCCAATAATGTGCTGCTAACCCTATCCTCTCCAACCAGATCCATTCCCCCTCTTTTAAAGGCACTCAAACTTTATGGGTCATTTTCTAATTATAGATCAAATCTGGCCAAGACACAAACGATGGCCTTCTTTTTACCATCAGGTTACCCCCAGATATTGAGGAAATTTGGGAAAAAGTAACATAGAAACATAGAATGTGTCGGCAGATAAGAACCATTCGGTCCATCTAGTCTGACCAATTTTTCTAAATACTTTTATTAATCCCCAGTTCCCGGTCTTATAAAAGTAGTTCATAAACAGTCGAGTATCTTGGAATTAAAATTACCCACCAACTTGGGCACTTAGGAATAGTAAATTATAACCATTTGTTAACAAACCTCCAAAGACTCACTACCCAATGGGCCAAAATAGAAACATCATGGCTTGGCTGTATCAATATCAATACCTTAAGGGGTATATACTGCCCAAGCGGATATATCTTTTTAGACTTATTCCTGGTAGGGTAGCCAACTCAATACTTAGAGACATTGACTTATTGTTTTCGAGATTCATATGGGGGGCTAGAAAACCGCGGATTCCTGGCAGAACCCTCAGAAGTAGCCTAGACCGGGATGGGCTGGGATACCCAGACCACCATAAGATATTAGAGGCCTGTCAGATTGTCCATACGTAAGCATGCAAATTTGGGGTGGTATAAAATTGAGGAAAAACAAACCAATTATATAGACATCTCGTTGTTGCAGTGGCTAACTCCAAAATTATTCAGAAGAATAGGGTCCAGGTCTAAACTGGTCAATGATATTATACATTCTTGGAATAAAATTAAAAAATCCCTGAACGTTGGTAATACTCTCTCAAAAGTAGCCCCATTATCGATTCTATCTGTGTGTATTGTACACCTGAAGTTGAACTCATGGCAGGAAGCAGGGTTAAAATAGTTGGGAGACCTATATATAGACGACCAATTGATTCCATTTCCAGACCTGTCCTTTAAATACAGTCTCGGATCTAGAGACCTCTTTACTTATTTGAGGATTAAATCATTTTTAGTGGCTAACCCAGTATTAGTCTCAACTGACTGGGATGAGTTCATCTCCTCTGATTTAAGCAGGAAGGCTTTACCAAAATCGATAAAATGTATTGACGGTAAGAACCCGCCAGTAAAGACTCTTGCCATTGTACAATGGGAGAGAGAGATTGGCTCTGTCTTTCAATTGTGTGAATGGTTTAAGGTATGGAAAGAAATCAGAAGATCAGTTCATTGTATAAACATTCAATAACAGTTCTATAAATTGACCCACGGATGGTATATGGTACCAACACAATTAACAACATTTTCCAACGATTCTTGTGATCTATGCTGGCGATGTCAGAGAAAATCGGGATCTCATATACACATCTGGTGGGAGTGTGGAGCTCTGTCAAGCTACAAAAAAATACCCTATTTGCTCAATTATAAGACAAGGTTTTTTTCAGAGCAAAAGCAAATGTCTTATAATCGAGGTCGTCTTATAATCTGACCTAAAATTGAGGTCAGACTATAAGACAGGGATCCATGTCCCCAGCAGAGCTGCAGGGAACCTTGATCCCCCTCTCTTACAGCAGGGGATGTCTGCGCGATGAGCGCAGACTCCCCCTGCTTCCGCCCGGCACGACCGGCCGGGGCTTCTATGAAGAAGCCGGGTACTTCCGCTTTCGTCACAGAAGTCCCGGCGATCGTGCCGTGCGGCAGCAGGGGAGGTCTGCGCTCATCGCGCAGACATCCTCTGCTGCCCTACTAGCCAGCTGTCCGTCATAATAGACTGCCGTGTCGGGCAGCATGGAGGATGTCTGCAAGTATCGTGCAGACATCCCCCGGCTGCCCCCACTAGCCACCAGGAATCGAGGTAAGGGGGAGGGAGGGAGGCAGAGAGACAGAGCAACAAGGGGAGGGGGGGACAGAGCAGGAAGGGGGGAAGAGACAGAGGGAGGGGGGACAGAGCAACAAAGGGAGGGAGGGGGGCAGAGAGAAACATGGGGGGAAGAGACAGGCGAGGGGGGAGTCAAAGGGAGGGGGAGTGAGACAAAGCTGGGGGCAAGGGAAAGAGAGAGAGAGGCAGCATTGGCAAATAAAAGGAAATAAACACAAGAAATGCATTTTTTGATATAATATTTTATTAAAAAAGCAATTTACATGTGAATATATACAAGTTTAACTTTTTTCCTATAGGGTAATCTTATTTTCAGGCTTTTAGTTTTTTTCCTAAAGGAATATCCAACGTTTTGGGGGGTCGTCTTATAATCAGGGTCGTCTTATAATCGAGCAAATACGGTAGTACAGGAAATACTCGACTCCCTGTTTGGCTTTGGGGATGAACTCCTCCCACAGTCTTTTCTATTTAATTTAGACCTTCCCTGCCTGGCCAGGTATTGGAAAAAAATGAACACTCCAACTTGGCCGGAAGTCAAGTTTTCAGGCACGGGCGGAAAGGAACAACTATGAACTTGTATCAGAAAGACGGAGCACTTACACTAAAAAATGGACAGAATGGAATCTGACTTATGATGGCCTACAGACCCCTTCCTTAATCCCCCCCCCCCTCCATATAGCCCAGACACAAGTCCCCTGCACATTAGGCTTCTAACCCCCCGGATGTAACACCTCCGTATTTCCCTCCCAGCCCTCCTTAGAAAATTACTGAATGTATCAGTAAAGTATGGATGTATGTGTGTCTGTGCTGGGTTTGTAAGTGCCGATTATTTGCATGTTCCTATATAACCACAACTATATTTACACATTTTATATATTGGACTCATAGGAACATCTTGGCGAATTCTATATGTGGAAATTACATGTATGAGATTGCTTCTGAATATTTGTATTGTATATACAATATTTTAGAAAAGTCCTTTTAAAATTTTTGTAATTTTGTACTTGTTTCTTGCATAAATGTAATAAAGAATCAAATAATTAAAAAAAAAAAAGAAATAGAAAAACGTTTTTTTTTAAATCAGCATTACCTCGCATTCTAGTGTTGTATGATCAAGGGCCTCTTTGGGGCTCCACAACCTATCAAAAAGCAAGAAAAAAAAACACCTTGACTCCTCCTTTAAAAATATGCCACACATCCGGACCTTCAAAAATGTATTCAAACCATCCTTGGAGGTATAGTAAAAAATAAAATCTTCGTTTTATTAAAAGCATTAAAATAATTGAACAAACAAATAAACTGGTAACAATATGAGCTGCAACATGCCGATCCCGGCTGTCAGATTGACATCACCTGACGCGTTTCGTCAAGGGACTTATACATAGGTGAAATACAAATCCCACATGCAGGTTTCAAATAGGCAGAGCCTCTCTGTTAACCCAATAGGTGCCATTATACAAAATAGTCCCAAATAGACAGGCACTTTTATATATATACCAATTTAAATGAGTAAAAGTACATAACATCACTATGGTTATAAAGAAAAAATTAATGGTTTATTTTAAAAGAAAAAAAGATACATGGAGGGAATTAAGAACAGAGGACACAAGAATATAGTGACTTTTGCAAACAATGTAAAAGACAGGCATTACTCCAATATAACAGACCAATATAAATTGAAACGCGAGCTAAAGTGAAAAAGGTTTTTTTCCCTTATGCACAAGAAAAACAATTATATCGCCTTTCATATTAAACCTTTCTCATGTTTCTGTAGAAGCTAAGTCAGAAGTTTAAATAATTTTCATATATGGTTACCATATCTATACAACACGGCTGAGCCCTGGGACTATTTCTGTCTCTGTGGTACTAAGCTAGGATACAATCTGTTTCTAATGGTTTTAGCCCTGTGGGCTGACTATCTCACATTTTATGACCCAGAGACAATATACTGAGATTGTTTTTCACAGTCTTATTAATTTTGTTAAACTCTTTAGAATAGGTAGTAATTAAAGTAATAACTTGATTAGTAGATGCACCTTCCAGGGCTGTTCTCCTTTTAGTATTATGGACTTATAGACCTTTTAGTATTAAGACTTTCTCTACTTCAATCGCACAGATCCTGAGATATTGGTCCACAAGTTCGGAGAGACCTTGCCCTAGGAAGCCAATTCCAGATATTATTGGCCTCCCTCAAAGTGGCCTCACCTGACAGTGGGGACCCCGCTGCAAGTCCCTGCAGCGGGGTACGCACACAGCTCATTGCTGGGGGCCACGTTGAGCTGTTTAATGTAGGATGTTCCATGTCATCCTACAAGCCTCTAGGCACTAAAAAGTAGGACGGCATAGAACATCCTACAAGCAGGAAGAGGGTAAATTGTCCATAACAGGAACACATGTTGGTCTTCATAATCATGATGGAGCTCCAAAACATCTCTTCACCTCTGATAATAAAATGTTTCTTTTACTAGAGACAATAGATTGTTTGAATTTCTGATGCTATACAATTAGATTCATCTGTGTTTTAGAAAAATGAAAACTAAAGAGCATTGTTACAACTCTTATTGTGTGTTGTGATGCAACCAATTATGCACATTTGAACTGCTGACCAAGATTGGCCAGTACTACATAATGATAAAAGATATGTCAGTGGTTGTTTTGTTGTTCTTTTTCACAATGTACACTCAAGCAAATAATGTAAATATACAGATCCTGAACAAAACTAAATTGCTAGTTTAACATATAATTTTGAGAAGCCATCTTACAACAATCTCAACAATTATAACACTTTGAATGCCTTTGTTGCACTGGGGATGATCATAAATCTTAGTACAGCTGCAGACCAAATCAGTTTTGTTACCAAGCAGCTTTAAAATAAGAATTCTCTTGTGTGTCCTTTTTATTTTTATTTATTTTGTTATGGCCACTTTTTATATAATACATGCTTCTAGTGATGTATAAAGTACATGTTTGTCAGGAACATAGTAATTAGCTATGGCAGCGTACAATTTGGTGTGTGACCTATTTTCCGAAAATCTCAAGAAATATCCTAATAAGACAAAATGTGCTAATGTATATGTGCTAATCTGGCTTATTTCCCTTAGCTACTCTGGTGTAAGTTTATTTTTTCAAACTGTTGTTACTCTAGAAGCAAAACTGTGGAATTGACAATACAATATTAACACAACAGCAGGACATTTATCAAACTAAATCGCTGGTTTCACTTATCTCAAAAGGTTTATCAAGAGAAGAAATCATGGAAAATCTAGGCTAGCTTGGCAAAGCAGTTGGAGTTTCCATGACAACTTAAACTAGCCATCAATTATCAAATCTGAAAGTCGCAGAATGATAAAATACAAACACTGACGTCAAACCACATGTTGACTGATTATTTTCTGTCTTTCACTGTTTTTCAATCCATTAGGCATCATTAAGAAGTTCTTAGAGAAAACACCCCTTGACGACGATTCCAACGGCTGTGCTTTTGCAATGCATTTAAGCACTTTGTGTTTGCAAACCATGTTATGGAACAAAATATATTGATAAATAAAGTCCAACAATGACACAACAGACTTCTTCAAGGTGGCAAGTAATGGAAGAGAGAAATCGAAAT
The DNA here is from genome assembly GCA_036172795.1 of Pelodytes ibericus. NCBI lineage: Eukaryota > Metazoa > Chordata > Amphibia > Anura > Pelodytidae > Pelodytes > Pelodytes ibericus. The sequence goes on along the minus strand of CM069858.1, from coordinate 103,343,334 downwards.
GTATTTCAAGTTAATCATTTGAGACTGCAATATTGTTTCCCTTTGTACAGGTCATATCATTTTATTTAAAACATAGTACATGTGTTTCTCATATTGCAGTTGAAATACAGATGGTGCTGTTGAATCATCTCAAATAATCTGGTGGGTGTAGGACATTTCCTCGCGGCTGCTTCACCGCTGACAGTTCAGTGCGTCAGTTTGCACGATGAACTATCAGCGGGTATAGATGAACACGGCCGCTTAATCATGGCTATGGAAGTGCTGACAGTTCACCCCCAAATAAATGAACCCCCTAATAAATGAACCCCTCCTAAAATGAACCCCCCCAAACCCTAATACTAAAATGAACCCCACCACGAACCCTAATACAAAAATTAACCCCTGAACCCTAATACTAAAATTAACCCCCGAACCCTAATACTAAAATTAACAGCCGAACCCTAATTCTAAAATTACCCTAATACTAATGCTATCCCCCGAACCCTAATACCTAACCCCCCCCCCATGAACCCTAATACTAAAATGAACCCCTCACCTTCAGCGATCCCGCAATGAACTGGCCCGCGATGACCTCTCGCTCAATGAACTGGCCATCACGCATCATTAATGCAGCCACTATGAACTGTCCCATCCCTTAAGTCAGCTAGAATCTTGAGCATTGCATGCAACATTGTCAAGTTTATATGAGCTGAAATTATATTTTTTGTGCTACACACAAGCCTGCCCAATTTAAAAGTTGAGTGTAATGGACGAAGAGGAAAAGTAACTTAATTCAGGGCACATCGTGGACATATCAGGAACTGAATTACGAGCTACCCAATATGACCAGATGTGACTCCAAATACCTACGTAATTCGGACATCATAGCCGATTACACAACAGCATCAGAATTCAAATGCAGCCAAAATATGGCAGAATGTCACCGAACCAAAGTGGTAGCCCCAAAACCCCATTTTATCCTACACACAAAATAGCCGAAAAGAATACAAAATCTTACCGTTAAATAAAAACCTCCATAGAAAAGAGACTAAATTACTAAAATAAATTTATACAAAATATTGACAAATCACTGTCAAGGAATCTGCGTATAAATACTTGAACCATTGAGAGACAAACTTAAAGTAGCTGACTGCATTTCAGTTGAAAAAGAAAAGAAAAAATCAGGGGGCAGTAATGAAAAAGTAAGTGCATTCAAAATACTCATACACCATATGTAAAATTGTACTACACAGTTAATTCACCCACCTGTAGTTCATGTAAAACATTTAAGAGCTGTGTCAAGGATAGCTAGCAATGTACAGACAGGGAATGTTGCATGTGACTGTACGTGTTAGAATGGGTGCTTCACATGAAGAAGCTGTAAGGGTGTGTATAGAAAACCATAGAATGTATAAATTATATTCAGAAATATATTATTAAGAATAATAATTTTGGATCAACAGCGGTAAACAAGAAATAGCAAAAGGGTTGAACTTGATGGGCACAAACCTTTTTTCAACCTAAACTACTATGTAACTATGTAATATATTGGTAATCTCTATCTGAAAAAATAAAATAATAATAATAAAATATTTCAATTACTTTTCAGGTACTTTTAAGGAAAGCTCTATACTCATCAGATCCAGTGTTTACCAAACTTCCTTGATACTTTCTTGTTGACATATCTGTTTCAGGTTTGTAAAGAAACATGTAATAAAAAAATGACTTGTGTTTCAGAGGATTGATAAACAAATGCATTGTTTGTTTATCAGAACTACTGAACAGAACAATCAGTTAAGTTTCTGCAGCTTTAACTGTGGATCAGATTAGCAAAGGGTATTAAATATTCATTCTTCAGCTGCTCTGTAGACCTTTTAAAGAGAAGAACAATGAGACAATGCTACCAGAATGCAAAATGTGCTGCAGTATTACCCTTATAAAGTATAAATGTGTGCCTTTTTTACCTTAAACCATTTGAACTGTTTTAAAACTCATGCAGAAATGATTAGTCTGATTATAACAAATAGACAAATAAAACACACTGTACATTTTTATTCATATAGGTGGTACCGATAAATGTTATGCAGATGGTGTATGCTCCTCCCTTTCACCTCATCCCAGTGATATTTGATAGAGTGATAGAAATTAATATGGAAAAGTATCATTAAAGCTCATGAGAAATGCAATCTGGTTAGGATCATACCAGTCTATAACAATAAAGCATGGAGAAGAGGGTTTGCATGAGAACATCATAGTCTTTTAAACACCATTACCAATTACAGAGCTATCATTTTTAGCAAAGTATTGTGCTGTGTTAAAGAAATTCTGGGGGTGCATTGGCAAGTCCTGGGTGTGCATTGACAAATCTGTGGGTGCACTGGCAAGTCCTGGGTGTGCATTGACAAATCTGTGGGTGCATTGACAAGTCTTGGGTGTGCACTGACAAATCTGTGGGTGCATTGACAAGTCTTGGGTGTGCACTGACAAATCTGTGGGTGCATTGGCAAGTCATGGGTGTGCAATATTTTGCTATGGGGGCAATAATGAAATGTGAGCAGAAGAACTGAAATGAAGGAAGGGAAAGGAAATAAAAACAAGAAATTCAATCATATTTTTATGTTTACACATGAAGAAATATTTTCTAGCAAAAGTTTTTTTCCTATAGGTTTGCTTTGTCTTTAGGCTTTTTCTTTTTTATACCTAAATTAAGATCCATAGTTTGGGGGTTCATCTTATATTTGAGCAAATCAGGTATTAAAAATGACATTTTCATTAAGATACATAAATAGTAACATTTTTGTTTATTTTTACCATTATTTTAAGATCATTATATATTTCTACATGTAACTTTGAGAGTTCCCTTTGAAAAAAAACTGATGCAAGAAACAATCTTTTTTTATTACTAATCAGAATTTCTCGAGTTTAGTCAAATAAATCAAACAAAAAACAGTTTCCCCGATCTTGTATATTTGCTGTTTATTTGTTACGAAGCAGAATCTATAGCACTGAAATATGACAATCCAAAATTTGCAGGACACATGCAGTGCATTCTCCATCAAAGATGTTTTAATTATATGGTGCAGAAACAGCTGACTATCTGAACATGTAAAGCCTCATAGGATAAGGGTCCTTAGACCTACCCTGTGTCTCATGAACTAGAAATGAAGATCTTATGACCTTCTCACTAAACCATACATTAGTTTTAATCTCATGAGACATTTATAGTTGTTTGTGTACACAGTCAAACAGAGTTTAATTGTTTTCTGTGTTTTGTTGACATCAGTAATTATTTACATAGGATCGCAGTCCACAGTTTTCATGTTCCATAATATGTGCACTTCTACAGTGGTACCATGCTTTAAATAGCGTATATGGATTAAATCAGGGACATAACAATAATGGTAGTAGGGGTAGCAACTGCAACAAAGCCTGCCACCCTAGGGGACCAGGGGACCTCTGCGACCATTTGCTTAGCCTCACCATCTGTAGAGGGCAATATTACCACTAACAAGTCATGTGTGGAACAAATTTGCCACTGACAAGTGATATGGGGGCAAAGCTGACACTGACGAGTCATGTTGGGAAAAGCTTGTAGTGTGACAAGGGATTTGAGGACAAAACTGGTACTGTAGCAAGTGATGTGGACACAAAGTCCAAAATGTTAAATAATTGTGAATTTATGATGGAATGCCAATACAATCTTTTGTAGAACTTTGTTTAATGAAAGGATGTACAACACAAACTGCTCCATAAGATAAAAAAGAGAAGGGGAAGGAAGAGAAAAGAAAAAAATAAGAAAGAATATAATTTAAGGGGCATTGATGACAATTCCCTTCTTGACTTGAGACACAGAACTGGTTTGCAGTATCCAATTTGTAAGCCAAGTTTCGCAGGGATGGAACTAAGCCCAACAAAAAAAAATACTTCCCTAAGAAGGTTTTGTTCCAATGTCCAAGGTATCTCCTCAGCTCCCAAATATATTGTGGCAACAGGGAAACAGTGTAATTTCAAGGCAATTTCAAACAGCTGGACTCCATGTAAATGTAAATAAATTCATTAAAAAAAAGAAGACAGTAGTGTAAAACCATTAGAAATATAAAAAATACACATTTATTAAGAGATAAACTCACAAGTAAAATGCATTTTTGGTAAAAATGCATAAAAAGCAGCTGGGATTCTTAATGTAGCCCCAAATCTTAAAATCTTACCTCCCTTTTGATGTTACTTGTTTGGTTGGTATAGTTGGACAAGGAGTGTTCCGGAGCACTCCCCTCATCTGGCTGCTGAGCGATTCTTCAACCTGTTTGTAAGTGTCCATCTTTTATCCAAATAAAATTGTCTAAACGTTATTGAGCTATTGTTGTTTTTGTTTTTTTCCCCTCCCCATTATAACAGGAGGAGGTCCCGTCACCTACGGGATTGTGAGACTTGTACAGCAGACTGCAGTTCTTCACACACAACATTCTCCTTTTAAACCTTTTGCTGGACTTATAGATGAACTTTGGGTATTTTTTCATTGTTGCAGCAGCCTGAATTTATTCTTTACCACCAACAGATTTGGGACTTTTGATAGTAGATGCATAACTTTTAACTGCTTCTGTAGAAGCAATTAAGCTTCACTTATCACTAGGAGCATACTGTGTTTGTTTGGTTTATAGAATACTGCATTGATATATCTATATTTTTATGTTTTTTATCACACTTCTTATACATTTTTTTAGCCATCTGTAATATCCACCTTCCTATTATTTCCTATTTTTATTTTTCACACGTAATACTGTAAGCACTATTATTGCCCCTGGTTTTTAGGGCCTATATATTGACAGAGCGCCTCCTTTGCTCACAATTTTTTGTGTGCTTTTCCCTTCTTTTTAACCAGTGTTCCGATATTACATTTACTTCGGAAACTGACTCAAGGGGCCTCTGTTTATCCAGCAAGTCTGGTGCTGGGTAACTGCATTTATCCAGTAACTTGAGGCTCCAGGTTTGTTCAGCCACATCCTGAGGCCCAATGAAAGCAGCTGCTGTATCCAGTATATCATGGATAGCACTTGAGAAACATCCTGGAGCATGCATGGATAATAACTTGACAGGAAAGCAGGATGTTGCAGACTAGGACATAATAAACCAAGAGATAGACCAAACAGAGCAATAACAGAAAAGCAACAGAGGCAGAACAGAACTGAATACAACATACAGGGCTAAGGACAGACTAGAGCAGGACAGAGGAGAAACCAAAATAATTATAAACAATACAAGGTTCAGGTTACAGATAATACCAAGATACAATGCAAGGCACATATACAACACACAGAGGCCAGGGCTAAGGAACACAGGAAACATACAAAGGAACAAACATAAATATACAGGAACTAGAGATGAAATGGTGGGGGTTTAGTTCACCCATTGGCCATTAGATGTCAGCTTGTCAACCAACATCAAGGCACCCAACAATTTGCTCAGTCGCTAACTATGAACTAATATTAGCAAATAAATAACAGAAATTAACATTTACATTGCACAGAGACACAGAAACAAAGCATACCTGTAGAGTGAGCTGCACAGACTAAAGACTGCAGAAACTGGACAGAGCACAAACGGGCAGGGTTGCACATTTATACAAAGCAGAGAATCTAGGAAAAGAGAAACCATAAAAACATGGAATGGAATGGAACAATAAACAGCAAGAAAACCTTAACCAGATCAGAAGAACAAAGGAACAGAAGCAAGAAACAGGGAAATATATAACGGGATTCTAAGACATGGCTGAACTATGACATGGCTGAAATACTAAGACAGGGCTGAAACACTAGACAGGGCAGAATACTAGGGCCAACTTGGCAGGTGCCATACTAGGGCCAACTCGGCAGGTACCACTTTGGGCCGGTGCTGCTCTGGGACCAACTGGGCAGGTGCCACATTGGGGCCAACTAGGCAGGTGCTGCTCTGGGAACAACTGTGCAGGTACCATTACTAGGGCCAACTGGGTAGGTGCTGCTCTGAGGCCAAACATGGTGAGGGTGCCACTCTGTGGCCAGACAAGCATACAAGGAACAGGACAGAATAAATAGACAAAAAAAGATCAGGGGTAGTGACTGAATGCCGTGCTACCTCCAGTAGTCCTTTATTGTCTTTCCTGTACATCCTTCCATAATTTCTGTTACCAACATTTAACAGACATTGAGTATTTTCGTACCTACTTCCCTTTATCACTCATTTACACTGATCATTGTTGAGTTCCTCAAAACATTCATGAACCATTTTTGTTGGTGGCACTGTGCATTATCCTGCTTAATAAGCCAATGCATTCAGGGAATACCTTTTCCATGAAAGGGTGTACATGGTATACAACAATGCTTAGGTAGGTGCTATGTGTCAAAGTAACATCCACATGAATAGCAGGACCAATGTTTTCTCAGAGGAACATTGCCCAAAGCATCCCCTTGCCTCTGTTGGCTTGCCACCTGCCCGTGGTCATAAATTTATGGCCAATCGGTGACTACTACTCTATATTTTATACTCACATGTACAATTAATTTGTTATTTGATTTATTTGTGATATTGGTCCTTGGGTCTCTTGACCATTATATGTAATTTTTTCTGTTAAACTATTTTGGCGAGCTCAGCATATTGTAAAGTGTTACTTTTTCGATAATTAATTAATTTCATTATAAACAATAGGCATATTGTAACTTTTTCTGTCACTTGCTATACAAAACTTACAATGTATTCTTGTGATGTTCAGCTTACCATTTTTTAACATTCCCAGATGTATTGATCTTTGTGATATTTTTTTTTTTAACTGTTGGTCATAATACAGTATTGATTTTTAAAACTCTTTTGGTTAACGCGACATGGTAGAAAGTTATACATAGACCTTTTTTACTATTTTTTATGTATATCGTTGTTATTTTTTCTGTAACCAGCTTTACAGGATTAATAATGTATTTTTGTGAGGTTCTGCTTAACATTTAAATTCTTAATTGTATTAATCCCTGACTGAAATTTGTGGTCACACACAAAATATATTTAATGAGAAAACTTGGAATTTTCTGCACCCAATTAAGACATACAGTTTTTATTGCAACACATTTTTATTTTTTATTTTTCTACCAGATTGCTTTATAAATCACACTTCTTAATTAAAAAAGTAATAATCTTGTTTATTCAAAATATTTATGTTACTAACATTAATTTACATAATAGGAACTGTATCCATCTATCCTTCTGTGTGCTGTCAGCTGGGTCTCTTTATCAACAATGATTTTGCTCTTAATGCTACCAGCAGAGTAATGTATAAAACAATTCTTCACAAAGCCACTCTTAGTGAATACAGACACACCCACTCTTTAACATTACCCACCTCAATCTGTGTTTGAGGGTTAAATAGACACATGTGCAACTTATATTCTTCAAAGATAGCAGCATCCTGAGCAGTAAAACCTGCAGTGCAGGGATAAAGGTAAGTTAGACCTCACTTGAACTATAATGTATTTGATCTACTGCAGGATCCCCAGAGACACTCATTAGACACATTACACATTCCTTAGGGTTTTTTTTTTCCTCTATCAAAAAAACAGTCCTTCATGGCATCTAAGAAGGGCATCACTCTTGTTAAGTGATAAAACATCACAGCTGTATTCTCATCTCGATTACACCTGTTTGTCAGAATTGATCCAATGAAGAACACTTTCCGTTTTTAAAGTAAACATCTATACTTTCATAAACCCTTTCATTAACCCTTATTTTGAGTTAAGATTATATTAATGACACCCATGTGACACCCAATATATTCTTTTTCCTTTAATAAAATAGTTATGTACAACTTCCAACAAGTAGTATACTCCTTAGGGAGAAAACAATGCATCTGCATCCTCTGAAATGCTTATCTGCACCAGGCCTGGCTCCACTCTGAAATGCTTTGATATTAAAAAAACCCCATTAACCCCTTCCCATTTCTAAGACATTCTATGCTGTCCTACTTTTCAGTACCTAGAAGCTAGTAGGACAGCATCAAATGCCCTTCATTTAACAGCTCATTGTGTCGTTAAGGACCAAAGCACCATCCGCCAAGAAGAGGTTAATGATTTTAATAACCTGTAAAAATATTTAAATACCCAGAGTTAATTTTCTGAGGTCAAAGAGGTAGCCTTTTATGTTCTAGCAAGCTCTAAATATTTGAAAAGCTTTTGTAACCGAATACTTACAAAGTGTTGCAATCTGAGTTGTGTCAATATACAATTAAAACTTTTGTAGGCACAAACTGCTTAGTCTGATAGAGCTCATGTATATTGCAGTCTTATAGGACTAATCAGCTGGAGTATTTTTTGTTTGCTATAAATCATTTATATTGCCTGCCTTTTTATGTATTTATTTTGAGTAATGTACCTTTGCTTTCAGAGGTGTAACTAGAAACCACTGGTTTGCCCTGGGGCCCCCACGACCCCACCATGCAACTCCACCCCAGCAATGAGACTTACATGCTTCCCAACTATTCCGCTTTATGCCTGGCCTTGTCTTTTATCTAGGGTAGCTTTATCCCTATCCCATGCGTGCTTAAATTCCTTCACTGTATTAACCTCTACCATTTCTGCTGGAAAACTATTCCATGCATCCACTACACTATCAGTAAAGTAATACTTTCATTAGTCCCTGACCTTATCTTATATCTAGAATAGCTTTATGCCAGGGGCGTCCAACGTGCGGCCTGCGGGCCAAATGCGGCCCGTCTGGCAGCGAGGTGCGGCCCGCGTGATCTCAGCAGCGGTAGCCGCACCTCCAACTGTTGGCCCGTGTGGAAGGAGCGTTAGGGAACAAAGTTCCCTACACATAGCTCCTCACGCCTGTGCGCACAACCCCTCCTCTACCCTGCGCATAAGGTCAGCGCAAGGGTCAGAGGGAGGGGAGAAGCGGACCAGCAGCGTGAAAACCGGAGGAGGGGTCTGACGATCTTAGCCCCGGGGGAAAAAAAAAACGGTGCGGTTGGGCAGGTACTGTGTGTATGTAAGAGTGACTGTATGTAAGTGTGTGTGTTAATGTAAGTGTGGATCTGAATGTAAGTAAGTGTGTGTCAGTGTAACTGTGTGCAAGTGTGGATCTGTGTGGAAGAGGGAAAAGTGGAGGAGGGGTCTGAATATCTCAGCCCTGTTCAAAAAAGAAAGAAAAACTGTGTTTGTGCAGGTACTGTATGTATGCAAGTACATGTCAGTGTGACTGTATGCAAGTGTGTGTGTCAGTGTGACTGTATGCAAGTGTGTGTGACTGTATACAAGTGTGTGTGTCATTGTGACTGAATGCAAGTGTGTGTGTCAGTGTGACTGTGTGCAAGTGTGTGTTAGTGTAACTGTATGCAAGTGTGTGTTAATGAGGGACCAAAGCAAAGTTTTGATTAGAAGACTATTTCTGTCCAATTTAAAATGACCAAACCGTGATCCTAGCTGCAACTGTCAAGAGGTTAATTTAAAAAAAAAGTTTAAAGGCAACCATCAAGCTCAGCTCCTTGAGCAGATCCAACAGGTGGTTGTCAACTAGGGTTAACATGGCTGCCTATAAGTCTTTATTGGCCTTTGGATAAAATATACATATCTTGTGAACAGTGCAGTTAAAAATATGTTCTAAACAGGCCTAATTAAACTTTATTTGGGTAATCCCTCTTTAGGGATTTTAGGGTCAGCTAATTCACAGTGCTAAAGTACCTAAAGTACTGTGTGCAAGTGTGTGTGTCAGTTTAACTGTGTGCAAGTGTGTGTGTGTCAGTGTAACTGTATGTGTCAGTGTAACTGTATGGAGGAGGGTTCTGAAGATCCCATCCCCGTTCAAAAACGAAAACAAAGAAAAAATGTGTGGTTGGGCAGATACTGTGTGTATGCAAGTGTGACTGTATGTAAGTGTGTGTGTGACTGTATATAAGTGTATGTCTGAGTGTATGTAAGTATGTGTGTGTGTGTGTCAGTTTTACTGTGTGTGTGTGTGTCAGTGTGACTCGGTATGCATATGTATGTCAGTGTGACTCTGTGTGTTAGTGTGACTTCTGTATTTTTGTATGTGTGTGTGTGTGTGTATGTGTGTGTGTATTTGTGTACATGTGATGTGGCTGTATGCATGTATTTGTGTGAATGTGTGTATTTAATGAAGTGTTTTTTTTTTTATTGCTGTGCAGTCTGTGTTACAGTCACATGCTTCACATTACTGGTGTATATATATATATATATGTGTATATATATATATATATATATATATATATATATATATATATATATTAATTACACACACACACAGTATATAAATATATACATAACTTTCTTTGATTGAAAAATGAATGCGGCCCATGCTCACATACATTTTTGGTGAAGTGGCCCACCACAGAAAAAACTTGGACACCCCTGCTTTATGCCTATTCCATGCATGCTTAAACTCCTTCACTGTGTTTACCTCTACCACTTCTGCTTGAAGGTTATTCCATGCATCCACTACCCTCTCAGAAAGTAATACTTCCATTTATCCCTGACCTCATCTTATATCTAGAATAGCCTTATGATTATACTCCTTCACTGTATTAACCACTACCACTTCTGCTGAAAGGCTATCCCATGCATCCACTAACCTCTCAGTAAAGTAAGATTTTCATTAGTCCCTGGCCTTATCTTATGTCAAGGATAGCCTTATGCTTATCCCGTGAATACTTAAACTCCTTAATTACCGTATTTGCTCGATTAGAAGACGAGGTTTTTTTCAGAGCAAATGCTCTGAAAAACCCCCCTCGTCTTATAATCGAGGTCTCTTATAATCTGACCTCAAATTGAGGTCAGATTATAAAACATGGATCCCAGTCCCCAGCAGAGCTGCAGGGGACCTGGATCCCCCTCTCTAGCAGCAGGGGATGTCTGCGCAACGAGCGCAGATTCTCCTGCTTCCGCCCGGCATGGCCGCCGGGGCTTCTGTGAAAGAAGCCGGGTACTTCCGCTTTCGTCACAGAAGTCCCGGCGAGCGTGCCGGGCGGCAGCGGGGGAGGTCTGCGCTCATCGCGCAGACTTCCTCTGCTGCCCCACTAGCCACCAGGGTAAATCGGGCAGCTGGGGGCAGACATCCTCCATGCTGCCCGACACGAAAGACTATTATGACGGACAGCTGTCCGTCATAATAGACTGCCGTGTCGGGCAGCATGGAGGATGTCTGCAAGTATCGTGCAGACATCCCCCGGCTGCCCCCACTAGCCACCAGGGATTGAGGTACAGGTAAGGGGGGGGGGGGCAGAGAGACAGGGGGAGGGAGGGTGGGGGGCAGAGAGACAGGGGGAGGGAGTGAGGGAGGGGGGGCAGAGAGACAGGGGGAGGGAGTGAGGGAGGGGGGCAGAGAGACAGGGGGGACAGAGCAGGAAGGGGGGGAGAGACAGAGGAAGGGGGGCAGAGAGAAACATGTGGGGGGGAAGAGACAGGTGAGGGGGGAGTGGGGAGTGAGACAAAGCTGGGGGCAAGGGAAAGAGAGAGGCAGCATTGGCACATAAAAAGAAATAAACACAAGAAATGCATTTTTTTTTATATAATATTTTATTAAAAAAGCAATTTACATGTAAATATATACAAGTTTAACTTTTTTCCTATAGGGTAGTCTTATATTCAGGCTTTTAGTTTTTTTCCTAAAGGAATATCCAAAGTTTGGGGGGTCGTCTTATAATCAGGGTCGTCTTATAATCGAGCAAATACGGTATTAACCTCTACCATTTCTTAAGGAAGACTATTCCATTCATCCACCACCCTCTCAGTAAAGTAATATTACTTTTCTGACCACAAAAAAAACCCATTTAAAATATTTCCAACCTTTTCAAAAGCTTGAGATGGACCCCAAATATATGTATATAACTAGCTGCATGTATAACTATATGAACTTGTTAATATTATATTCAACTATTTTCATATGTAAAACTCGTTGCACTTTATACTCTCTTCAAATTTTCCAGGCCAGGGCTTTTTGTCTGTCAAAGGTATAATTATATGTGCTGTTCTGTTTTATTTTATTTAATATTGAATTTCCCTTTTTATTCGGATGATGTATATGCACTTCCTATAGGAATATGTGCGCTATTTCCTTTGACATATGTATATGTGTATACTTATTTGTTTTATAGTAAATTAAAATTATTTGTATTTTTTTACACTATTTGTGTTTATCTATTCATTTTGAGCGTTGTCCATTTCTTTATTTATACCACAATGTCACTTTGTCCCACTGAACTGCCCCTGCAGAACAGGCCACGGTGTCACCTTCCCCCATAGTACATGTTATTTTGCCCCACAGAACATGCCACAGTATCACTTTGGCCACAGCCATTTTCCCCATTATGCCACAGCCAGACTTTCAGAATGCCAATTAAAATGCCACAGCCATTTTCCCCATTAATATGCCACTATTAGCCTGCCCATTAATATGCCATAGCCAGATTTCCAATATGCCACAACCAATTTTCCAGTTAATATGGCACTATTAACCTGCCCATAAAAATGCCACAGATTGCCAATATGCCACAGCCAATTTCCCATTAATATGCCACTATTAGCCTGCCCATAAATATGCCAGAGCCAATTTCCCATTAATATAGCACTATTAGCCTGCCCATAAATATGCCACAGCCAATTTCCCATTAATATTCCACCATTAGCCTGCCTATTAATATGCCACAGACAATTTACCCATTAATATGCCACAGACAATTTGTCCATTAACACACCACCACCCTCCTCCCCCTTCCCCAGTACTCACCTGCAGTCTCCTCCGTGTTTTATTTTTCCATTAATGTGCCAGTATTATGTTTCCATTCATTTGCCAGTATTATTTTGCCCATCAATTGCCAGTGTTATTTTGCCATTCATTTGTTAGTTTTATTTTACCATTCGTTTGCCAGTATTATTTTGCCCATCATTTGCCAGTGTTGCCATTCATTTGCCAGTATTATTTTGCTATTCATTTGCCAGTATTTTTTTGCCATTCATTTGCCAGTTATTTTGCCCATCATTTGCCAGTTTTATTTTACCCTTCATTTACCAGTTATTTTGTCATTCGTTTGCCAGTATTATTTTGCCCATCATTTGCCAGTATTAATTTGCCCATCATTTACCAGTGTTATTTTGCCATTCATATTTTTCCCCTCATTTGCCAGTCATATTTTGCCCATCATTTGCCAGTACTATTTTGGCATTCATTTTTTCCCCCTCATTTACCAGTCATATTTTTCCCATCATTTGCCAGTATTATTTTGCCCATCATTTGCTCGTTAATATTCCAACACATAACAGGACCTTCCCTTCAACAGTGTTAACTAAAATCCTCATCCTTATTAATATTTTTTTCCTATCTGGCCAAACAAAAGCTGTTAGATCACAAGTCCCTTAAAAAGTGAGAGGCACATATACAAACTGTTGTAATTCCTACACCGTTCACTTGATTTGGATGTAAATACCCTCAAATTAAAGCTGAAAGTCTGTAGTTAAAGCACATCTTGTTCATTTCATTTCAAACCCATTGTGTTGGTGTATAGAGCCAAAAAGATTAGAATTGAGTCATTCCAAATCTAACTAATCCTTGTTTTACTTTCCTTTTCTCTTTTATGTATCTAAAAAAGTTTTATCCCCCTTGTTCACTGACTGGGCTATAGTCTCTTCTGTGTGTGTTTTGGAAGCTCTTATAGCTTGCTTTGCCTCTTTCTGCCTACTCTTATAGATCTTTCTATCTTCCTCACTCTGCGTATTTTTATAATTACTAAATGCTAGCTTTTAGTTTTTTACTATTTTGGTCACCTCTGCAGAGTACCACAGTGGTTTCTTCAATTTGCTCTTACTGACAAGCCTAATGCAATTTTCTGTTGCCTTCAGTAGTGCAACTTTTAGATAATCCCATTTCTCCTGGACTCCATTTAAATTGCTCCAGTCTGATAATGACTCCTTTACACAATCTAATTTTAGAAAAGTCTGTTTTTCTAAAATCTAAAACTTTTGTTTTTGTGTGGTGTGACTGCGTCACTGTTCTTATATTAAACCACACTGACTGGTGATCACTAGATCCTTAACTTTCACCAACAGTAATATCTGATACCTAGTGTTGAGCGAACCCGAACTGCACTGTTCGGGTTCGTACTGAACTTTACGTTTTTTGTACCCCGGACTCGAACACGGACATTTCACTGAATGTCCGTGTTGGAGTTCGGGGTTCGGCGATTGCATTGTATGTAATGCTACTGGCTTTCTATAAACCGAAATAGAGTCCCTATTCTTATGAATGGCGACTCTATTTCGGTTTATAGAAAGCCAATAGTATTACATGTATTCCATAAGCTGAAAGTCTATAAACCGAACGACGTTCGGTTTATAGACTTTCGGTTTATAGAATAGCAATGGCATTACATGTATTCTATAAATATTCATGTATTCTATAAAAGAATAAAAGAATTTCTTATGAATGGGGACTCTAGTTCGGTTTATAGAAAGCCAATAGTATTACATGTATTCCATAAGCCGAAAGTCTATAAACCGAAAGACATTCTGTTTATAGACTTTCTTTTTATTTTAGTGTTGAGCGAACCGAAATAGAGTCCCCATTCATAAGAATAGGTCAATTGATGGGGACTCTATATCGGTTTATAGAAAGCCAAAAGCATTACATGGCTATTGGCTTTCTATAAACCAAAATAGAGTCCCCATTCATACGAATAGGTCAATTGACCTATTCGTATGAATGGGGACACTCACCCACATTTTACTTCATTTTGCAGCCCTCTAGCCCTTTCCATGACTTTTTAGAGGCATTTTAGTGGGCAAAAGTTCGGGTCCCCATTGACTTCAATGGGGTTCGGGTTCGGGGTCAAGTTCGACCCTGAACCCGGACTTTTTTCCAAAGTTCGGCCGAACCGCCGAACCCGAACATCCAGGTGTCCGCTCAACTCTACTGATAACAAATCTCCATTTGTGAACACTAAATCTAATATGGCCTGCTTTCGAGTTGGCTCCTCCACTTCTTGCTTTAGAGATAATCCCAGTAAGGAGTTTAGGATATGCGTACTCCTGGCGCAAGTAGCTATTTTGTATTTCCAGTTCACATCTGGAAGATTAAAGTCACCCATGATGATTACTTCCCCCTTCATTGTCATTTTAGCTATTTCCTCAACTAGTAGATTATCTAACTCCTCTATTTGTCCAGGGGGCCTATAAATCACACCTACCCGAGTTACCATATGATTACCAAATTCTAATGTAACCCAAACTCTATGTTCGCCTCACTAACTTGTATTACGTTACATTTTAAGCTATCACTCACATAAAAGGCCACCCCTCCCCCTTTTTTACCTTCTCTGCCTTTTCTATATAAAGAGTAGCCTGGTATTGATATGTCCCAGTCATGTTTTTCATTATACCATGTCTCAGTAACAGCCACTAAATCTACATTCTCAGTTGCCAATATTGCCACAAGTTCATGGATCTTATTCCCTAAACTGCTAGCATTTGTAGACATGACCCTAAGCTTATCATTTTTCAGCACACTGACTACAGACACATTCTTTCCCTGTTTTGGGGGGCAATTGGATTGATGTTTTATCGCCATTTTGCCCCCCTCTTTTTTAGTTTAAAAACCTCCTAGCAAAACCTCTGAACTGCTCACTGAGAACATTCGTTCCCTTTTGAGAAAGATGCAAACCATCTTTTTGGTACAGTTACTTTCTATCCCATAGAGAACTTCGATGAGAAACAAAGCCAAATCCTTGCTCCCGACACCTTTCCCCAAGCCACAAGTTAAAGTCCATAATACGCATCCGTCTATCATTCTGAATGTTATGCACAGGCATAACTTAATAAAATGACAGTGTGGACACAACCTGCCGTATATCATTGGCAAGAACACGAAAAGCTTCCTTCACCTCTGAAACCTCATCGCAAGCCAAATCATTTGTCCCTAGATGAACCAGTACATCCAATTCTCCTTCCTGATTTGCTTGCTTAACAATATTAGAAATACGCCTCCTGTCTCTGCTAGCAGTAGCTCCAGGAAGACATCTCACTAAGCCAATACTGTCCTCTTATGATAGAATCACCCAACAACAACTGCTTTCTACCAGGCCTCACCTTCTCCTTGCACACCTCAGCCATAAAGGAGGGTGGTTCCTCAAATTCAATGTCTGAGCCTGCCTCCACAACACCACTGCACTCTGAAAGTGCTGAAAATGAATTCTGGAGAGCCACAAACATCGGGACATGCCTTTTATCCACAACTCTAAGCCTACCAGATCCAACAGTAACCCACCTGCTATTCCTAGGAAGCCTCTGTGGCAATGGCCTCTATGGCAGTGACTTCGCAACAGTCTCAGCCCAAGTTTGTTTTACAGATAAATTACAAATCTCGGACTTTAAAAATGCAAACTCCTGCTGCAATCTTGAGAACTGTCTACAGATTAGACAGCATCCAAACCTCCAAAAAATGGAACGTGAAACAAATGCAGAACAATTATCACAGTAAACCAAATCTGCCATTTTAAGAATTGAAATCAAAAAGATCTTTTAGTTTTGCTCACCTCTTGTATACCTCAGACTACCTCCAGAGTATCTCAGAATATCTCTAAAATACACTCTTTGAAAAGCAGCTCTTAGAAGAGCAGCCAAGCTATTACATTTCTTGTGGCATAATTATGCCAGCTATAGATTGGCATCACATCACAGGTTTTTGTTTACTGCTGTTAGGTGCATTATGATGCCATTTCATGTCCGTATTGCTTGGCAATGCAGAATTGTCCACTAGGGATTTGAAAGGGCAGTGGTGTAAATAGAAACCACCCTGCCACAGTGATAGGATTGCCATGTGGCCCTCTGACTATGTAACATATCACCACATGATACCACCATTGCTATGCATCTCCACTGTCCACGTCCCAGCTTTTTCAACACAACACTTGTAAGTACAGTGATTTAGCGGTTAATTGTGCCACCTAGACTGGATGGTCCAGTTGCAGGGGCCCCATGGGGCCTACATAATGTATTTTATGGGACCAGTGGCAGTCCACTCACCCCAGGGTCCAGTAAATTTATTTTAATATGGACCAAGGCAACTGGGCAGCCACTGGCTCCAGTGTTGGGGGACTTATGATCTTATTCAATAATGGGGCTAGGAACATTTTTGCCATTGTTTTAACATTTATTGTAGTGTAAAATGCTGAGTAATTGAGATGGTAGTTTGCATAAAATGTGTATTATTAAAAATAAAATTTGCTGTGTGTATTGGATTACATGTCTTGTCTGCCTAGCTTTAATCAATATGTGTTTCTCTGGAATGAGTTTATTGTGACTGAAAACAATAAAGGTGTTGAGAACGTCTTTGCCTATTAATCTCTTTGTGTTTCAATGTGACCTTTGGGCTCAGCGGATTTAGGAATATTATCAGTCAGCACCAAAGTGTTTGCTTTCTAAGAGAGAGAAGTGTCAATTCTACAGGCTTGATTGGTGCTTATGTACATGCACCAGAGAAGTAATAAAAGGATTAAACGAACATCCTTGAAGTACCGTATTTGGTCGATTATAAGACGACCCTGATTATAAGACGACCCCCCAAACTTTGGATATTCCTTTAGGAAAAAAACTAAAAGCCTGAATATAAGACTACCCTATAGGAAAAAAGTTAAACTTGTATATATTCACATGTAAATTGCTTTTTTAATAAAAAATTATGATATCAAAAAATGTATTTCTAGTTTTTATTTCTTTTTATGTGCCAATGCTGCCTTTCTCTTTCCCTTGCCCCCATTTTTCTCTCTCTCCCCCCTCCCCTTGCCTGTCTCTTAACCCCCTCACTCCCCTTGTCTCTGTCTCTTAACCCCTTCCCTCCCCTTGTCTCTGTCTCTTAACCCCTTCCCTCCCCTTGTCTGTCTCTTAACCCCTTCCTTCCCCTTGTCTCTGTCTCTTAACCCCCTCCCTCCCCTTGACTCTGTCTCTGCCCCCCTCCCTCCCCCCTGTCTCTCTGTCCCCCTCCCTCCATCCCCCTGTCTCTCTGTCCCCCTCCCTCCCCATGTCTCTCTGCCCCCCTCCCTCCCCCTGTCTCTCTGCCCCCCTCCCTCCCCCTGTCTCTCTGCCCCCCCTCCCTCCCTTCCCCTTACCTTGATCCCTGGTGGCTAGTGGGGGCAGCCGGGGGATGTCTGCACGATACTTGCAGACATCCTCCATGCTGCCCGACACGGCAGTCTATTATGACGGACAGCTGTCCGTCATAATAGTCTGCCGTGTCGGGCAGCATGGAGGATATCTGCTCGTATCGTGCAGACATCCCCCAGCTGCCCGATTCTCCCTGGTGCCTAGTGGGGCAGCAGAGGATGTCTGCGCGATGAGCGCAGACCTCCCCTGCTGCCGCCCGGCACGCTCGCCGGGACTTCTGTGACGAAAGCGGAAGTATCCGGCTTCTTCACAGAAGCCCCGGCGGTCGTGCCGGGCGGAAGCAGCGGAGTCTGCGCTCATTGCGCAGACTTCCCCTGCTGCTAGAGAGGGGGATCCAGGTCCCCTGCAGCTCTGCTAGGGACCTGGATCCATGTCTTATAATCTGACCTCAATTTGAGGTCAGATTATAAGAGACCTCGATTATAAGACGAGGGGGATTTTTCAGAGCATTTGCTCTGAAAAAAACCTCGTCTTATAATCGAGCAAATACGGTATATGTTTTTTTTTTCCACAAAGCTATTTGCATGAGTCTACTTTTAAAGACTATCAATAATAAAATGAAAAGTCATATTTTACACAAAGTTTAAACTTTATATGCTGGTCAGCTGGCTAGCTTCCTCATGGAATGACACTTCTGTGTCAACAGAACAAATTCATTTTTGCAGTCTATACAAATTCAAATTTGAATCCCATGGGAAAGTGATGAGTGCTCCCAAACCTCACCTACACACTTGCATGGTGAGGGATAGGTGGCAAAGGCAAATTTAGTCAACCTTGGAATTAGTCTTTTCAGATTTTTGTTTTGCTAAATCTTTAAAAAATATAAAATACTTGTACTATCTCTCTAAGCTGTTTGTTCTGTGGAGAAAACCTATAACTCTTCACTTTTAAGGGTGCTATGAGATGCACACCATATGCACATTTTCATGACACATCTTCACAGTGTGCTTGCTGGACAAATATCCACAGCTGTTGTGCAGGCAGGTTCAAAGGCCAATTAACTAAGTTATTGATGTGAGTTCAATTCTAATCATGAAATAATATCTTTATACCAGACATGGTGTCAGGAACTGACCGTGCCTGGACTTGAACTCTGACTTCCATGTTCCTAGCTCTCTTCTTTACCGGTTCGCTAGCCTGTCTTTTACATTTTAGCCTATGTTCTAGTTACAATGAATATACCAAGCCTTGTTATTATCATCAACTCTCCTCACCTGTTTCAAGTCATGTGCTCACTCTCAGCCTATAAAAGCCTCTTCCTGTGAATCTACCTTTGCCAGATTATTGTGGTTCCTGCCTGCAGTATATCAAGCTTTCTATTGATTGTTATTTACCTGTTACCGATTTTGGACCGTCTCACTACTCTGCCTTCTCCTACCCACTGACCTTGGCTTGCCTGACTACGTTTATACTCTTTGTTCCAGCCTCACAGCTCTGCTAAAAGACCAGATTGTCACTCAAAGCTCAGGGGCTCAACCGCCTGGGTAACGAGTGGCTACTTCTGGCAGAAGACCTTGCTGATCTGGCTGCTGGACTCCAAACCTGCTAACATCAGTATCATTACACATGGACACCAACAAAGAGTCCGAGCCTTGATTTATGTTCTGCATTGGACCAGCGATTAGCAGTTTATCAGTTCCCGATTACTAAAAATGCATGGTCACATTTAGTGGGCAACAATGGTTTGCCATGTCGCCAATGGTTTGCATGTCGCCAGGCAGAAAAACAAATATTGGTTAACATGCACACAGTAGGGTATGTAAAACTAGTAATAACTACTTACATCCTATGCATTAAGTGGGCATACAACCTCATTATATAGAAAATGAAAAAAATTAAAAACCAGTCAGGGGCAAATACTGTCTTTCATCTCTTGCACGTGTTGCATGGTGGGAAATTGCAAGTGAACTAGGTGGATCTGGTGTGTTCTCCCTCCTACACTACCCGCTTACACACCAGGATGGCAGGGAAAGGAACATATACAATTGTGTAAAAGGTGTGTATGTTGATGTTCCAGGAAGATTCTGGAAATCCCCAGAATATAGACCAGGGTGGTGCCTAATTTCCCTAGTCCTAGTATTGTTTCTAATAAAGGGACCAGAGAATGGCCAAAAAGTTAAAACTGGTTACCTAAATCTCCTTGCCTCTAAATTAAATTGGATAAAAGAACTACAAAAATGAAAAATAATTTATCCTGGATGTCTACTGATGCCCTTGAATTCTCATCACCAAAAATAGGCTATCAAAAATTAAATAAAAAATAAATATGGCACAAATAACTTTGCCTCTAATGTGTTTCTATGATAGAAATCTTAGGAGTTGGAGTATGTTTCAAGTTCATTATATTAATTTTAATGCAGGTAGTTTTAGTGCCAGTCATGATTGATGGTCTGTTTCATGCTGGAGGCATAATTTGACAAAAGCTTAGGATCTATTCACTAAATAGTGAACTGACAACCGAGCTGTCTAAATCAGTCCACAAGAACTGAGTTAAAAAAATATTTCTCTGACTCGCCTTTTTTTTTTTCAAGTTAGCTATTTTTGCACAGATCACATGATTGTATATACTAGCACTGTTACCGTTATGTATCATGGTTACAGTTTTCCACAGTTTCCCACATAATGACAACCAGCCCTTAAGTTTGGTATTGAGTCAAAATGAGTATATAGCAGCATTGCTTTTATCTTTGGCTCAGTAAGTAAATAATAGCACTGTAGACAGCATCATACAGAATTCAGAGAAAAGGTTCAACACTTGTGGAAAATGCACAGAGGAAAAAGATTGTATTTTATTTTTAAAACTCTATTTTAAAACTGCCACTGTATTCTCATTAAATCCAAAGCAGAAAATGTTAACATAGGATTTAATTTTTATTGTACTAAATTCAATGGCCTCCGTTAACTTAAAAACTGGCATTAGTGGTAAATCAATGGGCGTTGATGATTCTATGCCCACCACCAATGTCATTAATGAGTGTATCATTACCACACCCATTAAAAAAATGATTGCACATGCTAAAAACCTCTGTGCCTTCTATGGAGGTTTAGTGGAACCGTTAAAACAAAAGGTTGAAACACTATTCTGTGCGGTAACTACCACAGGAACAGTGATTCAATGACCGTCAGTAAAAATGAATGGGCAAATGGGCAGAGATCATGCAAAACCCTTTTATTCCCTTCCGACCGTTCCATTGCTTTAATACATGCTCTTAATCATAGGAAAAACCACATTGACAGCCAGGTTCATTGAAGAGACACCACAGAGAATAGCCTACTAATAACCTAAATTGACTGCTCAGAAAAAAAATTAAAAAATTGTAATATTAACCCCTTGGCGACACAGGACGGACTAGGTCCGTCCTGTGTGCCGAGGCGTTAGTGACACAGGACGGACCTAGTCCGTCCTGTGTCAAAACGAGCACTGAAAGCGGAGTTTTTCCGCTTTCAGTGCTCTAAGGGCATTGTAACGATGCTTCCGTGTGGAAGCATCGTACAATGCTAAAAAAAATGCCCGTCGGCATTTCGATCGCTCCGGAGAGCGATAGAAATGCCGGTTTTAAAGGCACAGTGCCTTTAAAACGCGGGCATTTCAAAAATGAGCATAGGAAGCGAATTTTTCGCTTCCTATGCTCAGAAAGTGTTTCTGATTGCCTCGACTTGCGAGAAACACACAAAAAAAATGCACGATCTTGGTCACTAAGTGACCAAGATGGCGCTGCCCTTCTAAGGGCAAGAGCACAGGAGGCAGGAAGTACCTGCTTCCTGTGCTCTCTGGCTGTCACACGATTGCCTCTTCACAGAGGCAATCAGTGACTGCCAGGCACACCGACAGGCAGTGGGGATGCTCTCCTGAACATCCCCACTGACTGGTCAGATCAATATTAACTCTATATTGATCTGACCAGTTATGATCTGCCTCCCTCTCCTCACATTTTTTTTAGTGAGGGAGAGAGACAGATCAAAGTTCTAAAAGTAAGTAAAAGTTAAAAAAAACAATAAATACACAACACACAAATAATAAAACAATAAAAAAAAATTTATTAAAGCAATTCCCTGCGTTTAACCCCTTCCCTGCCACTGATCTTGCATAAGCAGTGATCGTGCACATCAGCGCATTTATTTTTGCTGTTTGTGCATTTTTTAGGGGTTAATTTTTTTGTACTGTAATTTATTACAGTACTAAAAAGGCTATTCTAAGCGTTATTAACCCCTTATTTGCCGTCGATCACTGCTTACGCAATGATATTGACGCCAAAGCAATTTTTATCTGTCTGCATATTTTTTATTTTTATTTTTTTACACATACCCGCTAGGGGATTACATGTAAAGTAAAAATATTTGAGTTTTTTTTTTTAAGCTGCCTGAGCGCATAGCGATCAGTAACAGCGAATTAGTGGCAAAGGCGGTTTGGTGATTTCTCAATTAAGCTCACCATTCGCCCTGGTCAGATCAAAATTAATCGGATCAATATTCACAAATATTGATCTGCCTCCCTCTCCTCACTTACATTTTTGTGACGGAAAGAGACAGATCAGTATTAGTGATATAAAATAACATTTTATAAAATTAGCAGGTTTTATGAAAGTCTTTCACTGTGTATTAACCCCTTCCCTGCCATTCATCACTGTGTAAGCAGTAATCCTGCACAGCAACAGTATGTTTCGCTGTCTGCACTGTTTTATGGATTAATTTATTTGTACTGTAATGTATTACAGTACTAGATAGGCTCTTCTAAGAGCTATTAACCCCTTCTTTGCTCGAGATCACTGCTTATGCACTGATTCTGAGGCCGCGGACTCAGGGTTCGATTTTTACCCTATTCAGCTTTCTGATACATCATCTAGCGATGTATCGGTGGCTGCTGAGCCCTTGCCACAAGTAGTGATGGGGGTCTACCGATAAAAAAATATATGGTTTGGTGGGGGTAAATTACATTGGCTGGCTTCAAAGATATATCCCATAAAGGACACGGACGCAGGTTGACTACATGTCAAAATTCCAAGTTGGAATTTTGAGATGCGCATCTCACAAATGTTGCCTTCTAGCCAAAAACAAACCAACAAACCTATGCATGGGTGCTATCCCTGTACTCGGGAGATGTTGCTGAACACATATTGGGTTGTTGTTTGGCAGTGACATATACCAGAATCTGTGAATTCATGCCTGAAGTACAATGCATGTGGGAAAAAAAACTCCCAAAAAAGTACTACCACAAACTTTTACAAAGGCTGGTGGTAGAATTAGTACCTATACAGTATTAAAATACCACCATTTGAAATACCTTAGGATGTCTCTTTTCCAAAAATATATGGTTTGATGGGGTAAAATTCATTGGACGGCTTCAAAAATGTTCCAAATGGAACATGGGCGCAGGCTGACTACATGTCAAAATTCCAGGTTGGAATTGCGCACCCCCTAAATGTGGAATTTTAGACCCAATACAAACCAACAAACCTATGCATGGGGGGTATCCCTGTACTCAGGAGATGTTGCTGAACACATATTGAGGTGTTGGTTGGCAGTGGCAAATACCAGAATCTGAAAATTCCTGCCTGAACTACAATGTGTGTGGGGGAAAAATGACATCCCATCCCTTTGACATAGGTTGGTGGTAGAATTAGCACTTGGAAAGTGTTAAAATACCACAATTTTAAATACCCTAGGATGTCTAGTTTTCCAAAATATATGGTTTTATGGGGTAAAATACTTTGACAGGCTTCAAAAGTGTCCCAAATGGAACATGGGCGCAGGCTGACTACATGTCAAAATTCCAAGTTGGAAATGCACCCCCCCTAAACGTGGCCTTTTAGCCCCCAAATAATCTAACTAACCTACACATGGGTGGTATCCCTGTACTCAGGAGATGTTGCTAAACACATATTAAGGTGTTGTTTGGCACTGACACATAATAGGATCTGTGAATTCATGCCCGATGTACAATGAATGTGAAAAACAAATTACTATCCATAACATTGACATAGGCTGGTGGTAGAATTAGTGCATGAAAAGTGTTAAAATACTACCATTTGAAATACCCCAGGGTGTCTAGTTTTCAAAAATATATGGTTTTGTGGGGTAGAATACACTTTTTGGCTTCAAAAATGTCCCAAATGGGACATGGGCGCAGGTTTTCTGCACGTCAGAATTCCAAGTTGGAAAACCAAAAAGCGCACCTCTCAAATGTGGCCTTTTAACCCCCAAATAACCTAACCAACCTATACATGGGTGGTATCCCTGTACTCAGGAGATGTTGCTGAACACATATTGAGGTGTTGTTTGGCACTGACATATAACAGGATCTGTGAATTCATGCCCAAAGTACTATGTATGTGAAAAAAAATTACTATCCATAACATTGACATAGGCTGGTAGTATAATTAGTGCATGGAAAGTGTTAAAATACTACCATTTGAAATACCCTAGGGTGTCTAGTTTTCAAAAATATATGGTTTTGTGGGATAGAATACACTTTTTGGCTTCAAAAATGTCCCAAATGGGACATGGGCGCAGGTTTTCTGCACGTCAGAATTCCAAGTTGGAAAACCAAAAAGCGCACCTCTCAAATGTGGCCTTTTAACCCCCAAATAACCTAACCAACCTATACATGGGTGGTATCCCTGTACTCAGGAGATGTTGCTGAACACATATTGAGGTGTTGTTTGGCACTGACATATAACAGGATCTGTGAATTCATGCCCAAAGTTCAATGTATGTGAAAAAAAATTACTACCCAAAACATTGACATAGGCTGGTAGTATAATTAGTGCATGGAAAGTGTTAAAATACTACCATTTGAAATACCCTAGGGTGTCTAGTTTAAAAAAATATATGGTTTTGTGGGGTAGAATACACTTTCTGGCTTCAAAAATGTCCCAAATGGGACATGGGCACAAGTTTTCTGCATGTCAGAATTCCAAGTTGGAAAACCAAAATGCGCACCCCCTAAATGTGGCCTTTTAGCCCCAAAACAAACCAACAAACCTATGCATGGGTGGTATCCCTGTACTCAGGAGATGTTGCTGAACACATATTGAGGTGTTATTTGGAAATACCCCTTCACATTTTAAGGTAATGTTTACCTAAATTGCAATATATGTGAAAAATTAAAAAAAAAGATTTTTTGCTGCAAACTTTGGCATAGATTGGTGGTAAAATGGCTACATGAAATGTGTCAAAATACCCCAAGTTAAATGCCCTGAGTTGTCTAGTTTTCAAAAATATGTACATGTTGGGGGTCATTCATGGATTTAGTACAGAAATCAGTGTTACAATGTCACTATCGCTAATTTTGAAAGAAGGGATTTTAAAATAGCTTTGCACCACTTATAGTTCTGGCCCTGTAACATGAATAAAAAAGCACAAAAACATAAAAACATGGGCTATTTCTGAACTCAGGACATATATTAGAAACTTTTTAGCAGTGTTTTTTTGTTGTCTCTTGTACATGAGTATACGATTTTTCAAATAAAAGTCATAAAAAAATATTTTTTTCAATTTTTTTGCCATATTTTATTATTTTTTTTACATCAAATTATATGCTATTATCAAAATAATGGTATCAAAAGAAAGCCCTTCTTATGACGATAAAAACGATATATAGTTTGTGCGGGTACACTAAATGAGACAGAAATAAATTACAGCAAAACACAAACTGCTCAGAAATGTTAAAACAGCCCATGTCACCAAGCGTCGGACAAGCCAAAAAAGTCATGTCACTAAGGGGTTAAACACTCATTAAAAAAGTGTTATTCTGCCTGCCCCTCAAACCTGTTCCATTTTTTTTTTTGTGGGTGCAGTCTGTGCCAGCGGTGCCACATGACATCCGGTCAGTAAGAAGGTGCGGAATTGCAGCTGGGTGAGCAGCAGAGTGAGGAGCTTTCCCAGGCCCATGAAAAGTTTATTCATGCATTTACTGCTCATTGGCATGATATAAAATGTTTATGCATTTAAAGCTTCTTGGCATGATACACAAAGTCTATGGATTTAAAACCCAATGGCATGATAAACAAGGTTTCTGCATTTAAAGGTCTTTGGCATAATATACAAAGTATATGCATTTAAAGTGCATTACTACTCATTGGCATCTTAATGGTATTTCATATAATTGTGCAAATAGACGAGGTGCTGAAAAGTTTAATTTTAGTTTAAGTTATAATGATATAACATAATGGATGTGGGCATGTTTTGATGTGCATGGTTTTAGTGGGCGTGCTCTTGGTGGGTGTGGGTTTCATGGGGTGACAGCATTTAATCATTGGACCCAGGCAGCACTATATCTTGGGCCAGGCCTGTTCCCAAAGGAACAATGGAATCATTTGAAAGATTTTTTTCCAAAGAATAAGGTAAACTTAAATATAAATATGTCCAAAATCTGAACAAATTAAAACATGTATCATAAACCAGGTATGACAAAACAAATTGTTACAAATTAAGCAAGATTATCAAATTTTCCTGGCTAACCATGGCAGCAGTTACGTATGGGTTAGCTCCACCCTCAAGGTAGGCAGGACAGAAACTAAACTATAAGAGAGCCCCCACCCCCTGTCTCCTCAGTCTTTTTTCTGTCCTCATTGGTTATCAGGATGGGGCCCGATGCGGGCCTGTTTTTTATTTTTTTGTTGTTTTCTACTCACCTTCAGGAAAGTTCAGCCTCTTTCTTTCCGAAGCCCGGTTCCTTGTCTTTTCACGGTCCCCTGGGATTATTATTCCTCTGTACACTTACTGCAAGTTGGTACTGGGGATGCTTCTGGATTACTGTTATTACTGTGCCTTTTTTGTTTTATGCACATGTTCCTCCGTAAGCTTACTGCAAGTGGTACTGGAGATGTATTGGATATGGAGCAGATGTCTTAATTCCTGCTGTGTGTTGACTGTGTTCTTCACCTTGTTTTTTTCCCCAGGTCTTTCTCCTGCCGAATATTCTGCTGTGCTGGGTCCAGGTTTGTCTCTATTGTCCATTTCTTGTTCCCTGTGGCCTCCTTTTTCAGTGTTGGAACGCATATGCGTTCCACACCTCTTTACTATGCCCTTCTGACTCTTTTTTAGGTGTTGGAACGCATATGCGTTCCACACCTTTATTTCTTTCCCCCTCCGTTTTTGTTTTATGGCAGTGGAACGCATATAGTTTCCTTTGCCTTTCTTTCTTGAGTGCTGGAGCATGTATGCGTTCCAGCACTCATTTCCGTATGCTTCTCGGCGCTGGAACGCATTTGCGTTCCAGGCCTCATGTTCAGTCCTGTTTTCTTAGCGTTGGAACGCATATATGCGTTCCACGCTTTGCTTCCCTCTCCCTTACGTGCATTCCACCCCTCGGGGAACTTCCGGTTCCTGGGTTTTTTCTCCCTATTTTTGTTTTCTGGGGTCTCTCATTGTTAAGGCCCTGTTACATTCTTCCAGGAACCACCATTGCCTTTGTTCCCTGTTTACCTGTTTACCTGTTTTCTGCCAGCCTCAGGTCAGTTTATTTTTTCATATGATTGCCCTTTTTTGCCTGTTTTTTGCCTTCTTATGCATTATTTATTTTCTTATTTATTTCTTAGCCTGCCCCCTTTGTCTTTTTTACCATGTTCCTCATCCAAAAGGTCTTGTTCTCGTCATTCTAGGTGAGTTTTTTGTCTTTTTCTTTTTGTTTAAGAGTGCACTTTTTGTTCTATCTATACTTGCCCTGGTGTATGTTTTTTCCAGCCCCAGGCCGGAATCTGAACCTCCCAGGAAGAGAACGGAAAAAGCCCCCCTGGAGGGCAAACGTCTTTTCGGGGACTAATTGGCCCATGCTGCTGTGCCTCCTGATCCTTCGCCAGATCTGATGCACCTCGTTAATCAGGCCATGGAAAAGAGTCTGAAGGAACATTTGTGTGATTTTGTCCCTGTCCAACACTCTCCCCTCAATGAGGAATGTTTGTTTATGGATCACCCTGACTCTGAGGATCCTTTGGGTATGGAGGCTCATTACTCCTCGGCTGAGGAAGACGGTGATACGGGAGTCATCCTGGATCCTTCCCTCATTGATCACCTCATTGGTTCGGTGAAAGCTACTATGGGTATTGCAGAGGCTCTTCCCACGGTGGGGGCAGCTGACAAGTACTTTACCAGTCTGCATGGAAAACGGCCATCTTTTCCTGTACATGGTTCAATTGAGGAGTTGGTTTCATCTGAGTGGAGGACCCCGGATCGTACGGTTTCTTCCGGCCGCACGATCTCCAGAGTATACCCAATAGCGGCTGCGGATGCTGCTTCCTGGTCCTCTCATCCGGTTGTGGATGCCCCTGTCATTCGGGTTGTCCGACATTCGTCCCTGCCTCTGGATAGCCCTGCACTCCTGAACGATCCCATGGAGCGTTGAATTGAGGCCTCACTCTCTAGAGCCTATGTGGCTGTGGGAGCAATCTGTCAAACTACGGTCGCCTCCGTGTTCAGGTTTCTGCCCTGTCTGCCCTCACATCTGTGCGTTGGGCGCTGGATCCTTTGATTGTTCGTTTCTTCAAGGCGGTCCTCAAACTCCGTCCTCTGGCCCGGTCATTTGCGGCCCCATGGAGCCTTCCTTTGGTACTTTGAGCCTTATCAGGACCTCCCTTTGAACCCATGAAGGATGCCTCCCTATGGTTGGTGACTCTGAAGACTCCTTTAAGGTTGGCCTTGACTTCTGCTAAACGTTGTTCCGAAATGCAGGCTTTTTCAGTGGACCCTCCATACACAGTCTTTTCCGGATTAAGCCATCCTTCACCCGGTCCCGGAATTTCTACCCAAGGTTGTATCCACGTTTCACCTCAATCAAGAGACGGTCCTGCCGGTATTTTTTCCTAATCCCTCGACTCCTGAGGAATCGCGCTGGCATACCTTGGATGTGGTACGCTGTCTACGACTCTACATTGCCGCTTCTTCGTCTTTAAGGAAGTCTTCCAGACTCTTCATCCTACCACTGGGTTCCCGCCCTGGCGAAGCAGCCTCTGTCTCTACTCTGCGCCGCTGGATTTTTCATTTTTGCAGCATTTCTCGGGTGTCTGTGTTTTCTTGGTTTATGTGTTCTCCCGTCCCTACTTTGTTTGCTTGCTTGGGTATGTCCCATACGTAACTGCTGCCATGGTTAGCCAAAAAAATTGAAAGTTGTTTCATACTTACCGTAATTTTCTTTTCCTGGTTATTATCCATGGCATCAGTCAGTTTCCCTCCCTTTGTTTGTTTTTTATTATGAGGAGCTGGTTACTAGACTGAGGAGACAGGGGGTGAGGACTTTCTTATAGTTTAGTTTCTGTCCTGCCTACCTTGAGGGTGGAGCTAACCCATACGTAACTGCTGCCATGGATAATAACCAGGAAAAGAAAATTACGGTAAGTATGAAACAATTTTAAATTATTCTTTCTTCAGGCTCTAATATATCTTCTGATCATTACTACTATCATTTCTGCTATTAATTGGACTATTGTAAACACAGCACATAGAAAAGGGTATTTTTTTCTGAAAGGTCTTCTTTATTATAGCCAGTTAAGTTAAATAAATATCCCAATTCAGAAGCTTTGGGCATTGGAAACACTACTCTATTATAATGGACGTCAAGATTTTTCATTAGGTGTTATACAGGTTATGTGATTAATGTGGCGCTACAAAAACATATAATCCTAATAAATCAGCAGCTCACAGTATAGAAAAGTGCAACCTCATCCACAATTCTTAAAGTAGTACAGAAAAACAGCAAATAACTGAAGCGCTACACAATATAAATAATATTAAAGCCAACAAATAGGTGATATTAGTGAGATATAACCTATTTGTTGGCTTTAATATTATTTATATTGTGTAGCGCTCCAGTTATTTGCTGTTCTTCATTAGGTGTTATACAGTTTACTATTTTGAGAAGAAAAAATGTTTGTGTATCCAGCTCTTACCTCTTTTATACTTGTTTGGCATTAAGATCAATTTTCCCACGATGTCTTTTTTGAGTTTGCACTAAATGCTACTCATAATATTAATTTATTTATAGAACAAGGTTGCTTTTTCACTTATGTTTTTTAGTAGTTTATTGCTGGGGGCCTAAACCAGGGGTCCTCAAACTACTGCCCGCGGGCCACATGCGGCCCGCCGAGCACATTTATCCGGCCCGCGGGGGGTGCTGCCGGCACCTCCCGCTCCCTGCTGTTTACCTTTTCTTTTTTTTCTTGCAGCGTTTCGTCACATCCGGATCCGGTAACTGTTTCCCTCCTCCGTGCAGGGAGGAGGGAACACTGCGCAAGACGTCCGGCCGGGGACACAGCAGCTGGAGGTAAGTGATGGGGAGGGGGGGGGGAGGAGGGAGGTATAACGAGCACTGTACTATTCCTGGGCATCTGAATGGCATAATATTCCTGGGCATCTGAATGGCACACTATTCCTGGGCATCTGACTGGCACACTATTCCTGGGCATCTGACTGGCATAATTTTCTTGGGCTCTGACTGGCATAATATTCCTGGGCATCTGACTGGCATAATATTCCTGGGCTCTTACTGGCACTCTATTCCTGGGCATCTGAATGGCATAATTTTCCTGGGCATCTGACTGGCACACTATTCCTGGGCATCTGACTGGCATAATATTCCTGGGCATCTGACTGGCACACTATTCCTGGGCATCTGACAGGCATAATATTCCTGGGCATCTGACTGGCATAATATTCCTGGGCATCTGACTGGCACACTATTCCTGGGCTCTGACTGGCACACTATTCCTGGGCATCTGAATGGCATAATATTCCTGTGCATCTGACTGGCACACTTTTCCTGTGCATCTGAATGGCATACTATTCCTGGGCATCTGAATGGTGCACTATTCCTGGGCATCTGACTGGCACACTATTCCTGGGCATCTGACTGGCACTCTATTCCTGGGCATCTGACTGGCATAATATTCCTGGGCATCTAACTGGCACACTATTCCTGGGCATCTGAATGGCATAATATTCCTGGGCATCTGAATGGCACACTATTCCTGGGCATCTGACTGGCACACTATTCCTGGGCATCTGACTGGCATAATATTCTTGGGCATCTGAATGGCACACTATTCCTGGGCATCTGACTGGCACACTATTCCTGGGCATCTGACTGGCATAATTTTCTTGGGCTCTGACTGGCATAATATTCCTGGGCATCTAACTGGCACACTATTCCTGGGCATCTGAATGGCATAATATTCCTGGGCATCTGAATGGCACACTATTCCTGGGCATCTGACTGGCACACTATTCCTGGGCATCTGACTGGCATAATATTCTTGGGCTCTGACTGGCATAATATTCTTGGGAATCTGACTGGCATAATATTCCTGGGCTCTTACTGGCATAATATTCCTGGGCATCTGAATGGCATAATATTCCTGGGCATCTGACTGGCACACTATTCCTGGGCATCTGAATGGCATAATATTCCTGGGCATCTGACTGGCACACTATTCCTGGGCATCTGACAGGCATAATATTCCTGGGCATCTGACTGGCATAATATTGCTAGGCATCTGACTGGCACACTATTCCTGGGCTGTGACTGGCACACTATTCCTGGGCATCTGAATGGCATAATATTCCTGGGCATCTGACTGTCACACTATTCCTGGGCATCTGAATGGCATAATATTCCTGGGCATCTGAATGGCAAACTATTCCTGGGCATCTGACTGGCACACTATTCCTGGGCATCTGACTGGCATAATTTTCTTGGGCTCTGACTGCCATAATATTCCTGGGCATCTGACTGCCATAATATTCCTGGGCTCTTACTGGCACTCTATTCCTGGGCATCTGAATGGCATAATATTCCTGGGCATCTGACTGGCACACTATTCCTGGGCATCTGAATGGCATAATATTCCTGGTCATCTGAATGGCATAATATTCCTGGGCATCTGACAGGCACACTATTCCTGGGCATCTGACTGGCATAATATTCCTGGGCATCTGACTGGCACACTATTCCTGGGCATCTGAATGGCATAATATTCCTGGGCATCTGACTGGCACACTATTCCTGGGCATCTGAATGGCATAATATTCCTGGGCATCTGAATGGCACACTATTTCTGGGCATCTGACTGGCACACTATTCCTGGGCATCTGACTGGCACACTATTCCTGGGCATCTGACTGGCATAATTTTCTTGGGCTCTGACTGGCATAATATTCCTGGGCATCTGACTGGCACACTATTCCTGGGCATCTGAATGGCATAATATTCCTGGGCATCTGAATGGCATAATATTCCTGGGCATCTGACAGGCACACTATTCCTGGGCATCTGACAGGCACACTATTCCTGGGCATCTGACTGGCATAATATTCCTGGGCATCTGACTGGCATAATATTCCTGGGCTCTTACTGGCATAATATTCCTGGGCATCTGACTGGCACAATATTACTGGGCTCTGACTGGCACAATATTACTGAGCTCTGACTGGCATAATATTACTGGGCTCTGACTGGCATAATATTACTGGGCTCTGACTGGCATAATATTACTGGACTCTGACTGGCATAATATCCCTGGGCATCTGACTGGCACACTATTCCCATTGAAATACTGGTAAGTTTGTTGATTTAACTTTACTTCATTTTAAATATTGTATTTGTTCCCGTTTTGTTTCTTCACTTCAAAATAAGATATATGCAGTGTGCATAGGAATTTGTTCATAGTTTTTGTTTTTACTATAGTCCGGCCCTCCAACGGTCTGAGGGACAGTGAACTGGCCCCCTGTTTAAAAAGTTTGAGGACCCCTGGCATAAACAGTCCAAATTATCAGAGGGGTCTGTGCTCTTCTATCTCTGATTATTTCTAGAAACTTTATATGGATCCTGACTTCTCTCATTTTACCGAAATCAACACTGAAACTTATCTGACAGGTTTACATTGCAATATGGAATCAGTGACAAAATCAAAGTTAAAAATGCCTAGTCACATAAACATTGTTTAGCCTGGGAATGTAGTGAATAAAAACATTTTTTTAATGATACTTACTTTGTGTTAACAAAATTGCATGATGGAAATGCATACATTGTGAGAAACATATGTTTTAAATGTGGCTGTGGTACCTCCTGATTATTACATCACCTTGTGGCTTTATGTATTAATTTAACATTTACCATTGGAAACTTGATTATTTACTTATCAAGCCACAATTTATGAAAAAGGAGACGCCAAAGGAAAATCTGTAAAACATATTCACCTTGACTTATGCATTCAAATGCAATTCTGCTAGCACAATGTGTATATAATTTTTTATTTTAAACAAATTTTCTAAATTCATAGTTTAAGCAATGTTTAGGTTATGAAGTCCCTTTTATACATTTGGTTCATGCTCCTGAATAGTCTGTGCACCTTAATAGTTCATTATTTCCTTACCTTCATGGAGGACTTAGAAAGTAAGTGATATAGAAAATTGTACTGTGCTTCAAAGGTCCTTTTAAATTACATAACATTGCTCCTTTAAGTAATTTAGGTTCTATAGGGTATAGTAAACTATACCCAAGAATTAGTTATCTACATATATTAGTGGCAATTTTTTAAGCTATCTATATTGTTCCTAACTTTATACTAAAATACATTTCATTTTAATGCACAACCCTACCATTTTCAATGTCTTAACTACACTCTGTTTTTCTGTTTTTGTTGTAATAGATTTTAAGACCATCCCTCTGAGCTACTCCATTGACAGTGACTGAGTATAGTGAGTTCCAAGCCTTTTACATGCTGAGTTCTAAATGTATAGCATAACATGATACAAACAAGCAAGCAATTGCATGTGTGTTAGCCTCCTGTTTTCTGTATACAATATGAATGTCTGCTTATGTAAACCTGCTTCCCTGAGGGAACTAATCCCAAGCATTTCCAATATCTTGGCAATCAATTTAGAAAAAGATATTACTTATGATCATCAGCACACACCAGACGGGCCTCATTGATGAAAGTCGATCTTTCTGTGTCTGATCAATATAAATTTCCCAATAATTTACTCAGTCCCTGCTCATGGCTACACTTGTTTGATCCCTAGGACCTGTCTGATTACGTATTTTATTGATTTCACACGTGCCCTCTGTTAATCCTGACAATCTCTCATGAGTTCATTGTTTGCGATGCCTAGTCTACAGAAACAGGATGTAGAAAAATGCATATTTGCCGTGGAATGCCATGGATATTGCTAAATTCTACTGGGATCGTGTATTTATGTTAAAGGTTCTTCATCATGCTCCGCTGAGCTATATCTCTTAAAATACAGATCACATACTGGATATATATATACATATATAGCAATCTTACATATATTTTTTTTTTTTTAACTATGAATGAATGTCAGTAAAGAAAAAGTAAATGGTAGAGCATAAGCTAATTAAAATGTCACTTCGATTGTAGTTCACTGCAGGCAAAACACAAAATATAATAAAAGCATGTCGTTTTTTAACCCTTCTCAATAACAAAGCCGTAGAGTATTGCCAAACTATAAAATGAGATAGTTAATAAATAATATACTGTCGCTGTCTAATGTTATGATGGTATCATAGAAGGAATTAGGAAACACTGTGAAGCCCATGTCTTTTGAACCCATGCATTGCTTGGAACTGTCTTACAATGGAGCTATTATTTCAGTGTATGTTACTGCTTTCCAGTATTGCAGTGCTATTGGCCTTTTTGTTTGATTATCTATTAAACTAGAACATTAATACATTTGAATATAGTAGTTTAATAAAGATAAAACATGTGTCCTGCCTGGATCTTGATCTCCATAGTGGAGATCAAGTATATCGGGGCAAGCAGTAATAAAAATAAACGAGGAGCTGTTTTGTCACCTGGGAGATTTTATTTGCACAAGTCCACCTTGATTGAGACACCATATAATGTCAGAGTCTCTTACCAGTCTGAAGTGCAGTCCAGATGCAGAAGACAATGGGCACGTATGTACAAATAAAGACACCAACCAGAGTTATTGAAGATGGGAACAACAACTTGGTTGGTGATTTGGTGCACAAAGGCAGTAAAAATCTAAGGACAAAAGAGGACAAAACAGAAATCATTGTCAGGCAATCCGGGGTTGTGGGCTGGCAGCTTAGTGTCAAAGTCGGGAACAGGCAAGGATCAGGACAGGTGGCACAGAATCGTAGTCAAGAGAGGCAAAGCTCGCCAACAGGAATCAAGTAAATCAGCAAGGCACAAACAGTAGAAAGTAAACTTAACTAACTGACAGCTCCAAATACCAAAAGCAATGATACTCAGTTAAGGCGTTGTTTATATAGGCTGTAGGTGATGAGCCTGTAATTACAAGGTAGGTGCCATAAGCGAAGCTTGCGATATTGCTATGAAGATCTGTTATGGCCACGCCCCTTCATATAGAATCATTGGCCGATAATTAGGAGGTGCTTCTAGGAGGGGAGGACTTGCGCCCGCCATGCTGGATCCTTCATTGGCGACATAGGGGGTCGCGTCCATCTTGGATTCGTTAACGCAATGTTTTGTAGTTGCGCAAAGTTGAAACAGTAACGTTTCCCTGTTTTGCTTAAGCCTGTTGATACACAAACTCTAGATGACACGCTGATATCGCTTCCTTGGTTCTATACCAATGGAACATGTTTTAATTCTCCAATTTAGTAAATATACCAAGAGATCTGAACTTGTTCTACTAATATATTGTGCAAACAAAACACTAATTTAATTGTGTATTTCACTAAATGCTTTCATATTTCCTTTGCCACAAGTCATCTTGCAGTTTAATGAAACTTCAGCGCTGTATTATAAATTCTAAATCCAGCACCAAATGATCACCTGTGTAATGGGCTCGCTTATTCAATAGAGACTGTCATTTATACACTGCCAAATTCCAACCTGCCAATTTCCTTATAAAGAAGTTAGGATGGTTTTAATGAAATGCCAGGCTCATTACCAGCAAAAATATATGCATTTCATTTTACAAATTCCAGTGAATGAAGCAATGCCAAAATGTCCAACTGTTTACATAAATAAGTCATTTGACACCATGTTAATTCATTTATATTTAATTATAATGTTGCTAAAATGTTAGCATTATACTCATTATGAGATACAATCTATGTATTATTGCCTAATGTGACAACCTATTAAATTAAAATGCAGCCAACATGCTATCTTATCAATGATATATATTATCAAACTTAATTATAGCACAAAACTAAAGTGTGAATTATGATTAGTTAGCTTTTGGCTGTGTATAATACTGTTTTGTTCCCTTTCTGAATTCTTGTTGCTCAGCACTAAAAAGAAATTAAAATTAGAAAAATGACGACATGTGCTTCATTTTTATTCTTATTATTATGGTTGTACCCCATGCTAGCACTGATTACCCTTTTCTGCATTGGACCTACAGTGTAAATGTCACACAGTATATTGTTGATATGAATGATCAAATTTGATCCATACATTGTGTTAGCAAAATTGCAAACAAATGCGCAGATTAAAAGGGAAATGTGTTTTTTTATGTCTGTTTATGACACCACAAATGGCTTGAGATGCAAAATAACTACTAACAATGGGATATTTGGATATCACTCCATTAGGTAATGTTATAAACAGGAGACACCGCAGACAGTGTATAGATTTTTTCATTATTTTCTGTATTCTCTACATTCACAGTATAAACAATATTAGAAGATGAAGCATACCTGATGAATGTTGAGCTGATCGCCATGAAACACATTAATTCAGAGGTTAACCTGGGGATGCCCTGACTTGCAAGTCATTGATCAAAAAAAATAAATGTAAGGAATAGCTCAGTGGGTTAATGCATAACTTGTGGAATATGTTCAGTTCTCAGCCTTGCAGGTTTAATAGCATTCCAAAGGGTTAACTCAATATACACCAACCTGGCTCCAAAATGGGTCTAGATCAGTCAAAGTAGCCAAATTTCAGAATTTTGCGAAATTCAGATTTCCAGTATAGCAGATTTTGGTCCAATTTTCAGCCCACAGGGATTTTTTTAGTGCATGGTTAGTGTATACCACCATTTGAAACACCCTAGGGCGATTAGTTTTCAGAAATATTTGGTTTGATGGGGATAAAATACACTAGCAGGCTTAAAAAAAATCCCAAATGGAACATGTTGTGCCCATTCACAAGATAGGTAGTAGGGAGGAGGCGGGCAACTATAGACCAGTAAGTCTTACCTTAGTAGTGGGGAAAATAATGGAAACCTTGTTAAAGAATAGGATTGTTGAACATCTAAAGTCGCTTGGATTTCAAGATCAGAGACAACATGGGTTTACTTCAGGGAGATCATGCCAAACTAATCTTATTGATTTTTTTTGATTGGGTGACTAAAATAATAGATCAGGGTGGTGCAGTAGACATTGCTTACCTAGATTTCAGTAAGGCTTTTGACACTGTCGCACATAGAAGGATTCTCAATAAACTGAAATCTTTAAGTTTGGATTTCAATATTGTTGAATGGATTAGACAATGGCTGAGTGACAGGCAACAGAGGGTTGTAGTCAATGGGGTATATTCGATGCAAGGTCTTGTTACTAGTGGGGTACCTCAGGGATCTGTACTTGGACCCATTCTCTTTAATATTTTTATTAGCGATATTGCAGAAGGTCTTGTTGGCAAAGTATGTATTTTTGCTGATGATACAAAGATTTGCAGCAGGGTTGATATTCATGGAGGGATAAGCCAAATGGCAAATTATTTAGCTAAACTAGAAAAATGGTCAGAGCAGTGGCAACTGACATTTAATGTGGACAAGTGCAAGATTATGCACCTTGGGCGTAAAAACCCAAAAGCAGAATATAGACTATTTGGTACAGTCCTAACCTCAACATCTGAGGAAAGGGATTTAGGAGTAATAATTTCAGAGGACTTAAAGGTAGGTAGGCAATGCAATAGAGCAGCGGGAAATGCTAGCAGAATGCTTGGTTGCATAGGGAGAGGTATTAGCAGTAGGAAGAGGGAAGTGCTTATGCCATTGTACAGAGCACTGGTGAGACCTCACTTGGAGTATTGTACGCAGTACTGGAGACCGTATCTCCAGAAGGATATTGATTCTTTGGAGAGAGTTCAGAGAAGGGCTACTAAACTGGTTCATGGGTTGAAGGATAAAACTTACCAGGAAAGGTTAAAGCATCTTAACATGTATAGCTTGGGGGAAAGACGAAACAGGGGGGATATGATAGAAACATTTAAATACATAAAGGGAATCAACACAGTAAAGGAAGAGAGTATATTTAAAAGAAGAAAAACTACCACAACTAGAGGACATAGTCTTAAATTAGAGGGGCAACAATTTAAAAGTAATATCAGGAAGTATTACTTTACTGACAGGGTAGTGGATGTATGGAATAGCCTTCCAGCAGAAGTGGTAGAGTTAAACACAGTCAAGGATTTTAAGCATGCGTGGGATAGACTCAAGGCTATCCTAGCTATAAGACCGGGAACAGGGGACTAATAAAAGTATTAAAAAAAACTAGATGGTCCGAATGGTTCTTATCTGCCGACACATTCTATGTTTCTATGTTTCTATGTTAACATGGGCACAGGCTGACTACACGTTAAAATTCCAAGTTGGAAATCTGAAATGTGCACCTCCCAAATGTGGCTTTTTAACCCCCAAACAACCCAACAAACCTATCCATGGGTGGTATACCTGTACTCAGGAGATGTTGCTGAACAAACATTGAAGTGCTGTTTAGCAGTATCGCTTTACATTTTCACTACGTTTATAGCTGAATTATCCATAGACTGGTGGTAAAATGGCTACATGAAAAGTGTCAAAATACCCCAAATTAAATATCCTGAAAAATATGTACATGTGGGGTGTGATTCAGGGATTCATTACTGATATTATTGTTACAATGTCACTATCTCTAATTTTGAAAAAAATTGTTTTCAAATAGCATAGCACTTCTTGTACTTATTGCCCTGTAACTTGAATTAAAAAGCAAAACAATAATACATGAGCTATTTATAAACTCAGGACAAATATTAGAAACTTTTAAGCAGGTTTTTTTTATTAATTTTTGTAGAAGAGTATATGATTTGTCACATAAAATTCAGAAAATGCTTTTTTAAATTTTTCACCATATTTTATTATTTTTTGTATATAAAATTATTTGATATTATACAAAATAATGTATCAACAGAAAGCCCATCTTATGCTGATAAAAACAATATATAAAAAATTAAAGATAAACACAATCATTGCAGAAATGTTAAAAAGCCCATGTTATTAGGGTAAGAAAAAGCCAAAAATTCAAGTCTCCTTGATATATGATGTTTAAAGTGGCAGTTCCACGTAAATTATTTTGTGCATGTTTATAAAATATGTGACAAACTTATTTTTACTTTAAAGGGTCTGCTCAATATACACCAGTTTGTTTTGAATTAGATTCAGGTCGGGCATAATGGCTAAATCAGAAAAATCCCCAAAATGAGGCATACATTATTCCGGGTCCAAATCCTTTGGATCGGGACACTTTCTGGACACTTTCACTATAAAAATAATACATTTTCGGCTACCCAATATGTGACGATCCCCACATAGCCACATTTCAACCATTTCAATTCTACTATTGTGAGCAGGAGTATTCAGCTTTAAAGCCCTCTGAACTAAAAAACATTTTTTTGTGGACTTGTTTTATGCTTTTCTTTGTGGAATAAATTATTACCCTGGTTGGATCAGGAGGCTCGTCGATTCCCTCACACACTATATTGGAGGAGGCGATCCC
This sequence comes from Pelodytes ibericus, assembly GCA_036172795.1. Classification (NCBI taxonomy): domain Eukaryota; kingdom Metazoa; phylum Chordata; class Amphibia; order Anura; family Pelodytidae; genus Pelodytes; species Pelodytes ibericus. Next base: position 103,303,473 of record CM069858.1, on the reverse strand, counting down.
TTGGAAGGGGGCAAGTATTCCACGGTTTCACAAAATCTTGATTCCATGCTCCTAGGTCAATAAGGAGCCACACATGTGAGTCGTATTCCCTCAGTAATCAATTGATTTATTTTTCCTTTTACAGTACATATTGCACTATTTTTTGTATGTTTATATTTTTACAGGTACATTCCATACCAAGGTTCTAAGTATATGGTTTTTTACGATTTCACGTATTCAGCACAAGTGTTTGATTTTCACAGCACAATTGCTTGATTTTCACACTGTTGCACTTTACTAGATATGTGTATTCATATTCCTATTTAAGTAGATGTTTATCTATGTTTGCACGTATATTGCACAGATCTCGTTGATAATTTTCGTGTGTACTGCATATGTTTCATCACATATTATAATAGAGTTGTTTTATTCTACATTTATATTCAAGTGTCCAAACACTGAGTGCCTGATTTTCCCCTGTTTTTTGTGCATGTTTTCACGCAGCTGTTTGAAGCTGTCTGTTTTTTAAGTTGGGCTGCTGGTTTTAGTGGACACCTGGTACATATATTGTTTTATTATCTCTGATAGCACTACTTTTGCTCTTCCTTTTCTTCACTTTTTTTCTAAAAAAACACTTTAAACTACATTTTTCACATGGACATGCCTACATATGTGCCCTAATACAATTTCTAATTCAAATATCCATCATTATGATATTTTGAAAAAATATATATTTGCACATATATGGAACTATAGCCATGTCAAAAAAACATATCAACAAACGGGTCATCCAGCAAAACACATGTCCAACACACACATACCAATGTGTTACCACAATGAAAGTGATAGTGTACCCATGGAGAATGATACAGCACTGTTAAAATCAAAGGTTAACACGAACTGTGGATTTATCTAAATAACAACAGAGACACAATGAGATAATATTTTTTTTTTTATATTTACAATCATTCATTAGTAAAATTATAGTCTTGTTTATTTGTATAATTACAAGCACAGGGCAGTGAGGAGCAGAGAGAGGTGAGTACAACTGGGTAACAGTTTGTGTCACATATAATATAAACATACACAAAATAAGTTAAGTGCCACTTTAATCATTATATAACAAGGAGGAAGAAGATTGGTAAGTAACCAAGGGATCCATGGATACTAACAAGATGCTTCAGTATGATTTACTCATCAGCAACATGTGAGGAGGTGGATGATATACTGTGCTAACGGCAACAGTATGTGTTCTCCTACAATTTTAATAGGCACATATAGAGCCTCAATAATTATACACACATGTATGTAGAGGCCTCAACTGGGATAACCTTTCTGGAAACTGCAAGACATTATTTATAAGTGTAAATATAAATTGTACTGTTACCCTCAGACATAATATAATTGGGGTGGTGAATTGTGTGTTTTTATCATTCTCACGTTTTTTCTCTTTTTGGCTTTGTCTGGCGCTTGGTGACATGGGCTGTTTTAACATTTGTGCGGTGTTTGTGTTTTGCTGTAATTTATTTATTTCCCATTTAGTGTACCCACACAAACTATATATTGTTTTTATCGGCATAAGAAGGGCTTTCTTTTGATACCATTATTTTGCTAATAACATATTATTTTCAGATATATCATAATATATTTTTTTAAATTTAATATAAAACAGTAATACAGTTTGGTGAAAACATTTAAAACAAACACCTCAGTATGTGTTCAGCAACATCTCCTGAGTACAGGGATTGTTTGGGGGGGCAAAATGTCACATTTGGGAGGTGTGCATTTTCAACCTTTTGACTTGCACTCCATTTGGGACATATTTGAAGCCAGCTAATGTTTACCCCATCAAACCATATATTTTTGGAAACTAGACATCTTATTTCAAATGGTGGTATTTCAACACTTTACATGTATTCTATCACCTACTTTTGTCAAAATTTTGGTTAGTAACTTTTTTGTGTTCTGTTTCCACATACATTGTACTTCAGGCATGAATTTAAGATCCTGTTATGTGTCACTGCCAAATAACACCTCAATGTGTGTTCAGCAACATCCCCTGAGTACAGGGATACCACCCATGCATAGGTTAGTTGGGTTGTATATGGGCCACATTTGTGAGAAGCGCATTTCCAGCTTGGAATTTTGACATGTAGTAAGCCTGCACCCATGTTCCATTTGGACCATTTTTGAAGCCGGCCAATGTATTTTACCCCATTAAACCATATATTTTTGGAAACGAGACATCCTAAAGTATTTCAAATGGTGGTATTTTAATACTTTATATGTACTTATTCTACCACCAGCCTTTGTCAAAATTTTCGTTAGTAATTTTGTATCCAGATACATTGTACTTCAGGCACGAATTCCTAGATTCTAGTATTTGTCACTCCCAAACAACACCCCAATATGTGTTCAGCAACAACAGCCAGGGCCGGCCTTAGGGGTGTGCGACCTGTGCGAGCGCACAGGGCGCAACACCCCAGGGGGTGCCCTCCCACCCAAAGAAAAAAAAAGCCGGTAGAGCCACTGGATGGGGGAGATCAAAAGATCCCCCCTCACCAGCCCTCTGGTCAGCATTCTCTTCTAGAGCCGGGGAGGGGGCGGAGCTAACCGGCTGAGTGGTGTAGCTCCGCCCCCACCCTGTGAAGCAGAGCAGCGTGTGCTTCACGGGGAGCCACTGGCAGCATGAGAAAGTGCCACTAGGCTTTCCATGCTTGCATTAAGCATGGGGAGCCGAGCAGCACCTTCTCTTGCTGACCTGGGCTCCCAGTGAAGCAGACGCTGCTCTGCTTCTCAGGGTGGGGGCGGAGCTACACCGCTCTGATGGTTAGCTCCGACTCCTCCCTGTATCCACCTTTAAAGACAAAGGAAGAGGGGGGAAGGAAAAAGAGGCAGAACAGGGGAGGGGTGGGAGAGAGAGACAGGGGCAGGGGGGAGAGACAGAACAGCTGGAAGGGGGAGATAGAGATACAGAACAGGGGGGGGAGAGACAGAACAGGGGGAAGGGGGAGAGAGAAAGACAGACAGAACAGGGGGGGAGAGAGACAGACAGGGGGAGGGAGAGAAAGACAGAACAGGGGGAATGGGGAGAGAGAGACAGAACAGGGGGAATGGGGAGAGACAGACAGAACAGGGGGGGAGAGACAGAACAGGGGGGGAGAGACATAATGGGGGGAGAGACAGAACAGGGGGGAGACAGAACGGGGGGAGAGATAGAGACAGAACAGAGGAAGGGGAGGAGAGAGACAAAACAGAGGGAGAGAGAGAACAGGTATGGGGAAGTTAGAGAGAGACAGACAGGGCAATGAAGAGGAAAGGGACAAACATGGGAAGGGAGAGAGATACATACATCGGGGGGAGCCACGGGGGAATCCCGCACAGGGCGCCGGAACACTTAAGGCCGGCCCTGACAACAGCGATACCATCCATGTATAGGTTTGTTGGGTTGTTTGGGAGGTAAAAAGCCACATTTGTGAGGTGCGCATCTCAGTGTTCCAACTTGTAATTTTGACATGTAGTCAACCTGCTCCCATGTCCCATTTGGGTTATCTTTGAAGCTGGGCAATGTAATTTACCCCACCAAATCATTTATTTTTTAAAATGTACACACCCATGACTCCTTGTGGCAAGAGCTCAGCAGCCACTGATACATCACTAAATTATGTATTAGAAAGCTGACCAGGGTCAAAATCGGACCCTGAGTCATCAGCCTCAAAATTAGTGCCTATGCAGTGACCTATGGCAAAGAAATGGGTTAATCACTTTTTGTTTACTGTATAGCACATATGTAGAATAATGTTGGCAGGTTTTATTCACAAGTCGTTCCTAATATTTCTTCTTGCACAGTAACTCTGATGTTTAACTCTTCTGTAATCTACAAAATGTACATTAAAGTAGCCTGCTGTTACTGCTGCTTTGCTTTTTTGTATTCAATTTGAGCATGTCAATAAAAATAATGTAACTTTTGCTTCTCTAATGGAAGCAATTTCTTTTTACATTCACCCACTGTGAGTGAATAGCACCGCTGTTACAAGTTGTTTCTCCTTTTCTCAACTGATGAGCAAAAACTAGCTAAGGGTCAGTTTCCATCACTGCTGTGGCAGCAAAAGTTGCTCATTTTCATGTGAACTTTGTAGAGTGCTTGTTAAAATCCACTCTATTGATTTCATGTGACAGTGCAGGTTCTGGTTCATGTGTTCACCAAACTCTGAGCATTGAATGGATAGTAGCAGCAGCAATAAATCTGTTTCACACGAGTTGAGGTGAGATGAACATTTCATCTCACTAATTCAGTTACACATTGTGCAGAGACAAACATGGTGAGTTTCCCCTTCGAAGCAACGTGTACTTTATATATAGCTAAATTGGTGATATGAAATGTTTGTCTTACGGCAAATTTTGAGGACCATGGTGACTGTTTAGATACAGAAAATGACAGTATAACTGTATGAAGTACGAAAGCTGGGGTGTTTGAATTGAAAATGGTGTGGCATCAGCTGATTGAGTCAGGTTTGAAAGCAGACTGGGTCAATTGCCCTCCTGCCAGACTTGCCAACCCTCCCCTGGATCTCAATGTGTTTGCTGTGAGCTTGACTTGTGTATTGTAATTATTGCTATTATGATGATAATAGGAGTGAGTCAAATATTCAGATAATGTATTTATGTTGCAAGTATATTCTTTAACACATTCAAGTGATGTTCACACGTTAGAAACAAACACCCTGGTGGGAAACAAATAGGCTTTCATGCACAAAAAAATTATAATAAATGAAACAAATATTTTGTAAAACACAGTAATACTGTTATTTAGGTGTATCAGATTAGTCACTTACTTTTAGATTAAAGAATTTAAAGGGCAATATTTTGTTATGTGCAGTTCTATGCTAAGTGTTTCTTCCTGTGCTATTATCAGGCTGCAACCCGCATGAAGACTCATCCAGTATGTATCCAGTTATTTCTTCTGCATTTATGTCTTTTATTTTTATGTTTTATTAATGTTCCTGACCCTTCCTTTTGTCCTGCCCTGAATCTCTAAACTTTGCTAAGGGGTTCCCTTCTCTGAACCCTGTTATGGGGTCCCCCTCTCAGAATCCTGTTATTTGGATTTCCCTGTTCTGTGTTACTGTGCCCAGTTCTCTGTTTCCATTTTTCCTTTGTTCTCTGTTGTGATCCATTTCTGGTTTTCCATCATGCCTGTCATTATGTTCCATCCGGGGTTTCTCTGTTTCCATCTATCTTGTTACTTTGTTCCTATTTAAGTGTGCTCCACCCATTTCTCAGTTTGCTTTTCTCCATTTCCAAGCCAGTCCTGCTGCAGGTATTTTTCTACATGTTGGTGTCTGTGTAGTGAGGTACCCTGATGTTGGTTGGCAAGCTTCATCTTATGGCCATAAGTCAACTAAACCCTCACTTTTAACATCGCAGAGTATTAGGTTAGTTCCTGTATTTGACTGTATGTTTCAATGTTCCCTTGTCCTCTTTCCGTGAAGACCCAGAGGATTCCAGCTCTTTTATGCTCTCCCCATATCAATGTTTCTGGTTTCACATTTTGAAGCATCTTAGGATTCTGGCTCCTTAATCCATCCTTTGTGGTTACACATCTATGTCCATTTACATCAGTTATTAACATTTTAAGTTTGGAAGCTAGTTAATGAAAAGCAAGTAGTGATGACACACTTCAGGATCTACCTGAACGGTATTTTCAACCCTGCTTAATGACAAACCAAATGTGCTGAGTTTTTGCAGTTCCATTTTGCTACTCATTAGTACCCTTTCAATTAGTGTGAGTTAGCAAATCCAGTATACAGTATAACACCCAGTGTGATACATTTTCTTACAGTTATTTTAGGTTAAGAAAGTATGATGAGTTATTTATGGCCAGTTATACTAGATGAAACACATTACAAATGATCTCCATTATCTAATCTCTAAAGTTGTTTGTTAAGGTTAGTATATGCACTTGTACTTTATTACTTTTTAATATGTTTTAAATATGCTCCAGTATTAGATGTTCTATTTCCAAGTCCATTGCTAATGTTCATAAGGAGTTTTATTCTTTGTTTTATTTCATAAAAATAGTTCCATTTTACAGTGAATGCTTTATTTTTTTGTAGTCATAACAACTATGGATCATGAAGTGCACCATGGAAAAAAAACATGAGATTGCTACAAACAATCCTCAACCCTAGAAGTTTAGGGCCAGGAGTAGAGAGTTGTGTGTGTGTTGCTTGTTAGTTGAGATAGGTTTGCTTAAGTTCCTTATGCATGTCAAACATTATCACAATAAAATATTGGCCAAATAGAATACAGTATTTGCTCGAATATAAGACAAGATTGTTTTCAGAGCAAGAGAGAGACAACTTTGGGGGAGGGAGGGAGGAGGAGAGAGAGACAACGTTGGGGGGAGGGAGGGGAGACAGAGACAACGTTGGGGGAGGGAGGGAGGGAGGGAGGGGGAGAGAGACAACTTTGGGGAGGGAGGTGGAGAGAGACAATGTTGGGGGGATGGAGGGGGGGGAAGAGAGGCAACATTGGGGGAAGGAGGAAAGAGGGAGAGAGGCAGCGTTGGGGGTAGAGAGCCAGCATTGGACAAGTCTGGGGAGGGGAGAGGGAGCATTGGGCAAGTCTGGGGGGTAGGGGCAGCATTGGCACATAAAAGGAAATAAAAACAAGAAATGCATTTTTTTATATCATAATTTTTATTAAATATGAAAAAGCAATTTACATGTTAATATACAAGTTACATTTTTTTCCTTTAGGGTAGTCTTATATTCAGGCTTTTAGTTTTTTTCCTTAAGGAATATCCAAAGTTAGGGAAGTCGTCTTATAATCAGGGTCATCTTATATTTGAGCAAACACGGTATATTGTATTTAGGAGTTTGTAGTAACATTTCTAGTGAGTCACCATAACAAAAGTATTAACCATTGGGAATTGGGAGTTATATACCAGGCTTTTTAAATGTGTTGGTCTAATATGTGTCTATGCAAATATAACATTAACCCCTTAATAATCCCAACTTTTTTGCCATTAGTCGTGGGCTACATTTCACATTACCAACCAATGATGTATATATAGTACATTTTTTCAACCATAATTTTGGTCTTGATGTGTCAAGGCTGTCACTTATACGCAAAGGTTTAAATAAGACAATGAATTAACACATAAAAGGAATTTATAGAAGCATATCTATGAGATTAAAATATAATGGGATTGTAAGTATTATTGAAATTACAGGACTAGACGTACATAAAATAACTTGATGTGTTTTCAAGTATATCCTGGGATGTTTCTTCTGTCCAATATCCAGGGGATGTAAATAACTGTAGAGTATGGAAGCATTATAATGTTAGACCAGTTCATAGTTGGGATGTTTAATCAACTGTTGAATAGCAGAGATAGGCAAAGTGTCCATACAAGGAGACCAATTTCTGTTGTGAGGTATGTGAAGGTCCACAGAACATCATTGCATTTTCTGTCTAAATGTCCAGTAAATGTCCAACCTTTTGAAAAATTGTAGTTGCATCTTTTGTTTGGAAGTGACGAATAGGCAGGCAGCAGGCAAAAGGTTAATCCATGTCACAATCCGGGTCAATAGGCAGGCAGCAGGTAAAGGGTTAATCCAGGTCACAATCAGGGCAATAGGTATGCAAAAAGTTTTATCTCAACACTCACTGTGCACACACGACAGCCAACAATAACAGAGAACCATGTTGAGGTAGCTGGGGGTTTTTATAGAGCTACTGACCCCGCCTCTCCAACTCTCCCATTAGTGGTTAGTGCCAGGGGACAGTACGATGATATTAGGGCCTGAGCCCCGCCCCCTCAGCAAGCTCCATCACTGTACCCAAGGTGGTAGCTGGGGTAAGACTCGGCCACCTCATCTCACCTCCCCCAGTCTGGATAGCGCGGGCACAGCAGATGTGAGTGTCTGACAACACCACAACAGTGAGCTTGCAGAATAGGGTTTCTGGTTGCATTTTTCACTTGTAACTTGTATCTCTAAAAATGTAACTATACATTTTGCAAGTACAAGCCTGGTTAGTGCTAAGCAACTCACCAGGATTGTCCCTGCACAATGTATAAAAAATTTGGTGAGATTAAATGTTCATCTCACCTCAAATCACCTCATCTCACCTCAACTGCAACCCACATTTTAGAGAATAGCCCCCTATGTAGCTTCTATTTCACAGATGAGACATCCAGTTCCTCATATCTACACATTATTTATGCTGTGTGAAAACACTGAGAATCTCATTTGGCTGATATATAGTTTCACCTTCGTTTTAATGCTGCCTTCTTACATGAAAATGGAAAAGATGGTCTAGAGACCAAATGGTAATAGAAATGGTAAGTGTTAATAAATCTAACTTTGGATGTGTAAAATGCTGCTAAGTAGATGAATCCAGCCTGCCCTATGAATTAGTGAGAATAAATTTAGCTTTAAAAATGTACAATGCTGTTGTGTAAAAAGATAGTAACCCTGCTTTCCTACATGAGCTCAGCTGTCTCAATATTTTTTTTTGGAGCTGCAGATTAATTTTTACACGTGTGTGTGCATATACTATAATGTTTTACCACCACATATTTGCATGGACTTGGCATGATCAGCACTATAAAGCTGCAATGCATTTCTTGTTTGTGTGAATGTATTCTCATAAATGTGCTAAATGACATCATAGCATGCTTTGTTTGTCTGCATTCAGATGTCACTTTACTAACATGAATTGGATAATCCCCTCCATCTATCTTCCAAAATATGTGGCTGCCTCCCTCAGAATTTGATTTCAGACTAGATTGGTTGAATCACGTGACTTTACCTTTGGGGATGTTCCTACATGTTTACACATGACCTAACATTCCAATGTGGTACAGAGAATAAATGAACAACAGGAACTCTGCCTCTGTATGCTCCAATAATTATTTATCCTTTGAAGGATTCGTCAATGGGCTTTAGCTCATTGGGGACATCTTCAACAGGAAAACAGACAACATAGAGAAAACATCACTGGGATCTATTTCTTCTTTGCAGAAGGGGTCCTTTTAACCCAGACCTTCAGAATGGTCACAAGTAGAAAAGGGGAAGGATGGATCTTAGGCAACCTTAGCCCTACATGGCTGGAGACTAGATCCTAACTGCATGCGACTGAGAAAGTCTAGTCTGATTCTCATTATGTACAGGCTCAGTTATGCTCATTATGCACCAGTTAGAATTATTCCAGCACAAACTAAGGGGTGATCTGTTAACATAGCAGAAATCATGCTTGAGACAGACCAAGTAGTCACCTAGAATGGGAAACCCATTTCTATTTTACTAAGGGGAAAAAACTTTTTTTTTTCTTTAATATTTCTTTATTGGTTTTATCGGGTTATATAGAAAAGGGTTAGGGGAGAAAGGTTAGGGGGAAGAGTAGGGAGGTTTTATTCACATATAAAATCATGGGTAGGACATTAATTTTGAATGAGGCCGCTCTCCCAAACCACAAAATATGTGTCCTATCCCTTTCAGTCATGTCTTACTTAATAGAAGTAAGGAGCAGGAGGTTATTGATGTCGAATAGGGAATTATTGTTTGAGGAAACGTATATTCCCAAGTTTTTTTGTTTAGTCTTGGCCCATCTAAAAGGAAAGGAACAATAGAACAGCCTCCTCACCAAGAAGGAATCCTGGATCAAGATATGTGAACAGCTTACTGATGTCTGTTCAGGTGCTCAGACTACAGAGTTGAAGACAGCTATACAAATGAAGTTGGCACGCCAAACACAAAAATAATGAAAAGTAGAAATGCTTTTTGAATATCACGTCCATAAATACAAAAAACACATAGAAGAGTGTAAGGAAGGTGACTTTATGCATTCCTTACACTTTTCCATGTGTTTTTTGTATCTCTGGATGTGATCTTCAGTAAAGCATTTCTACTTTTCATTATTTTCATGTTCGGAGTGCCAACTTCATTTGTGTAAAAGGAAAGGAAGACTGGAGTGTTTCCAGTTTCTGTTGGGGTAGGGATAGGTTCAAAGCCTCAGATTTGGACATGTTAACTTTGAATTGTGATAGTGTGCTGTAGATGTCTGGTTCATGTAGGACTTGAGGTAAGGATATGTGTGGTTGGGTTAATTTAAGTAGTAGATCATCCGCAAACTCAAACATTTTGTGATAGTGGGGTCCTATCAGCAGTCCATGTATGGAAGGGTCCATCCTGATACCACATAGTAAAGGCTCGAGAGTCAGTACTCCATCCTGATACCACATAGTAAAGGCTCCAGAGTCAGTACAAAGAGTAGGGGGGACAGAGGGCATCCCAGTTGAGAGCCATTTGACAGGATAAACGTCTCAGAGAGTATTCAGTTCACTTTAATGCATGCTGAGGGAGCATGGTACAGGGCATTAACCCAGTTAAACATTGCATCCCCCAGTCCTATATGTCATAGGGTACCAAGGTAGCTAATTATTGATGTGTGTATGGTTGGGTCTTGTGGGAGGGGATTACCCTTGGATATGTTATACAGTTCATAGTAGTATTGTTTAAGCTTTTTGATAAGATCTTTGGACTAAGACATTTTGTTTGGTTCATAGATTGGGTATGAAGGCAGCAACCTGTTTACCTCTGAGGGCTCTGGCAAGGGCTCTCCCTGGCTTGTCTCTCACAACGTTTTGTGTTTTGCGTAATTTCTGAAGTGAGCTTTGTAGTTTATTGTTGCATTTATTAGTTAGCTGAGATGGTGGGTGAGTTCCAGAAAAAAAGTAGGTGACAGGTTTTGTTTATGTTGCGTTTTCTAAAAGACTAATCTTATTTAGCGTTTGTGTGAGGGTTTGTGCACGCAGTTTTTTTGGATGAGCACCAAGGCTGATTAAGTGTCCTCATTTGACGAAGTTGTGTGCGCTTCCCAAGTGACTTGTGGGGGAGTATCAGAAGTCTTATTATCTTGGAAGTAATGTTTTAGGGTGGTAGTAAGTTCCTTTAAGTGTGTGGGATTTTTAAGTAGTGGGTTTTTTTTTTAAGCGATATGAGGTGTGCTTTTTAGGAAGTGTGGGAATAGTTAAATGCATGCATGTGGGGCATGGTCAATCCACATTATGTCTATTTGGGTATGTTTAACTAAGCCCAGATGTCTATGTGAGATTGGCATGTAATCAATTCTAGAGTAGCGATGAGTGGAAGTAAAAAGTGTAGTATTTCATAGATGCGTGGAAAATTCTCTAGGCATCTATTAGTTGAGACTGGTGTAGGGAGCGTTTTACCTTTTCGTGTTTTAGGGAAGCTCAGAATAGAGGTGCCAGTAAAGGAGTCAAGGAATGGGTCCATGTTAAACTCTCCAGCCATTATAGTTAGGGCATTTGCAAAATCTGTCAGTTCCTTATTTATGGAGCACCAAAAAGTATGTTGATTAATGTTGGGGGCATGAACTGTAGCTAAGGTCAGTTTGGTTTCTCCCATTGTACCTTTAAGGAAGATATCACACACCATCATTGTCTGTCCATGTGTCGGTAATATTCATAAGGAGATGTTTAGATTTTAAAAAATGGCTACTCCTATGGTCTTTTTTAATGGATAATTTCAGGGAAGGCAAAAGTGTCAAGGTTGTAGAGTTCCCTGGCGTCTTAGACTCCTGGGTGTGCAAACTAATATACAGCGACATGTAGCCACTTGGGGCCGTGTCAAGGGGTTCAAAGGGGTTGCCTGTGTGTGTTTAGTCCTTTAGAATTTATGGAGAAGACTTGTAGTCATTGTTTATCGTTATCCATCAAGTAGCTGAGAAGGGGCAGTCACATTGTCAACAGCACTAGGTAGAGGATGACACAGGACATAGTTGGTATGGTCGTCAGGAATTCTGGGGTTTCGATTGTTTGCTCTGGAAGGGAAAACGAGAGGAGGGGGACAACATATGGGGGTTATAGCACAAAGAAGTATCCGTGTGAAACCTAATATAAAGTGACATGTAGCCACTCGAGGTCGTGGCGAGGGGTTCAGAGGGGTTGTCTATGGAGTCTGCCCACTGCAAGCTACAACAGACTACTCCCTACCCACAGCCGGTTTGGGTATTTAGAAAAAATATTTGCATTCAACAATTTCCTCCCAAAAAAAGGATCTAGCATTATGTTCAGTTTGTAACTATCAAACAGGGAGCAAACATTATGTAACATCAAATAATATCATAGTACAGCCTAACTGGTACCCTAGTAGGTTAGGAGGCATTGTGAGTCCAACTAATCCTCTATGATGGTTCCTCCTCTGAAAACATAAAAATAAAAGTTATAAAGAGAGGGCACAATGTCTTTCGACCCAGGTCTTCCTTGACAAGGAATTTGCCAGTCAATGTAGTGAGGCAGGTATAGGAGTTGGGTATGTGTGTGATCATGTCAACACTATAACCCCACACAGGTGAAAGTGGTTTGGTTTAGGATGCAGCGACCAAGTTGTGGCACTTCTCCAGGGGCCCTGCGGTTCTTGAATATAGAAATGGTTGGTGCCGTGGTATTGTTTGGAAACCCTCTCGGTGCTATATTGGTGGGCAGATAGGGTACATTACATATTGACAGGATACGTAAGCTCCATAAAATCTGATTCTGGAATGTAAGTGGTTTTCCCATTTCAAGTTATGTGGCAGTAGATTGTATCGCCTGTTGCTCTGTGTATGAGTTTAAGCACATCAGGAAGGGAGTGATAAGCTCTGAGCCCCCAACAAACTTGGATCTAGGGGCAGTCTGTCGAGGAGCCCCACAGTTCGGTCTCAAACTTGGCTCTTTCAAAGAAATGTCCTGGGGTCTAGTGGTTCGCTTAAGTTTATGTCACTCTGACTGGAGGGTGAGCGACAGTGTGACCAAGTGTGTCCATGGCATGGTTTGGATATGAGAGGAGGAGGCCTCGGTTGCGGGTCTCCGGGGTGATCAATGGATACTGGCATGTGGATTTTGGGATGGTGGTTGTAACGTGAGTTATATAGATGAGGGGGCCCGGTGAAACCATGGCTTGGGGGGCCAGGGTCAGTACAGTGGGGTAAAGTTTTTAGGAGGAGTGATACTTATCTGGAAGCCCGCAGATGGTGGGTGTTAATCTTGTGAAGACATCGGGTTCTGGTATGACGGTAGAGATGGCCTCAGGGGGCATTCCTGCATACATGCAGTCTGTCTGCATCTCTTCCTCCACTGTGGCCTTTGGGACCATGGCTGATTTTCCAGAGTCAGGTTCGGGGTTGTTCCAGACATGTGCAAGATCCCTTCTGGCAAATCAGGCTTCTCTATTCCTAGGGTGGCACAGAAGCCCTCTGTATCATCGGGGTGTTCCAGAGTGTGGATAATGGATTATCTGCAAACCAGGATGGACAGAGGGAAACCCAAATGGAAGCAAATGTTAGCTTTCCTCAAAATGTCAGTGATTGGTTTCAGTGTCTTGCGAAGTTGTAACGTTGCCTAAGCCACATTGGGCAGTAATTGTATTTCATGTATGGCCCTTGTACGACAAGTGTCCCTGGCCTCTTTCAGGATATTTTCCTTTACCGAGTTGTCGTGAAAACAGCAGATGATATCCCTTGGTTGGGGATTATTTAGGTTTTTCGGATGAAGGGTACGGTGAGCTTGGTCCAGTCAGACCAGGTCTGTATTACCTTGGGTTCTGAGTGGATGGAATATGTCTATCACCAGCTAGGCTGTATTTTCAGGTTCCTCTGATTCTGGGAGGCCTCTGATATGCACGTTATTCCTTCGTCTTCTATTGTCCAGCTCCAAAACATGGTGGGTCATTTGTGTTGTTATAGTTTTCTGATCAGCTGACGGTCTAGGTTGGTGATCGTGGTATGTAGGGTTGCCTCGTCTTGTTCTACAATGTCCAACCTGGTGCCTTGATGGGAGAGGTCCCCTATCAGGTCAGCAATTTCATCCCGTATAGTGGATTGGATTTGCTCAGCTATGGAAGCAAAATCTTTCTATATTTGATCAGTAAAAGTCATGCTTTTGTCGGTGCCTCCACACAGTAAAAGCATGTGGGGGCTTGTTCTTTGCCCTCCGAGGCAGATGGTGTCGGGTCCTCTGTGCTTTTTCCCGCATCTGGTGTAGTGGGATCCATTTTGGATCTCAGAGTCTCAGTGGTTTCTGAGGAAGCAAGGTTCTAGTCCAGTAGAAGGTCCATTTTTCAGGGTTTGGTGTTTGGGGAAGTTTCTTTAAATTTTTACCCATTTTGCATAATTTTTTTCCACGGCCTTGCCTGTGTGGTGGGAGCTGCAGCGAGATGCGACTGCTCTACATCACTCGTCAGCTACACCCCCCAAAACATTTTTTTATTTACTATCCTATAAGAAGACTTTTTTTTAGTTTCAGTTTGATTATGCAATTCACATCTCCAGTTGTACAATGTAAAACTAATCTTTTATAATACCATAGACTGCAGCATGAGCAGGTTCATTTAAGGAACATTTCTTTCTTATATTACTCTTTTTAAGTAGTCTGAAAAGATTTAATTGTATTTTATCCCTTTGGCATGTACTGTATCTCACTTTCATGCACTTAGTAGCCTATCAACAAGCCTCGGGAGAAGGATATATCACATGAAAAAAACACGTTCCAAGCTGCCAATTACAAAGATAAGCATATATATTGTAATGGACATCTTCCACATCTGTGTTTAGATTTTTAACAATTAAATTACTTGGAAGACTGGAGGTAATGTGCTTATTCTCTCAAGCCTTTACAGAACACAGAGCAATTGTCAGTATATACCTGTAATTAAGTAAAATAAGTAAAGTTCATCATTCAAATTAGCATTAATATAACCAATAAAACCTATCCCTGGCATCACATAATTAGTGCTTTCTCCAGTTACACAAAGACCTATGTTTCTACCATTAATGTAAATGATCTAGAACCTGTTATCAGTGGCAGTGCCTGAACCTTGACAAACTGGTGTAACGATTATGTTGAAACATACCGTATTTGCTCGATTATAAGACGACCCTGATTATAAGACGACCCCCCAAACTTTGGATATTCCTTTAGGAAAAAAACTAAAAGCTTGAATATAAGACTACCCTATAGGAAAAAAGTTAAACTTGTATATATTCACATGTAAATAGCTTTTTTAATAAAAAATTATATCAAAAAAATGCATTTGTTTTTATTTCCTTTTATGTGCCAATTCTGCCTCTCTTTCCCTTGCCCCCAACTTTGTCTCTCTCCCCCTCCCTTTGATTCCCCCCTCTCCTCTGTCTCTCCCCCCCCTTGTTTCTCTCTTCCCCCCTCCCTCTGTCTCTTCCCCCCCCCTTGTAGCTCTCTTCCCCCCTCTCTTCCCTTGTTGCTCTGTCTCCCCCTCTCCCTCTCTGCCCCCCTCCCTCCCCTGTCTCTGTTTCTTCCCCCCTCCCTCCCCCTGTCTCTGCCCCCCTCCCTCCCCCTGTCTCTGTCTCTTCCCCCCTCCCTCCCCCTGTCTCTCTGCCCCCCTTCCTCCTGTCTCTCTGCCCCCTCCCTCCCCCTCACCTTGAAGTCGATCCCTGGTGGCTAGTGGGGGCAGCCGGGGGATGTCTGCACGATATGTGCAGACATCCTCCATGCTGCCCGACACGGCACTCTATTATGACGGACAGCTGGTCCGTCATAATAGTCTGCCGTGTCGGGCAGCATGGAGGATGTCTGTACGTATCGCGAGACATCCCCCAGCTGCCCGATTTACCCTG
The DNA here is from genome assembly GCA_036172795.1 of Pelodytes ibericus. Taxonomy (NCBI): domain Eukaryota; kingdom Metazoa; phylum Chordata; class Amphibia; order Anura; family Pelodytidae; genus Pelodytes; species Pelodytes ibericus. The sequence goes on along the minus strand of CM069858.1, from coordinate 103,287,834 downwards.
GTGGCTAGTGGGGCAGCAGGGGAGTCTGCGCTCATCACGCAGACTTCCCCTGCTGTCAGAGAGGGGGATCCAGGTCCCCTGCAGCTCTGCTGGGGACCTGGATCCATGTCTTATAATCTGACCTCAATTTGAGGTCAGATTATAAGAAGACCTCGATTATCAGACGAGGGGTAGTTTTCAGAAAAAAAATTCTGAAAAAAACCTCGTCTTATAATCGAGCAAATACGGTAATATCTTTCAATAATGAAAAGTACAAAAATAATGTTAACAAAGAATGTAATGCAAGTACTAGTAGTATTTGGCATTTACCTAGTGTAGGTAAGTGCCAAATCTGGCTAGAACATGTAGAAAGTAGGCTAAATGGCTTTAATAACCAAATACCATATTTATTCGAATCTAACGCGCACCTTTTCTCTCCAAAGTATTAGTATTAGAATCGATAGCGCATTAGATTCTCATATGTTTTATCTTGCAAATTAATCTAAAACCCCCAAAATGTTGCTATGAACAAAAAGGAAAGCACAACGCAATAAAGACAAACTGCACATGTGTACTTCCCTCTCTTACTTATAGAAATTCCATATACTGTCTTATAGCAGTGTCATTTATAACAAAACTATCATAATTTGGTAGCATAAACTGATTGTTATAAAAATGCAAAGAGTGGTGGATACAGTGTTGGTTACAGAACAGTGTTGATTGTGACAAGGATCATCAATGTACTATTTAACTATTTACTGGATGCTTGCTGATCTTCCTACTGAGCAACCTTTTTATATTGTTGTATGTATGGCTGTAAATTAAATTATTCCATTAATTAAGAAGGATCGTACATTGAAAAAAGTGGTTTAGTGCCAAAGCATTTGCCTGCTGGTCAATATATGTGTTTTCTGTTGGATTAATATTGTCTCATGTATAACGATTGAGCTTGGTGTTTTTTCTACTTGAAATTTCCTGTCCACTAAAGAGAGTTATTGCCTCCAGCAGCACAAGTTCTAACCTTTAGTACTCCTATTTTTCACCATTTTGTTAGAGGTACCCCTTCCCTGGGGTATTATGTGACCTTTTGACAGCATTAATAAGAATATTGATCATAATGGTACAAAAGTCTTGTACCACTATTTCACTCTTCTGTGATTTTCACCTTCCCAAATGTAGTCTTCTCTGGCTGTACTTTCCTTCCTTATGGATGACAGCTGTGAGCCAGAGGGAACCTGGCCAGCCTTGCCAAACTGCCTGGCTGCACCATATCAAATACAGGAATAAAACGTTTATTGCCTTCCTCTAATTTTCTTGATTAGGGAATAATAGCCATGCTGTTGTATACTGATCTTCAGTGGTCTTGTGACTGACTGTACAGGGAAATTATTTAATCTTTAACATGTGTCATAATTGTGAAAGGCTTTCATTCTCCTATCGCTATGATGTTCAAACATCAATGTTTTGATGTTCGCCTCTATTCACTTTTTCACATTTTCCTTGCCAGACTTCGGGTTTCCACTAAACGGTCAACTCGGCTAGCTAAAGCTTTCATCACTTAAAGGAACATTCAATGTTGTTTAACCCTTGCTTCCTTGAAGAGAGAGACACCGACCAGACGGCTGCCTGCTTCCTATAGAAGCATGGGAGCTGTCGGTCAGAGGATTAACTGTTGTGCTTCTATATTATTTGGAAATCATAGCCGATTTCACACCGATATCTCTCGACACCAAAATCAGCCAAAATGCACGAAACAAAGTGGTAGCCTCGGTCCTGAATTCTATAGGGAGGACTTATTTAAAAAATTATTACAAATATTGCAAAGTCCTCCCATAGAAGTCAAAGGGAGGACTTTGGCTATACCTGAAATAGCCAAAGCAATCCCAAAATGGACCAAAGTGTAATACAAAATAAACATAACAAAAATGTCGATACGTTAATTGAATACATAAAAATAAAGTAAATGAACATAAAGTAAAATAAAATAATTATATTATTACAATGTAAACATGCTTATATTAATATAAATATATTATTACTATATATAAAATTAGGAAACTATAATTGCATATACATACTTTTGTATTTCATATACGTTTATTTTAATTCTTCTACATTTTTCTATGCAATTCCCTAACTAAAATATGGAGAATTAAAATGGGTGAATTTTGTCTATGTTTCCAGAATAGAGTCGACCCTTAAGAATAGTGAGAACCTGCAAAGAAGACCAGTGAAATGAGGAATGTGTGAAATTAATTGCATTCACTTTGTTTTGGGATCTATAAAGAGATTTATGTTTAATGTGATTAATGTTAGAGACATGCTGTGCATTAAAACCTTTGATTTCATTGTCAAAAGATTTGTTTCTGATTTCCAAAAATATTAATCTGAACAGCTGGTTTCTATCTCATGAGCCCTTTGATTTAAATAGAGAACAACATGCATTTGCATGATTTCAGGGATTTGTGACAGTTTTATTATCTTTTTTATATTCTTTTATTATCATTCAATAATTTGACAGACCCTGAACAACAAACAAGTGTGTGTGTGTGATAATTAAATTAAATGTGATCGATTTGCAATGCTTAAGCTTGTTTATTGTTCCTCTAACGCTGTTCTATATGTAACTTTTGTAGATGCCAGTAAAATACTCATCTTGTTTTCATTTGCTTTAGTTTTTTATGTATTTATTTGTCTTTCATAAACATTCCTCCCTTTCAATGTCAGACCATTACTCTTTCTTCTGGCTGCTGCAGGCCCAAATAATTAATGAATGACAAAACAGAGCAGGAAAAACTAATCAAAGACAACTGACTTCACTGTAGTGAAACTACGACCAAAGTAAATCTGGTTTGTTATGACTGAAAGAACCACTGTTTTAGTGTGCATTGTCTGGTGTTTAAGGAAGAAGGAATGGCACCGTTTGACCTTGTTTGAATTATGTCTTTATTTTTTTAAATCATCTTTTTATCTGTCGGGCTCGGGAAGGGAGCTACTTCGCAGGGTAGATAACTGAGGCCCAAAGGATAAAGGAATACACACAGCTCAGTAGCTCCAGTAAGAAAAATCCTTTATAACAATACAGAGTCGGGGCAGGCAGCTTAAAAGGCAAAACGGGTAACAATCCAGAGTCGAGGAAAGGTACGAGCAGGGAAATCAGTAGACAAGCCGGGGTCAAATAGCCAAGGAAATCAGTTAGAATCGATATGGATATCCACAAGTGGGAACCAGGGGCTGGACAGAGCAGAGCTATGAACAGCTTGACAACCAAGCATTGATTGAAGGTATTGCTGGGTTTATATAGGGCTGGAGGACCAAAACCCCTTCCACCAGTTAAGAGTGACACCTTAGCTCCTCCTATTTGCTGGTACTCTATAAAGAAGGTTTCCAGCCTTCTCCCCTGCCTCTCCCCCATCCACCAATGAGATTGCAGCAGACGGAATTAGGCCACGCCCCCTTTACGGGGGATGTGGCCTAGTGCATCATGAAGCATTCATCCAGCGAGCATAGGAGGACTGGGGAGCTGCAGGATCAGGTAAGAGCCCCCTGGCTGGTGGCAGAGTGGGTCTCAGACCCTGACATTATCATTAATTACGGATTAACTATGGAGGAGATGAAATACTACAACATGTTCCAGACATCCCAATAAGCCTTTCCCTTTTGCCTTAAAATATGTTCTAGGCAAGTCCATGGATTGCCTTATTAGAAATCCTTTCCTGGCCCTGCATGTTGCAGAGTGGAGAAAAATGGTCAGAAAAGATAAATTCCAGCGCTAGATCCGTGGCCAAGCAGCACCAACCTGTGTGTATCTCTGCAGTCACACGTGAATAACAAGCACAAGACAAAAAACGGGAGTGGTAAGTGCGCTAAAAGCCTTCCACCTACAGAAGCATATGGTAAAAGGAATTATGTAATTGCCTGAAATAGCGATTCACTTCCTTGATGGAGCATAAAAATGATGCCAAATGTCTCTACCATTTAGAAGACTATTCTATACATACACATGTTTTCACTTTCTGTGGTAAGTATTACAACAGAATGACATGCTTCTTTTTCTGTGTATTCGAGATTGGTATTTTCCAATCTTCAATGTATGAGATTTCAGCGGTGGTTAGCAATGGTTATTGGGCTCACAAATGTATTACCCAGAGTACCATAATAACTGGTGCAATTAAGTCTCATAGCAGATCCACCCACAGTTCCAACATAATTAGTGAAAAAAGTAACCCAAGGCACTCAGTGTTCTGGTGATATAGAATCAATAAAAAACTTACTTCTTAAGTTCTCATTCATATCATGACTTAAAAAGATCCTGCTTTGTCCCCAAACTTTCAGTGATCCAGAGGCGTCACTAGGGGGTGCTAAATTATGCCACACCAGAGCCCCATAAATTATGCCACACCAGAGCCCCACTATTTATGCCTCACTTCTGCCCAATTAAATATGCCACACACACAGGTACCCCATAATTATGCCACACACACACACAGGTGCCCCATAATTATGCCACACAAGAGTCCCTTAATTATGCCACACAAAAGAGTCCCTTAATTATGCAACACATGGGGCTCGATAAATATGCCACACACAAACGCCCCATAATTATGCACACATGGGACCGCCATTAATTATGCAACACACAGGAGCCCCACGAGGTGACAATTCTACAATTATAGACCCCAGGAATATTGTGCCACTCAGAGCCCAGTAATATGGTGCCAGTCAGAGCCCAGTAATATGGTGCCAGTCAGAGCCCAGTAATATTGTGCCAGTCAGAGCCCAGTAATATGGTACCAGTCAGATGCCTGTAATATTGTGCCAGTCAGAGCCCAGTAATATTGTGCCAGTCAGAGCCCAGCAATAGTGTGCCAGTCAGAGCCCAGTCATATTGTGCCAGTCAGATACCAGGAATATTGTGCCAGTCAGATACCAGGAATAGTGTGCCAGTCAGAGCCCAGTAATATTGTGCCAGTCAGAGCCCAGTAATAGTGTGCCTGTCAGATACCAGGAATATTGTGCCAGTCAGAGCCTAGGAATATTGTGCCAGTCAGAGCCCAGGAATATTGTGCCATGCAGAGCCCAGTAATATTGTGCCAATCAGAGCCCAGTAATATTGTGCCAGTCAGAGCCCAGGAATATTATGCCAGTCAGAGCCCAGGAATATTGTGCCAGTCAGAGCCCAGTAATATTGTGCCAGTCAGAGCCCCGGAATATTCTGCCAGTCAGAGCCCCGGAATATTCTGCCAGTCAGATACCAGGAATATTGTGCCAGTCAGTGCCCAGTAATAGTGTGCAAGTCAGTGCCCAGGAATATTGTTCCAGTCAGATACCAGGAATATTGTGCCAGTTAGATACCAGGAATATAGTGCCATGCCAGTGCTCGTTTTAAACCACTCTCCCCCCCCCCCCCCCTTCCCCATCACTTACCGAGTAGCTGGCTGCTGTGTTTCGCCGGACGGACGCCTCCTCCGTGCAGTCTTTTCTTCCCTCCTGCACGGAGGAGGGAAACACAGTCGCCAGATGTGACGTATCCAGGGGATGCGGCTGCCAGGGAAAAAATAAAAAAGGTAAGCAGCGCAGTGCGGGGGGTGCCGGCAGCACCGATGTCACCCCCGCTGGAGGTGTCACCCGGTGAGGTCAGCCCCCCCCCCCCCCTCGGGACGCCAATGTCTGCACGTGTATGTATGTGAGTGACAGAGTTATGAGTGTGTATGTATGTAAGTGGCAGAATGTAAATGGGTGTGAGTGGCAGAGGTTTGAGTGTGCATGTGTATGTATGTAAATTGCAGAGTGTGAGTGGCAGAGTTATGAGTGTGCATGTGTATGTATGTCGGTGGCAGAGTGTGAGTGGCAGAGTTATGAGTGTGCACGTGTGTGAGTGGCTGGTTGTGACTGTTTGGAAGAGAGTAAGTGTGTGTGAATCAGTGTAAGTGTGAGTGGCAGAGTTATGAGTGTGCATGTATGTGAGTGGCAGAGTGTAAGTGGGTTGAGTGGAAGAGAGTAAACGTGAGTGGCAGAGTTATGTGTGTGAGTGGGAGAATGTAAGTGTGTGTGTGAGTGGCAGAGTGTGAGTGTTTGGAAGAGTGTGTGTGAATGAGTGGAAGCGTGAGTGGCAGCGTTATGAGTGTGCGCGTATCTGTGTGTGAGTGGCAGAGTGTGTGAGAGTGAAAGTGTGAGTGGCAGAGTTATGAGTGTGTGTGAGTGTGAATCCCAGTGAGATTACTAGGAGAAATGGGATTAATTACTATGATTCATATTTAATGTGATAATCAATGTGAAACAATGCTATCATCTCATATTTTTTTTATTTTCACACTTGATTATCACATTCAATATAAATAATAGTGATTCATCTTTATATTTAGTCTTTATATTGATGGCAATAAAAGTCCATACATATTGCATTACACATCCCATGTACCTGGTTATAGTATTAAACCCATACATTATGAATGAATGAGCAGCTCATTACATTATGGGCTTTACACATGAAAGAGAGAATTGCAGGGAAGTGAGATGGGAATTTCAAAATTAAGGCTAAAGTAGCAGAGTTGGAAAAATTCTCCCATTCAGTTGAATTCCCATCTCAATTCCCTGCACTTCTCTCTTTTTATGAGGTTGGTAGAAGGAGCATACCTTCATACCTCAGCCTATTCTCCCCAGGGTAAAAGGAGCATACCTTCATACCTCAGCCTATTCTCCCCAGGTTTTTGACCCCTTTTCATTAAAAAAAGAAATACTTATGATGTGCGTGTGAGAGTTGCAGGTTTACACACGTGTCTGTGTGGCAGAATATCTGTGTGGGAAAGGCCATCTGTGTGTATAAGGGTGTCTGTTTTATGTTGTCTGGGTGTGTGTGTTTGTAAGAGAGTGTGTGAGTGTAAGGTTGTCTATGTAAGGGTATCTATGTGTGTGTGTGTGTGTGGGGGGGTGATATCCCCTATATTATGGCATTTTATGAGACTGTTGGTCTACTTTTTTTTCTTAAAGTCTGGTAATGGTGTTTGCAACATACACAACATTTTGTATGCTCAGTTATTTTGAAATCATGGGAATTACTCTGTGTGTAAGGGTGTGTGTATGTATGTGTAACTGTGCAAGTGTGTATGTGTGGCTGCATGTGTATATGTGTGTATTTGTGGCTGTGTATTTATGTGTATAAGTGTAACTTTGAGTAATGTGAGTTTCTTGCGTGCCTTATTGTGTATTATGGTACAGTAATGTGTATCATGAGTGTGTGATAAACTCACACACTGCACATTACTGTGAGTTTTATTGCTGTTGAGACTGTGATACACTCACACACTGCATATTACTGTGAGTTTTATTGCTGTGGAGTCTGTGTTATACCTACACATTTGAACAATGCTGTGGAGTCAGTCACAGACAGACAGGCACACACACACATACAGACACACGCATACAATCGGTCACAGGCAGACATACAGTCAGTCACAGACAAACACACACACACAGTCAGTAACAGACAGACAAACACATACAATCAGTCACAGAACATACAGTCGACCACAGGCCGACATACACACAGTCAGTCACATAAACACAATCAGTTACACACACACACATGCAGTCAGTCATACACACACACACACACAGTCAGTCACATACACTTACACACAAGTCAGCAATTTTGTTGTTGTTTACGATATAAAAAGTGCATCTATCAATATGTCCCCCTCCTGGCTGCTATATCTCATTCTAGCCTGGTATGTTCACTGCTGTTGTTTCTGGTCCCTCGCGCTCCGCTGGATAAATAAATAAATAAAATGATCCCAGCGGCGAAGGCACCAGGCAGGGAAAACAATAACTGGGCGCCAGGTATAATTTCCTGGTGCCTGGGATTTGTTGAACCCTGATATATACCCATATATACCTATTGTTCATTAGCATCATATATATCAGTCTGTATGCTGCCTAACCATGTGAGCTTATTTACTCCACTTCTATCAAATATATCTCGGGCTCCAGCCCCGGATCTTTTGGAGACCTAGCAACGCCCCTGCAGTGATCCATCTTGGAATTCGCTATACATTGGTATGTCCCAGTATTGACAAAGACTTTTTAGAAAGAGAGAGAGTAAATGATACAGTCAACAGAGAAGAACAACAGACACTATAGCAGAGGTAGCATAAATTTCTGTCAGTGACTGGCTGAATGCAAATAAAGAAAATTAATATTTATTTTAATATCACTGTTAAGCTAAGTATAGCTGTTTTCCTCAGCAAGATCCATTATACTGTAGCTCAATCATCTCATTGCCAGGTTTTCATAACCTCTGTCAGTATTCTTCAAATTCAGTCATATCAGCAAGTTATATGAATATTTCAAGCAAAGTCTATTTTCCCTTGGGGTTTGTTGAGATTTTATCTGTATACTGGTATATCAGAAGCTGAATGACACAAGGTCATGAATAAACTGACACGGAGATGACACTTTTTTCACACATATTATTGGGAGAAAATAAGGATTTTTTTTTTATCATACCATAAATGTGTTGTGTGTAGACACAAGCATACCTACATTTTATTTTTTCAGATTTGTCATTTCTATTCAGTACATTGAATGAAGCCTAAATATTAATAACAGTACCTTTTAGAAGATGCCCCAGACAGTTTTATAAATTACACTGAAAGTGCCCAAAATAGAATTGTTAGTCCAAACTAAATGTAAATTGAATAGTTAATTTACTTTAATTGAAAATCAATTACCCCAACATTGTTTCATTACTGTATCTTTTTATTGAAAGGTACAATTTGGCTTCTACACAAGATTCTCATGAAAGAAGTTGCTTTGCAGAAGAAAACGCATTAAAAAGAGAGAAGCCCTGCGCAATGATAAGCAAAGTGACCATACAAGGACACCGGTGGCTGTAACAAGGCCTGCAATGTCTCCTAGAACTTCATTAAATTGTCCATAACAAGTCCAGTAAGTGGCCACCATGAACAATATTGGTTCCTATGCCTGCTCCTACTTGGAGTTGAAAATGTGCATCCTGCAAACCGTGCAGTATATTGAGAAAACCTGATCCCTTTACTGGCTAAAAGAACTGTTTTAATTATCATATAACATGTTCTGCCTCCCGAGTGTGAAAGAAAAGTACTATAGTCTTTAAGCTTGTCACTTCCTGTATTTGCATGGAACACCAAAGGTAAATACATTTTAGAAATATTTGTTACATTTGTGTTATATTAAAGATATTTCCTGCCATCTAATTTTTGTTTAACTGTAGTTTAGACATGTATGTTTATGAGAACTGTGGGCACAACTAATATGCAGAGCAAGAGTAACAATGGTTTTACCTTGGTTTTCATTATGTTCTTCTGTATCACTTCATTGGTAAATACACACACCTTTGTACTGAGGACTTCTGCTGAGGTAGAAGTAATAAGTTGGAAGCAGATATAGTGGCTGTGGAGTGAAGCAGGGACAGGGAACATTACAGCCAGAGAGAGATACAACATGATGGCTGAAGGAGGAGTGAGTACACAATATTTGAAGAGAGGGAAGAACGATGGTCTGGCTGTATAAAAAGGGAAGGATAATTGAAATATGAACGTGTCTGAAGGTGGGAGAAAATGTAATTACTGGGAGAGGGGTAGGCATACATTTTCTTCAGATTCTAACTAATTGTAAAACTGTATCACTAACAAACAAAGTAGCATTTGTATTATTCCCCAATTTGGTTGATGAGCATATATAACATTGGAGAAAGAAAAGTCCTGCGCTCATGGCCATTGGAGGTAACTAAAAAAACCTCCATTTGTTTTAAAAATACACAGGGATAAAGGAGAGAGCGCAGGTAACTTGTTTTTCTTTTGTTTTTAATATATAACATTGGTGCTGCAGCATAATCACTGCTGCATAGGATTTTCTACTAGGCCCAAATGTGACCAAATGCCCCTCGTGTCCAGTCACGCCCTATGGTGTCCCTGCTCTTTGTTTTAGCCGAGACACTGGATGATAGCCAAGTCATTTTACATATGTAAAATAGTCTAGAAATAGATTATAAATCAAAATGTCCCCAGCCATGAAGAACAATTTATATATATTTTCTGTGCTGTGAAGCAAAAGATTAATGGATCTTTGCTGACTCATACCAATAATGATTTCATTTATTCCACACACAGGGCAGAGAGAACACTGATTCCAGTTTACAGAACACAGATTGAGCGTTATTCCACAGCTAACTGGTGGACATATATACTAAGAGCCACACACGATATAAGGTTTCTTAAATCTGATTTACACATAACCTTTTATTGTACTGGTGTCACATGTTAAACACATTTTATCTTCTGCTGCCAATATTTTAAAACCATATATCAGGATTATCTTCTTTCATGTGCAATTAAGTGTTTTTTAGTGTGCAGAAATTTGTTTTCATTTATTGTTCGAAAGATCATTAGTGATTATCACAGCTATCCACACTATTCTTGCTTCTGTTAGTAATGAATCTATTAAAAACAATCTTGGGCTTGCTTTTCTTCTACTATTGGATGCTGTAAATGAAATAGTACTTTCTAAAACTCCATGGGGAAACCTTTATCTGTGTTCAAGAATTTGATTTGCCTTGTGCATTTCACTGTAGAGTGTCTTGTATTTTGTTCCCCTGTTAAAGGTACACCACAGAGACCACGGTACACCACAGATGCTGCTGCTCTCCAAAAAGAGCACCTAGACATTCCACAACACTACTGGGAATATGTTTTCTGAACTGTTGAAACTAAGATTTGTTTGGGAAGAACACAGAACTTCATATGATGTAAAAAGTGCCCACTAACATGAAAAACATCATCCCAGCGGTGAAGTGTGGTGGTGGTGGTAACATGATTCGGGTGCTGTCTCGGGGTGCCTGGGCAGCTTGCCATCTTCCAAGAGACAATACATTTCAAAATGTATCAAGGTATCATACAGAATAATGTCAGGGTGGCTGTCCACTAGCTGAAGCGCAATAGAAGTTGGGTGATGCAGCAAGAAAATGTCCCTAAACTCTGAAGAAATTCTACTACTTTTGGAGCGGCCAAGTCACAGCCCAGACCAGAACCCAATAGAGTGACCTCAAGAGTGCTGTTCACATATGGCAGAGCTTAAGCACTTCTGTAAGGAAGAATAGTCCAAAATTCATCCTGAATGTTGTGCAGGTCTGATCCACAGCTACCGGAGGTAGAGGTTATTGATGCCAAAGGAGTTTGAGGTTATTGATGCCAAAGGAGGTTTGATTTAATAACAGGAGGGACCAGTTATTAAATCAAAGTGTTTTTCCACCAGCACTGTGAATGTGTAATGGGTGTGGTCAATAAAGACATAAATAATTATAACTGTTTGTGTGTAGTCGGGGCTGCTTTGAGACTCAGTTGAGCCCAGGGAAAAGTTCTTAGATGTAGGCCCCTCTCAATACCAACTTAATATAGAACTTAATATATTAAAAAAAGCATTAGCAAACCTTCAAAATATCCTCACACCTGCGATTTTGCATCCATACCTCCCCCGTGATGCACCAAAGGGACACCAGTAAATAAATATTTGTGCCCCCTATCACAACTGAAGCTTTTTTCCCCCTTTCTTCCTTTCCCAAGGGGGCCTAACTATGGGCCTCCTTTGCCCATTAGATAAAATGGCCATGTGTGTAGTTAGCTTAAGCACATTGTGTATGTCTATACTCACAATTTAGTGGAAGATCAGATAACATTTTATGACCAATTTATGCAGAAAACCAGATAAATTGAAACAGTTCACTTTTTCTTACCACTATATATATATGTGTGGGTTTATGTGTATATATACATATATACTCTTATTATGTACACAGCATAATTCAGCACTGTAATAAAATGAAAGCAGGCTTTGAGTATGCATATTCCATAATAATTATTGGCTAAAAGCAAGTTTTCATCATGATTCCTGATTTATCTTTTGGATCTTTTTAGATTAATTCAACCCATTCAACTGATGAAACTGATCAAATGAACAGCATTGGATATTACCTAGAGCTGCACAGGTAGCTTGCTTGTACACCATTGTACTTTGAGTACAACCCTTTTTCTGTTTTGAGGATTCAAGCACTAGTAATACTCAGTTCAAGTATTTTAATTGTTAAGATATATGGATTTGTATACTTAAAAAATTTTCTGAATCCTTTCACGAAAGGTGACAAATATAAGATTTCCCTCCTTCCAGTGACTACATTGTTGTTTGACTTTTTTGTCACATACGTGGTCACTCTATTTCCTGAAATGTTTGTAGTATTTGTAGGGCCTGCTTCTTATTTTCTTGCAAGGCACTGGGGACTATTCACTAAAAGTTAAGAATTGTGCAAGGAGGTTTTAAATATTATATTTAAAACAAAAATAAGAGTATATCAGGAAAAGACTTGATGAGTAAAAAAATCACTAAGATTGTTTTTTGTAGTGTACTGAAATCCTCTATTTACCCAGCTGTAAATAAACAAAATGGAGTGTAACAGGCTGGTTGGATGCCAAGAGCACACAGGAAATGACTGCAAATTAAATAATGCCTTGGAGCTGATGTAAAGACTCTTAGAAGGCCACAGCTGTCTTCATAATCGTAGTGAATGTGAATGTTAAAACACAATGTATCTAGATATGAATAAATAATCACTTAGATGTAGACAAATGAACTCATTTATTGAAAATAATGCACCATACAACATTTCTGGGTTTAGTTCAGGGCAGTGTAATGGGCAGGAGAAATAGAAGTTGGCTATTCATTCTCCATATATAAATGTAAGCAAGTATATACACTTACCTGGAAACATGAATTGGACTGGTAAGCTTTCCCTTTCTTCTCCCGCAAGATGCAGGGACTTGGCAATCCTAGACTATAGGAGGTAATATTTCTCCATGGAATTGACTGGGCTTAGCAAAGAAAAAAAAACAAGGAAAGATGCAAGGCCTTGAAAAGTTGTTTCCCACACAAAAGTTGGCAGGTCCACTCACATACATGAATAGGTCTAACATCACTTCCCCAGTAAGAGGAGGAAGGGTTTATCCAGAAGGTTAACAATGACCCCCGCTAACACCAGTAACAACAAGTGCAGTAACATTACTGTTACCGTTAACAGAAGTGCTAAATACCTCCATTTTTTAAGGAGGCTTAGCAGAGCTATTTGTGTAATAACTGGTGTAATTACTGCCAGTAAACTCTAACGGGCAAAAAAAATTATGTTTTCCAACCAGATTTAATCAAAGCAGCCACTACCTGTACATTTTAACCTTTTCAGTGGTGTAGGGAACACAAACAGTGTGCATGGTACTTCTGCGGTCCCATTTCAGTAGTATCAGATGCTATTCCTTTTCTACCCAAATATTTTTCTTAAAAAACAACCATGCTTAGTCTATGTAAGAGATAACCAGTGTTTACTCCATGACCTTGTAAGCACGTCATATCATGGTTTTAAACTCACTATTCATCACTTACAATATTGGGCCTTGTAACCATGCACCCTTGTGCAGGCTTATCCAGGCTTTTCTTTATCCTTCTTGCTTTGCTTTCTTGTTTAATATTTATGCTTATTCCTGTCCTTGCACTGTAGTCCTGTCCTTGCCCTGTCCTGTAGTCCTGTCCTTGCCCTGTAGTCCTGTCCTGTAGTCCTGTCCTTGCCCTGTAGTCCTGTCCTGTAGTAATGTCCTTGCCCTGTAGTCCAGTCCTTATGTTTCATTCCAGGTTTTCTCTCATTCCATCTGCCTTGTTAGTTTACTTCTATTTTTACCACACCCGTTTCTGTTCAGTCCTTAGTAGTACAGTCTACAGGTATTCCTCTGTGTCTAAGTGTCTTTTCCATGTATGTCTTTTAGATTTGATTTGTCTTTGCTAATATTATGTCTTAGTTAGGGACTTGCCTAATGTGGGGTACCTTGACGTGGTTGGTAAGCTAACAACTAATTGGCCAATTGGTGAACCAAACCCCCATCTTTACCATCTTTAGTATTAGGATAGTTCCTGTATTTATGTGTGTTCCTTTGTATGTGTCTCTTGTGTCTCTTTACCCTGTGTCTTGTATTATTTATCCCTAGTTTGGTTTCTGCTTTATCTTATGCCTTGCCTCTGTCCTGTATCCCTGCACTCTGTATTTCAGTTCTGCTCTCCCTCAATTACTTTTCTGTTTTAGCTCTGCTTGGCTTTCATCCAGTTAGTTTCCTCTTTAGCCCTGGGACCTGGATACAGCAGCTGATTCACAGGGCCTGGTTGTGGCGGCAAAGACTTCAAAGACTTGTGGCGGCAAACCTCCAAGCGATTGCAGTTACCCAGCACCAGGTCCTGTGTCTCCACCCTGCACCGTAGCTCATGATCTTGGGCACTCAAGGGGCCCTTTACCATCCTGGACCCTGTGCGTTACAGGCCTATATCAGATTAAACATTCTCAAGCAGGGCTGCCTTATCCAGTGGATGACGTGGATATTTGTCCAGGACTCACTGTCAAAGGGGGTGCCCAGCTAGATTAATATTACCTCCAATATGAAAGTTCATCAGAGAAAAAAACTGTAAATGTATATAAAGTTTTTTTTAAAAGAGTTCAGTTGAATAGGGCACAAATAACTGAGGCCCCCTTATTTTACCAATTACACAGGATAACGAAATTCTCTAAGCTTCTGTTTTGTGAGTTATAATTGAAATGGTAATTTATCGGCACACAGGCCCTAGAATGAACATTCAATGTCAGAAGGCTTATCTGCTTCAGCTGATCAGTGGGGATTGTACAACTCCTTTTATATTTTGATACTAGGTGTCTACTGTACAGGCATTTGCAAATAACATTGTATACAGAGCTGGCACTACCATTAGGCGAACTAGGGGGGCGACTCAGGGGGAGAGGGGCGCCATCTGCTTTGCGCGTGTTTTTTTTTTCAATTTAATTCTTTTAAATGTGCATGTCAGGGCGCCTCCTGTGTTAGAGGAGCTGGCTCACCAGCCCTCTATGCACCCCGACACGCACAAAGCCTCCTGCACTCCCCTCACTTGTTTGGAAGTCAGAGCGTCCGTGGTCACGTGACCTCCTGTCGCTCTGGCTAAAGTGACTGGCGTGGAGCACGGTGTTGCTGAGGCAAGTCCATATAATTTAATTTGAATGTGTGTCTGACTGGCAGAGTTTAAGTGTGTGTGACTGGCAGAGTGTAAGTCTGTGTAAGTGGCAGAGTGTAAGTGTGTGTGACTGGCAGAGTGTAAGTGTGTGTGTGTAAGTGGCAGAGTGTAAGTGTGTGAGTGGCAGAGTGTAAGTATGTATGTTTGTGTGGCAGAGTGTAATAAAGTATCACAGTGTGCTATTGATATTGTACACCTGTTACTACAGCTGTGTATATGCAAATATGTGTCGGTGAGTGTATATATGTTACTGTGCGTGTGTAACTGTGTGTGTACATGTGCCTCTGAATCTGTGACTGTGTGTACTCGGTGCTGAGAGCGGGATCAACAAGGGGCGGCAAATTATTGTTTGCCTAGGGTGGCAAAAAGTATTGCACCGGCCCTGATTTTATATATAAATTGGGTTATAAATAATTCAATATGCATTCAGTAAAATAATACTTTCTGATGTTACTTTTAAATCTCTGAGCCTCTAATTTCAGACTGTGTCCTGTTGTTATGGTAGTTTTCCTCCTGTTATACTTTCCTCCATTACCTTGTTAAATCCCTGTAGGGTCTGCTTAATAAAGAAACAATTGCTGGGAAATGATATTGGAATTTCAAACTTTAGGCCAAATTAGCTGATTTGGGAAAATTCTCCATTGTGGCTGAATGGAATACGTACATTAGACAGTTATATAGTAGTTACATAGTAGTTTATGTTGAAAAAAGACTTGCGCCCATCGCGTTCAACCCTTTTCCTATTCCTTTTTTACTGCGGTTGATCCAAAAGAAAGCAAATAAAAACTCCTTCAGCAATTCCGAATTCTGCTGTCAGCTGCGGAAAAAAATCTTGAATCCAATCGCAATAAGATTTCCCCTTGGATCAACAAGCACTAAATAAATATTAATGCCTATACTAACATGCATAGCCCTCTGTGCTCCGGCTCATTAAAAAACTATCCAGGCCGCTTTTAAAGGCATTTAAACGTATTTGCTAGAACCACCTCTTCTTGACTTGGGAGATATGTCCACTGCAGGAGGTTAAATGTTTAACCTGGTGATATGTTGGCAAAATAGTTGAACACCAACTTCCACTATTATATACTCACTTGACCTAGAAGGTAGCAGCACTGCCAAATAGTCCCCTGAGCGCCAAATACATACTTCACTGTTTTTTCTGGTTGACCTAGAAGGTATGCCCAGCACAGAGCTTCCATGTTTTAACTGGAGACAGTAATGGGATAAATAATTGTGAGAAATGTCCAGCCAGTTGGAGTATATATAAATGCTGATATGATAGAGTATGAAATGCTGTGCCTTTGGGCTGCTACAGTGCAGTGTGACCGCATGGTCGGTCTGTGGGTTGTCGTTAGAGGAGCTGGGAGGCTTAACTAGCCAGGATCTGGAGGGGTGTGCAATTAGTGAAATGCTGAGCAATAATACTCAGTAAAAAAATACCTTAGCCCTGAAGTGGAGCTGAGATTCAAGGTAAAGAGATTACATATAATAATTGAGAGCAAAAATAACAATAGCCTGTAAAATATTGCACATTCATTATAAGCTAAAATAATGCAAAAGTTGTAAAAATACCTCTATTCACAATTAAATGATGATAAAAGGAGAGCAGTACAAATGTGAAACAATAAACTAAATTAAATAGTGATGGAGCATGTGAGTTCTATGCTTTATAAAATATGAAACAAAATTATATTAATAACCACAAAAAGCTTGATGTAATGGATGAATGTTGAAGATTAAATTTATCGGTATGAAGAACCCGAAATTCAGAAAAAACGACAGAATTGTGCTCTCCGATAGATAAATAAGCTCAGCAGAATCTCTAGATCCTCAGTACCACACTTACAAACGTGGAGCAACAGAAAATAAGTAGGGTTAAAATGATACCATTTATTGGCTAACTGAGAGTTTGGTTGCAAGCTTTCAAGACCAAGTTGTTAGGTTCCTTCCATGAGGAACATGGAGCAATACACTGCTAAACGTGGAGCAATACACTCCTCTAATGGTAAGAAAGCTCAAGCTGATAGGATATCATTCAGACAGCTCCATGCAGTCCTTCAGCAAAACACATGTTCAATGTGCAGTTGAGCACATGAGTTTCCGAATGTTACAAAGTGTCAGTGACTCAGATGTAACAAGATGACTCAGGTGCAGCAGTATGTGGAGGACAGAGGCAGAACACAAAACCAATTCAGATACATTTGTATTGCTGCAAAGTGCACAATTCAGCTATTCAGTATTGCCCAATTTTGCCAGAATTCAGACATTTTTGCTGAATTGTGGCAGGGCTATTTCGTTCAGGGAACTTGGCCTGAGAAAGCATAGTCCCTAAGTTATTTCATCTATTGTATATTCATGTAATATCAGCTATAGGGTGGCATCACGTTCATCATCAGCAGCTGTTTGATTATACAGTATTGATGCCAACATTGGAAATGAAGGGGTAACTTTACAAATGTGAGTGTGTTAAGCAGGGGTGTGACTAGAAATCACCAGGCTATGTAGTTAAAAATGCCACATGCCCTTTGGCCTTGTAGCACATCACTACAATACCACTGTACCAGCTTTGTTTCCATATTACTTGTCAGTGCAGTGGTTGTAGTGTAGGGCCTCAGTAGAGATCTGGCAACTTTTGGCCCAGTGGGCAAAAACAATTTAGTGGCCCTTTTAGTAATTTCAAGAGCCCACCTGTTATCATCAGAGACAGACACAAATAGACAGACAGGACAAATATTTAAGGTACAAATATTGATATTAGAAGTGAAAAGTGATACAGGCCAGTCACATTAAACTGGGGTGGAAGGCTGCCCATTGGGCAATTGCCCTTCTGCCCCCTTTGCTAGGCCTCTCTGGAGTGGACCTATGTTTTCTAGTCTTGTCCCGCCTAATGTACTCCACAATGGAGAATGGTGTACTGCCAATCAATATTAGCATCCACACTGTGGTCATGAAATGGTACTGTGAGACATGTGACATGATGGTGGGAGGATACATATAACCTAACACCTGTTGACGATATGCAATGACCAGTGATGTGATGCCTCTCAATAGCTGATATGACATGATCATGTGATGTGATGCCCAGTGCGGTATTTACCACGAGGCATCCTAGGTGGATGTCTAGGGCAGCAAATTTTGGGCAGCTGCACCCCAACACTGACAAAAAAAACCTAAGAAAAAAACAAACGGGCAGCATATTTTGACGATCGGGCTTCCCGTGCATTTTTTTTCTTTGGGGTGGGCGGAGTGATGACAGGTCACGTGACCTATCCACTCTCAGCGCGGGGAGCTGAACAGGCAGCATGGTAGGTCACCATGCTGCCTGTCACTAGCCACCAGGGATCAGGGTAATTCCTGGGGTGAAGGGACATGTATTGGGGTGATGGGGTTAATGGAGGCATATAATGGGGGTTATAGGGCATGTGATGGGGGCAATGGAGGTATGTAATGTGGGTGATGGGGCATGTAAATGGGTGATGGGGGCATGTAATGGGGGTGATTGGGGTATGTGGTGGGGTCATGTAATGGGGTGATGTGGGTTATGGGGCATATTGTGCGTGGGTAGGAGGTTGCCCGAATTTTGTCTGCATAGGGCAGCACAAAACCAAGATACACCACTGGTGATGCCACTCAATAGCTGATATGTTACTATGTTACATAGTAACAACGTAACATAGTAATTTAGGTTGAAAAAAGACATACCGTATTTGCTCAAATATAAGATAAATGAATATAAGATGACCCCCCCAAACTCCTTTTATTTGCCAATCTGCCCCCTAGCCAATGTATCCCCCCCACACTTAGCTAATGCATCCCCCACAGAACCATCTGCCCCACACTTACCCAATACTGCCCCCTAAACTTAGCCAATGCATCTCCCCACAGCCATCTGCCCCAAGAATCTGCCTATGCATCCCCCTACAGCCATCTGCACCCCAGAGTTTGCCAATACTGCCCCACACCCCAGAAAATGCTGCTGCCCCTTCCCATCCCAACCAATGCTGCCACCACCCACCCCGACCCTCTACAAATGCTGCTGCCCCTCCTAGCCTCACCAATGCTGCAGCCTCTCTCCCCAAATGCTGCTGCCCCCTCCATCCCCAAATGCTGCTGCCCCCTCCCACCTCCTACCTCCCTAAATGCTGCTGCCCCCTCCCACCTCCTACCTCCCTAAATGCTGCTGCCCCTCCCTCCCTTAATGCTGCTGTCTCCTCCTTCCCCAAATGCTGCTGCCCCCCCCCCCCCCCCCCCATCCCAAATGCTGCTGCCCCTCTCTCCCCCTCCACTTGCTTCCACTATACACACAGACATCCTCCAATGCTGCCCGATACTGACGGAAGATCAGATGACCTCCCGGCTTCCGTCATAGAAGTCCCGACGGACATGCCATGCAGCAGTGGAGGATGTCTGCGCATATAGTGCAGACATCCACCGGCTGCATGCGAGCAGGATCCAGGTCCCACTGGATTCTATTTGAGGTCTGATTATAAGACTGAGCTCAAATGTAAGACCTTGTCTTAAATTCGAGCAAATATGGTAAGTACATCAAGTTCAACCCTTCTACCTATCATTCCTGCTTTTCATCCAAAAGCAAAGCAGGAAGGAAGCTATTGGCAGTGAGTTCCATAAATTTATTTTCATCACCGTAAAAAATCCCTTCCTTTGCTGTCTAGGAAGTGTTTGCTCTTCCAGTCTCAGGGTGTGACCTCTCGTTCTATGCACATTTCTGTTAATGAACAGGTCACTGGAGAGCTCTTTATATTGGCCCTGCACATATTTATACAATGCTATTCATATACCCTCTGTGACGCCTTTTTTTTTTCTATCATGTATAAATGCAACTTTAGTGGGTTCGGAAAAATGTCCGGGTCCGTGCTCAAACTTGACCCCAAACCCGAACCCCGAACCCCATTGAAGTCAATGGGGACACACACTTTTGGCCACTTAAATGCCTCTAAAAAAGTCATGTAAAGGGCTAGAGGGCTGCAAAATGAAGTAAAATGTGGGTAAGAGTAGGACAAGTGCCCTGCAAGCAAATGTGGATAGGGAAATAACTTAAAATAACATAAAATACATACAAATTACAAATACAGCTGAGCCATAAAATAGCACTAGATGGAATCTTTGATTTTAGATTTGGAAGAACATAAATCTAAAGCATGGCTGCCAGGAGGATCAACAGAATTATCCATTTGAGAGAGGGTTGGAGTGCAGGGTATTCTCTTTCAGTTTATACTAAGTGACCCATAGGTTGAGGAGGCGGTGACCGTGGCGTTGTAGGTGGAAGCGGCGCTAGAGGAGGAGGAGGAGGTAGCCAGAATTTTTCAAAGTGCGCTGTAAGCACAGTATTGGACTGTTCTATTTGACTCTCAGATATGAAGTGCACCGCAAGACGCAAATGTACTATTTAGCACCCAAAACTATTAGAATTTTTCAAAGTGCGCTGTAAGCACGTATTTGACGGTTCTATTTGACTCTCAGATATGAAGTGCAGGACGCAAATGTAATATTTAACACCAAAAAATTGCAGTATTTAAAAATTCCTAGATGTTGCCCACTGAGCTAACAGAACAGGATTAAAGTCATGTGCCTGGCACACATGCAGTTGCAAGTGCACTGCACTCTCTGTGGCACTGGGCTCAGGGCAGGGTACACATATGTAGTATAGCACCCACTAAAATAATCACTGTAATTTGAATAATCGCTGTAGTTTGGATAGTCAACACCAGAATTATTTTTAGTCTGTCCCTCACAGCTGCAGCATCCTCTCCCTACACTAAGAATAGCTCATGTGATGTGCAGTGACTCCAGCTTATATATAGTAGACATGTGCATTCGTTTTCGGGCGAATGCATTTTCGTCCGAAAATAGCATTTTTGTCCATTTGTCCGAAAAACTAATAACGAAAATGCTAAACTAACAAAAGCCGAATGAACGAGTGGTTAATAAACGAAAATTATTTGTCCATTCGTCCATTCATTCTATAAACGAAATAGAGTCGGTTTATAGAATACCAATAGCATTACATACATTCCGTAAACCGACATAATGAACGACTTTCGGTTTATGGAATGCATGTAATGCTATTGGTATTCTATAAACCGACTCTATTTTGGTTTAAAGAAAGCCAATAGCACGAATGGACGAATGATTTTCGTTTATTAACCATTCGTTCATTCATTCATAGCATTACATGCATTCCATAAACCGAAAGTCTATAAACCGAAAGAGAGTTGGTTTGTAGACTTTCGGTTTATGTAATACATGTAATGCTATTGCTATTCTATAAACTGAAATAGAGTCCCCATTCATATGAATAGGTCAACTGACCTATTCGTATGAATGGGGACTCTATTTCGGTTTATAGAAAGCCAATAGCATTACATGTATTCCATAAACTGAAAGTCTATAAACTGAAAGACATTCGGTTTATAGACTTTCAGTTTATGGAATACATGTAATGCTATTTGCTTTCTATAAACCGAATCTCTTTCGGTTTATAGACTTTCGGTTTATAGAATACCAATAGCATTACATGCATTCTATAAAACGAAAGTCTATAAACCGAAAGAAATTCGGTGTATAGACTTTAGGTTTATAGAAAGCCCATAGCATTACATACAATGTATATTCGCAGATTAAAATTGAATTTGCAGCCTTTTCAATTTGTAATACAATCTGATCTTCTCCATCAATGCTAATGTTTGGTGGCTTGTAGCATATACCTAGAAAGTAATTTGCGACTCTTTCTACTGTCTATGTTAATCTCCACCCACAGTATCTCCACATCAGTTCCAGTATCACCATGCACAACTTCTTTAATACTGGGATTTCATTTAGGATTTACATACAGACAAATCCCTCCCTCTTTTCTATTTACTCTGTCCTTTCTAAAAAGTGAATAGCCGTGTAAATGAACAAACCAGTCAAGAGTGTCATCCCACCACTTTTAATCGGTAATCAGGTTGGTCAGCATTTACCATTATCTCCAGTTCAACCATTTTGTTTGTCAACCTTCTTGCATTTGCTAAAATATATTTAAGATTACTAACCATTTTCTGTTTATTAGTTGACAAACACCTAATGCCACGGGTTTAATTGTATGTACCTCCCTATAATCTATGGTAACCCCACCACTGCTTTCCTCCTTCCTTTCCCATAGACCCACCTTCCAATCTACTCTAGATACCATTATTCCATTTTGATCTTGACCCTCCCCCAGAACCTAGTTTAAAAGCTCCTCCAACCTTCTAGCCATCCTCTCCCCTAATACTGCAGCCCCCTCATCATTGAGGTGCAGTCTATCCAGTCCATAGAGTTTGTAGCTGACTGCAAAGTCTGCCCAATGCTCCAAAAACCCAAATCCCTCTGGCTTACACCACTTTCTGTAATGGGCTTCTGGGCCGATATGGTCTGGAGTCCAGATGCAGGGGTAGTGGGTGATTCAAAGCCCTGCACAGGGTGATCTCTCTCCACCAGGGGTAGAGCCCCTGGCTTTGAGCACCCACATGCAAAGGCCTTGTTAGTTTTCCCATGAGTCATAGCCAGGCGTATTCAGAATCTAGCATACAGAATGGTCAGAAAAAAAACTGGGGCCAATGGATAGGAGAATAACTGGAAAGTCAGGAAACAGCCGAGGACAAAGGACTGAAGTGTAGCAGGATGGTCAAAAACTAGCCAGATTCAGGAACAATACATACGGGCAATCGAAGATACAAGCAAGCTAACAAAATGTACCAGCTCTGATTGCTGGGAGGATGGGGTTTATATACATTATATAATGTAATGTAATATAGCCTCAGGGCTCACCACTGCAACAACTAGAGCACCTGAGCAGTAGGCAACTGAGAGAGGCAAAAGGCAGAGAATAACACTACTGCTACATGAGACAATAACACATGCAGGTGGCGTCTAGCGCATGCAGCAACAAAGTTAGGGTTCGAATCCTGGCTCACACAAGGCTATCCTAGCTACACAAGGCTATCTTAGTTATACGACGGGGAACTGGGGACTAATAAAAGTATTTAGAAAATTTGGGCAGACTAGAAGGACCGAATGGTTCTTATCTGCCGACACATTCTATGTTTCTATGTTTCTATGATTGTGACACTTTTGCAGCCACGCATTAATCTCCCTAAGCTCCTGATGTAGCTGGTAATATTTCAGAGAATATTACCTTGGAGGCCCTTACCTTCAGCTTATTTCCTAGTTCCTTAAAATCATTTTTAAGGACCCCCCCCCCCCACCTACCATTAACTTTGACGTTAATACCAACATGTACCAAGACCACTGGATCATCCCCAGCCCCTCCCAGTCCGCAACATGCCAAACCCAAGCACCCGGGAGACAACATACAGTTCGGCATTCTGGGTCCTGACAACTGATTACCCTATCCACCTTCCTAATAATAGAATCCCCTACAACCAGTACCTAGCCTTCCTAGTGTCCTGGTACCTAACTGTGCTGAGGAGGCTACTCACCTGGCTGCTAGGATAGTCAGTCTTCCCCATAAATGCCTCTTCTGTGCTGATCGCTCCAGCTCAACACACAAGCTGGCAAACATGTTGGGGTGAACTAGCACAGAACAAGCCTCCCTAGCTCTCCGACCCCTACTTCCCCTTACACAGCTAACCCAGATCTCTGACCTAGAAACCTCTTCTCCTACATCATCAACCTCCTCTACACTGGCCCCAGCAATGCCTGCTTCGTGAACTCCGCTCTATGTTGTCAATGTCCCTCAGTGTTGCCAGTTGCCTCTTTATAGCTAGTATAATATTTTCCGAAGCAGCAGCTGCTCACATCTGCAGTATCGGTATGGACCCTTGGGAACTTGCTCCAAGAGAGCATCCATGCTGCAAGACAAGAGTGGCATCCAACATGCCCTCTAATGTAAAGCATACAATATATATAGAATATACAATAAACTTTACCCTCCTTCTTGCCTTTTAACTCCTTATTTACTCATAACTCCAACACTTCAGAATATTGGTCATGTTAGAAGCTGGTCACCTGAATTCGCCTGGCTCACTATTCGCCTGCTTCTTTCAGAATAAGTGGATTTCTTTCAAGTGGATTTCCCTCAAGTGGATTTCCCAGTATTTTTATTCCACAATAGCTGTCACAATTGGTAAATGGGATACATTGGTTGGTTTTCTTATTCTGAAGAGAAATACCTACACAGATAATATTTAAAATGTAGTACATAAAAGGTAATGAATAAAAAAAATTAAATCGAAAACAAACACCAATCTTTTGGTGTCAAAAATTTGTATTCATTACATTTTATGTACAAAGTGTTATTTATTATCTGTATATGTTTATTGTTTAATTAAATTGCACATTTATGACTTCTATGTGCCTTCTACTCTGTATTACTATTTTGTCAAGCATTTGCACCATTTCACTCTAAGGAATGTAGCCTATTACAACGAACAAAGGAGGAAAACTTAAAAATAAAGTGTAGGTGCCATAATGTTATGTGAGAGCTTTAAAACACAACAGCACTTCTAATATTATTTTAAATAGGAAACAATTCAGCCTAGTAAATATTCCCAGTGACATTACTAATGTCATGTTTTTATTTTCAATAATTCATTACCGGCATATTTGAAAATGTACAGCCTGTTTTTATTGGGCTGATTGTGAGTTTAGTCAGCATTAGCTATGAAATTTATTATAGAGATACCGCTAAATTTATTATGCTCCACTGGTGTTCCAGGGTTGACCTAAAGAACCAACACTAGAATAGCTGTGCTTCAGGCAAGTGTCTGAACAAACACAATTCTGTGCATTGATTACAAACAGTACAACATAATACAGCTTTAATTATTCCATTTATCCTGCAGATCACATGTTAAACCATATGTGTGTAATACTGTTTGTTTGTAGAAATAGCTACTCTTTCTAAATCAGTTCTGTGTGTCATATTCTATTTAAAGAATCCATAGTGTGTGAAAGTGTGTCAAGTGCTACAGTGAGATATTGTGGGACTACTCCTATTTTAGTAGAGACAGATAACTGGGCCCATGCATGATTCAATTTGCCAAAACAGTTTAGTGGACCATAGTGCAATTTCACCAGCCCACTCATTATCATCATGAGATGATTTCTTCCAAAAAATACCGGCAATGCTACTACCTCCATAGACAGTCAGTTGGTAACCCTATCAGAGAAAGACACAGATAGACAGGCAAGACGTAATATGCTGATAGATAAGGGACAGAGACAGACAACACAACTGGATAGAAAAACAACAGAGCAGTGGGTGGGCCCCAATGGGTTTTTACATAATTTCCAATGGCCTTTTATTGCTCCTTCTTTACCTCAGATCCATATATGTAGAGGGGAGAGGATGGCTTTAAAGGTGGAGACAGCAGTGGATAATCCACTCACTCATGGGCATGTGAGCCATAGCATCATCTGAGAAAGATATCTACCTTGCCTAAAAACTTCTGGTTGGGTGCATTTGGAAGTGAAAAGTGGTGAAAAGTGGTGTAGTGCTGACCAATTGATTCTCTGCCCCCCTTCCCAGCTCTCCTCTAAAAGTCAAAAACTGGTAAAGAAACACAATTAGTGGCCAGCTATCATTTTCACAGAAATAAAAATGAGTATAACCCAAAGTGACTTTTAAAACAAACTTAAGTTGATAGGTCTCTTCCTCAGACTTCCTCAGGAGAGTAACTGTTAACGAGTAAAAAATATAAAATCACAGTGGGACAACAAACAATAACTGTAAGGTCCGTGTCCCCGTACCTCCATTGCGTGCGCTGCGCTCGCCTGGAGAGCCTGTACACCACTTGGACGATGCAGACTATGTTAACGCATAGTCTACCTTCTCTCCACTCTCCTGCTGCAAATAATAACAGCCTTTGAATGGCCGGTATTTTAGTTGTTCCGGCACCGGCTCCAAGAGGTTGTGCCGGTAAAAAAATGGCCGGGTGGCAACCCTACTGAAGCCTACCTTTATTGTGTTGTTCTTCTATATCTGTGGTGTCTGTCAAGTGTTGTCTTCTTCTGCAAGTGGAGTTCCCATCTGTATCATGATACGTGTTACCTCCTGTATTACAATAACACCACTAAGTGATTAAACCTAGTGAATATATATTTATATGTTTTTAATAAAAAGTATAGATATACACAATAAGGTTGTCTCCAGGACAAAAGAGGCTCTGTAAAGATGTAGATAAACTAGCAAGCCAATCTTAATGTTTTCACAGGGCTGAATAACTTACTTTGAAACACAGCTCCCAATTGGCTGCATATAATTAGCAATTTAGTAACAACCACCAGTGCTGTATTTACCGCGAGGCATCCTGCCGCCCCCCAGCACTGAAGAAAGAAAAAAAAAAAACGGCCCTTTAAAAAAAATTTAAAAAAAAGACCGCGCTTGCATGCAGAGACAGAGGTGAGAAGGGATCGGAAGATCCCCTCTCACCTCTGCTCTGCCTGCAAAACTGCACGGGGAGCCGAACAGGCAGCACAGAGAAACCTCCGTGCTGCCTGTTCGGCTCCCCGTGCAGTGTGCCGACACAGAAGTGCCGACAGTCACGTGACGGGCGCGCTGATGTCATACGCGCGCCCGTCATGTGTGTGTGTGTGTGACTGTGTGTGATGGGAGTCAGAGTGTGATGGGAGACAGTGTGTGTGACTGAGTGTGATTGGAGTCAACTTAAAGTGGTTGATTTACTTGGGAGTTGGGAGATAGACTTTCACTTTAAAAGTTGACCTTTTTAAGTGGACCTCCTCACACTATTCACTAAAGCAAACTCGACCTCCCTCTCCCCCCACCTCGCCTAATTCCATCTTGATCTCTCACCTTGAACTCCCTTTAATGAAAAGCAATAAAAATTGCTATTCACTACAATCCAAGGTAGTTTGAATTGGGAGGTGAGTTGGACTTTGATGACCAACAACAACCCTCCTCCCACAAGATAAAAAAAATTATAACTCCTCCCTCCCTGTCCAAACCAGGTCTCAGTGGTCTAGGTGTCCTCGGTGCTCCCCAAATGGGGTAAGAGACTCTGGCTCCCCATTATTATGAATGGGACTTGTAGCCTGCTGCCCCAAAGCCCCCGGATAACATAAATAATAAATTAAATAAAATAAAATTAACCCTACCTATCCCTCCTACCCCTCTACCTTACCTTGGTAATGGTTGACAAATATGAATTATTGCCCAAAACCTTTAATATTTGCCCTGTAAGTAAAATATTATCTGAATTAATTGTCCCCTGATGATTAGCAACACCCCTGCTCCTCATCTTCAGCCAAGGGAAATGGGTCAGCCAAAGATAAATGAATCCACCTACTGCTAAAAAATCTGCGCCAGCAAAAAATACTATTTTTAATGGTTTGCTCTCAGCAGAGATTCTTCTGTTGGCATTATTTTCAAAATAGCCTATAAATAATAATAATAAAAAAGAAACTTGGGCTCAAACCCAACTTCATTTATATTCCTCCCAATGAAAGAAGCATGTGCTTGGATGTATTTAAAGGCTTTGGGGGTAATGTATAAAAACTCCCGCACTTCAAAGTATCAAGACAGGAATAAAAAACGCAACGACTGTTTGGTATGTATAAAGGTGCACCTTCTTATAAAACCCGACACTTTGGAGTGTGGGAGAGAAGGAACTCTGCCATACAGTGTTTGGTGGAGGTTCTCCGATGAAGTGCCTGAATTTGTTTATACACTGGCTGCGCCAGTGCAGTAGGCACTGACACAACCAGGAAGTTGTTTTCCAGTGGAGGTGGCGCTGCTTTGCTTTATTATAGGCACACATGCAAATAGCACCCCTATTTGGCACTATCTGCATATGTGCCATGGTTATACATATAACCCCCTTTGTTGTAAAAGATTTTGAGACCCTTCATCTTCTAGAAAAAAACTCAAATCGCATCTAAGCTTAGCTGAAAAAACAGCTCTGCAGGGATTATCTAACGACAATAAAACCTAAGTCATCAAAATGGAGACCAAGCTCTCGCTGATTTTATGGATGTCTCGGAGCCAGGTCTTGGTGAGGCTCACTGATTATGTGAAGATCAGAACCTTTCGTACATGCTTTTATCACACACCTCAATTCCAACGATAAAAATGTTATCCTTGATACAGAATCACACCCTAATACTATACTTTTCCTAGATGTCACCTTCTATGTGGAGGAAAACACAATTAGAATGAAAACAATCTTTCGAGAAGTGGACACTAATAATTATAATCGACATAGCTGCCTCTTATAACTCTGGCTCAAATCCCTAAGGGGCAATTACAAATGATTAGGAGAAACTGCAGTGACAGAGTCTCCTTTGTGTAGTGACATTCTTAAAAGTAGGTTTTTGGAAAAACACTATCAAAAACATCTCTAAATGAGGTTATGGCCATGGACTGTGCCCTGATGTTTCTCCTCAAACTTCCCATACCTTGTAGTGTAGATTTCGGTTTCTCTACTTTGTAGTGAGCCAGGACTGATATTTGATATTGTAGCTCTGTTACTATAACAGTGACTTTGCGTGGATGTGTGCGTGTGTGGAAATGCTACTTACCCTGGCCTCCCATATACTAAAATAGCTCCCTCCAGGGACTGGTCAAATGCCCCAAGACCACAATAAAAAATAATTGATTTGCCCATATCCCCCCAGACTCCCATAACAAAATGATTTGCTCCTGGAGTCCGGGGCTGGCTGCTGAAAGGCCCCCAGACCCTATTATATCTACTTTAATTGGTCCCCTTGGCTCCCAAAATGCATACATTTTTCCCTTTCCCAGGTGGGGGGGGGGGGGGGGGGGGCGGGTATTCAGCGGAAGAATAATCCTTTGGGTGCTAGGGGGGAGGGCAGTGAAGACCTCTCCATGACCCATAATTGCTTTTTGGCAAAGAGAAATTAAAGCTGTCACAGCAACCAGGCATGTTAGTGTCGGCAATTGTACATTGGACGTACCTGGCACACCCAATGTTTTCAATGGATTAAGCTAGAATAATTAACTGACTGAAATAGAGACTGAATAAGATTCGTATCAGCATAGGTGTATGTGTTTAAATATTTATACATATTCTGTATGTTTGTGTGTGTGTATCTATATATGTATATGTACTGTTTATATAAATATTTGTATGTGTGTATATGTATGTATATACATATTTGTGCAAATTGTTTTAATATATTTATTTTTGAAGACATGTACTGTCTGCAGTCAATAAGCTGGTATTAATCTAGGAAGGTTTAGGCTCATTTTTAAAAGGGTGCACATTGCTTTGGCAGTTTATGAGTTACACTGTATTCCAAACCAGTAGTGAATTTTGAAAGTGATTCAATAAATTTCAGGTGACAGTTAAAAATGAAAGGTCCTTTAGTTGGTGAAATACTGCTGTGTATAGGATATCGCCGTGACAGTTTGATGCACTAGATCTACCCGGTGTCATTTCATGGCTGTCAGAGTTGGTGATCCCAGTAGATATGTAATTCTGATAGCAATACTCTTGGTACTAAATGCCATTCAAGTAGATAACCTCCACTGAATACCAAAGGTAGTAATCTTCTAGTCTACCAAAAGAAATGCTGTAAGTCTTGTCAGCAGGCACAATTAAATATGGATTATAGATTATTTGTAGAGAAACATCAATTTCTGATTTTCTTAACTTCTGCATTAAACTTTTGTGGTACCAAAACTTTATTTCAAAGGAAATCATATTTTTCCTCCATCTATTGCTAAAGGTAAACAATCAGGACATGTTATTATTTTAATTTACATTTAATGTAAAATTGTATAGCCATGCAGAAAGCAATATTTAAGAAATTACAATTACTTATTTAACCTCTTAAGGACAGAGCCTTTGAAACATTTTTGTCCATTCTGGACAATGGCTATTTTAGCATTTCTGTGCTGTTTGTGTTTAGCTGTAATTTTCTTCTTTGTCATTTGCTGTACCCACACATATTATATATTGTTTTTATCGGGACAAGAAGGGCTTTCTTTGGATGCCATCATTTTGATCATATCTTATAATATTATATAAAAAAAAAAAAAAATATGGTAAAAAAAATTTAAAAAACTGCTAAATAGATTCTACTATTTCTCCTGAGTACAGGGATACCACACATGCATAGGTTTGTAGGGTTGTTTTGGGGCTAAAATGCCAAATTTGGGAGGTGCGCTTTTTGGTTTTCCAACTTGAAATTTTGACATAAAGACAACCTGTGCCCATGTCCCATTTGGGACATATTTGAAGCCAGCTAGTGTATTTTACCCCATCAACCCATATATTTTTTTAAAGTAGACACCCTCGGCTATCTCAAATGGTGGTATTTTAACACTTTCCATGCACTAATTCTACCACCAGACTTTGTCAAAGTTTGTGGTAGTAATTTTTTGTATTTTTTTTTCACAAACCTTGTACTTCAGGCATGAATTCACAGATTTTGGTATGTGTCACTGACAAATAACACCCCAATAGGTGTTCAGCAACATTTCTTGAGTACAGGGATACCACCCATGCATAGGTTTTTTGGGTTGTTTGAGGGGTAAAAGGCCAAATTTGGGAGGTGCAGTTTTTGGCTTTCCAACTTGAAATTTTGACATGCAGACAACCTGCACCCATGTCCCATTTGGGACATATTTGAAACCAGCTTTTTTTCACAAACATTGTACTTCATACATGAATTCACAGATTTTGTTATGTGTCACTGCCAAATAACACCACAATATGTGGGGGCTAAAGGTCCACATTTTGAAGGTGCGCATTTCCAACTTGGAATTTTGACGTGTAGTCAGCCTGAGCACATCTTTCATTTGGGACTTTTTTTTTTAAGCCGGACAGTGTATTTTACCCAAAAAATATATATTTTGTAAAAGTAGACACCCTAGGCTATTTTAAATGGTGGTATTTTAACACTTTCCATGCACCAATTCTACCACCAGCCTTTGTCAAAGTTTGTGGTAGTAATTTTATTGTGTATTTTTTTCCACAAATATTGTATTTCAGACAAAAATTCACATATTTCGATATGTGTCACTGACAAACAATACCCCAATATGTGTTCAGCAACATTTCCCGAGCACAGGGATACCACCCATGCATAGGTTTGTCAGCTTTGTTGGGGGTTGAAAGGCTACATTTGAGAGGTGCGCTTTTTGATTTTCAAACTTGGAATTTTGACATGTAGAGCAAGGAAGGGGTTAATAGCTCTTATAAGAGCCTTTGTAGTACTGTACAAAAAAATTAACCCCTAAAAATGCACAGACAAGAAAAAATGTTCTGCTGTGCAGTGATCAGTGGCAGGGAAGGGGTTACTATACAAAGGGTATGGCTTTTATAAAAGCCCTTGGGGTCTCACAATTTTTTAACATTTTATTTAATTTATTACAATTAAAAACTTACATTATACAGCTCTGTCTGTCTCCATCACTAAAACTCAAGTGAGAGGGAGTCAGATCTACACGGGTCAGATCAAATATTGACAAATATTGATCTAACCAGGCGAATGATGATGCTCATCTGAGCAATCACCAAACCGCCTTTGCCACTGATCAGCTGTTACTGATCGCTATACATGCGCTCAGACAGCTAAAAAAAAAAAAATCCCCCTAGCGGATATAATTAACCCGTGACGGGTGTAATAAAAAAGTTTTTCAAAAAAGTAAAAATGCTTCTGCAGCAAGACTGCTGCATTTGCGTCAGATCGCTGCTTAGACAGTGATCTACAGCAAGCAAGGGGTTAATAGCCCTTAAAAGAGCCTTTTTTATACTGTAATGAATTACAGTAAAAAAAATGAACCCCTAAAAAATGCACAGACAGCAAAAAATACCGCTGATCGCTTTCTTTACTCGATTTAGTGCATGACGTGCCAGGCACTTCAGCTGTCACGAAGGGGTTAAATCTCCACTATTATTCTCATCTTACCTGACTACATTACTATAAACAATCAATAGCATCTCACTGATAATTGAACGAGTTGGCCACATAGCTGGCTTATTGATATCCTCTGCAGGATGTAAGCCATAATATAAATATTGGCTCTTGTTTTTTGAAATAGGTAAAAATAAATAGTACAGATTGTACAGAATGTGGGGGCTGTTTACTTAAGATAAACTGACAAATAAATGTAATGTGAACTGCAAACATAGGCATAAATAATTAAGCTGGAAAGATTGGCAAATTAGAGAATTTTTCCAGCTCTGCTCTTATTGACAGATGTTTGCTTATAAACTATACATTATGCAGGGCAGCATGTAAAAGTTAAATGTCCACCGCAAAGAAATTGCCAATCATACATACCATAGTTGCCAACATTTGAAAAGAATTTCCAGGGACACTTTGCAGCTCAGCTTCCAATTACTTACTTTAAAATTGACCACACCTACTGTCAAAAGCTCCGCACACTCCACATAATAAGCATAATGTAACTCCACATTCTTATCACGGTGTAGATTATATCACCAAGTTCCCACCAATATTACTATGCATCCTTGGTATACATCAGATATATTTGCAGCACAACATCTACATCAGGCAGGTGCATTATATCACTTTTACATGAAATATAGTAAGACCTGGCTCAGATGTGCTTCAGTCAGAAAGCTGTGTCTAAACCATAAAAACATACTTTAGTATGTTTCACTTCTGCTGGAAGACCATTCCATGTATCCACTACCCTATCAGTAAAGTAATACTTTCATTAGTGCCTGGCCTTATCTTATATCTAGGGTAGCTTTATGCCTATCCTATGCCTGCTTAAACTCATTCATTGTATTAACCTCTGCCACTTCTGCTGGAAGACTATTCCGTGCATCCACTACCCTCTCAGAAAGTAATACATGTACATGTATATCTAGGATACCCTTATTCTAGAACAGAGGAAGGGAGGGGGGGGGGGTTGAGAGAGAGAGAGAGAGAGAGAGAGAGAGAGAGAGAGAGAGAGAGAGAGAGAGAGAGAGAGAACAGGGGAAGGGGGGAGAGAGAGAGAACAGAGGGAGGGGGAGAGAGAGAAAAGAGGAAGGGGAGGGGGATAGAGATAGAACAGAGGAAGGGAGGGGGAGAGAGAGAGTACAGAGAGAGGGAGAGAGAGAACAGAGAGAGAGAGGGGAGAGAGAGAAAGAAGGGAGAGAGAGAAGGGGGAGAGAACGGAGAGAGGGAGATAGAACAGATATTGGGAAGGAGGAGGAGAGAGCACAGGTATGGGGGAATTGGAGAGAGACAGACATGGCAAGGAAGAGGAAAGGGACAAACATGGGAAGGGCGAAAGACACACACATGGGGGGGGGAGGAAAGAGATGGGGGAGCCATGGGGGAGGCCCGCACATGGCGCCGAAACACTTAAGGCCAGCCATGCGTGCGTCACACATGAATTCTGGTAAAAATTGTCTTTTCGGGCCGTTCAAAAACCGAAGCATCAGAAGCATTTAGATCAGGACATTCTCACCATGAAAACCATATATCTTCGGCTACCCTCTATGTGCCGATGTCCCCCAAACACATTCCTAATTCAGAAAACATACACTAAATTGGCATGTTCCTGTTTTCCAGATTTTAGTTGGAGAATTCAACTTTAAAGCCTTCTAAAGTATACTACAAAATATGTTAAAGTGCTTATTATGTGTGCTGATTTAGAAGTAGACAACCCCAGAACTAACCATGTAGTGTACACATCTACAATGTATCTATCATACACAGGTCCTACTGTGTAAATCATGTCTGCTCCTGGTGTTCTTGATAGCATATAATTCACCTCCTGCAGATGATATTTGGAAAGTTGGTGTTACTGCTTGCATGCTGGTTATGTGTTTCCCGCTTGTACACCTTTTCTCCAGATCACATCTTTACTCTTCTCCTTGTGATGTCTTCCCTCCTCCCTTCCCATTAGCAATGATAATTGTGTAATTAGCCCTAACTGAACCATTCCCATACCTCTCACTGATGTAACTAAAGCTATAACTATACCCCCCACCCATGAATACTGCCTGTGTGATTGCAATGACAGAACAGCTGTTGATGAAGAACAACAACAGCCATGTCATATCAGCTCTAATCTGGCATCACATTACTAGGTATTCATCATCAGCAACCACTGGTATGATATGTGTACCTCTTCCCTCCTCTAATGTGTAGTAAAGAACCATTTTTATTTCCAAAGTAGAGATGCCAATATTGATGTACAATGCAATATTCCACACTGTGGAAATAAAAGGGTACCATTACCTGTGAAAACATGTAAGATGTGGATATACCTAAACAAATGGAGCACTAAATGACACTAACCATG
Source organism: Pelodytes ibericus (assembly GCA_036172795.1). NCBI lineage: Eukaryota > Metazoa > Chordata > Amphibia > Anura > Pelodytidae > Pelodytes > Pelodytes ibericus. Next base: position 103,253,480 of record CM069858.1, on the reverse strand, counting down.
CATAGAAAACATATTAACACATATATATAATGAATGATGAAAAAAATGAAACAAATAAAAAAGATGATAAAAGTATACTTAAACCCAGCACTTTAAATCCAATTTTTTTCTAGTAGATTGGAATAGTACTTGACAACTGATGAGACATATGTAAAAAAGGGAGAGAATTAAACTATAGTGCAATTTGTATAAAAATTAAATAAACCTAGACTAGTAGCGGTGGGCTACAGTACTTCATTCCACAAGTCTCGAGTCTGTAGTCCAGAATGGAAACTCTGGGCTATGAGTCTCATACACGAGTGGAGTTTTACTCCTTATCGGACATTTAGGTTTAAGCTCTCATGTAGCTGTGCCGCACAACCAAGTGCCATGACGTTCACACTGTGCTCAGCAACCAGCCCCAAAGTAGGACGAGGAAGCAGCAGGGTAAAGAGCCCTCCCAGACATGATATGCAAAATGTATGCTCATTGGTGTGATAAACAAAATGTATATATTTACTGCTCATTGGCATCATATACAAAGGTTATTTACTGCTCATCGACATGATTTACAAAGTGTATACACTTACTGCTCATTGGTATTATATTTAGCATTTATACATGTACTGCTCATTAGCATTGTATACAAATTGTATGCATTTACTGTTCACTGGCATGAAATACAAAAGGTATGCATTTACTGTTCATTGGCATGATATATAAAGTTTATTAATTTACTACATATTTCTATCACATATAAAGGATGTGCAGTTACTGTTCGTTCGCTCATTGGCATCATAAGCATCATTTAGATATTTCTATTGTTGGAAAACCTTCCAAATAAAGCTACTGCTCAATGGTATCATATCCATGATTCAGATATAAAGCTTTTCATATAACGTTACTGCTCATTGGCATGACATATAACATTTAGATTTTCATCTAGAACATTCCTGCTCTAAAAGATTGATTAGTTCCCCATTTAAATTATATATATATATTAGGTGGAGAATTAAGGAACCTTTATGAAGCAGAAAGCCGCTTACTTAAAGACTGCTTACTTTTTATTATAATTATTTTATGCGGATCAAAGTTACATCCCTTTGCGACTACTGCTGCTCCTATATTCTTGCAGTCAGTTTGGTTAATGGGAATGACACCACGGTTAGATGGAAAAAGGTCAACTGACTTTTCAAATAAGAATCATGGAACACTGGACACAAATTTAAATATCCGTGCAGATTTCAAATGTGTATGTGTTCTCTGCACTGAGCTGCTCCATCAATAAATTGTCAGTGCCATCTAGCTATCTAAATAAGGTTGATGATATAGGAAGCTATGCTAGTAAAATTAACATTTTGCATAATGAATGTGAAGTCCTCATTTTCCATTAAGAGTCCATCTGTTTTGCTTTCTTTAGGGCTAGTAATCCAATATCATGAAGGTCAGTAGTTAATTTACCTCCTGCCCTTTTGTTCATGACATCAGTGTGTTGATTTTCTTAAATTTAAGAAAATCTATAAATTATATGTTTGTATCATTTCCATTCATCCTAGTCTTTCCTTCTCGTAATACTTGTTAAGATCATTTAGCTTTTCCTAATGATGTTATATTAGCGAGTACGAAGATGAGGCCTGCCAGAGAGGTTCCCTGAGAAGAACATGGATAGAGCAGTAACAGAAAAACTAAATACAGAGTGCAGGGCTACATGACAGACTAAAGAAGAAAGGCAGAACTAAAACAGAAGATATAACTACAGAGACATACACAGGCATAGATATAAACATAGAACAAAAGGACGGGGCGAAGTAATAAGGAGCACAAGGGATGGAGTGAGGAGCTGGAATCAAGGAAGCACAGACCATGGCACAGGAGAGGGAATCCCTAACATGGCATACACCAGGGAATAGCCCTCTGATAGGGCATGACCAGAGAATAGCCCTCTGACAGAGCATGGCCAGAGAATAGGAAACACACACAGAGCTCAATCAGTGCTGCTCGCATGTAGTGATGATTCAGGGCATTAGAAAAATGCGTGGGTATAACACACAAAGCTTATGCTGATCACTGATCGCTGATTTTTTGGGGTAAAAATGGAAGGGAAGGGGAGGAGAGATAACAAATAAGGGAGGAGAGAGCCAGGCATAAAGAGGGAGAGGAGAGAGACAGACATGAGGGTAAGTGCGGGGGGGGGGGGAGGTGCAACAGGGGTGGTCTGAACACTTAAAGCTGGCAGAGACTGCAATTCTCATCATAATTATATGGCCCTGATACTGATATATAAGGCCCTACCCCTCTGTTGATTGGGGTTGGTGCTATGCCTCAAGCCACCATTAAATAAATTATACATAGACAAGCCCCCCTCAAAGGCTTGGGGCTGGCACTATGGCCCAAGCCCTGAATAATAATAATAAATAAGCCCCCTCCCAGGGTTTAAGACTGATGTTATGCCCCAAGCCCTGATTATATAAAAAATGCGCCCCTGTCCACCCTCCTTGTGCCAGGGGCTGGCCAACTGCCTTCAGTGTGGCTGTGAAGGGCCTGACAGTTGTCAACAATTACTTTCAACAAAAATCTTACTCCATAAAGGATTTTTCCAACACACAACCATTTAGTATAATTTGCGTTTGTGTTTTCCTTTCCCCAATGCATAATTTGACATTAACATATATTGATACGCATCTGACATTTAACTGCCCATTCTTCCATTTTGTCTAAATCCCTTTGCAGAGTAATAACATCCTGCTCTGACTTTATTGCCTTACATAATTTTATTTTATCTGCAAGAATTGAAACATTGCTTTCAGTGCCTTGCTCCAGATCACTGATAAGCAATTTAGATTTTTCTCATTTTGACAGAAAGGGTACACATCAAAATAATGATAATATACATTGTAAAGAGGCAAAAAAAAGTTACTACTTCTCAACGTTCTACAATTTATTTGACTTGTATATAATGTTTATAGAATTTATGATTGCATTTGTGAAATTAAATACTTTACATTCTATATTCCAATCACTCATTCAGTATGAGATGGAAATTTTGTAGGTTCTACTCAATAAAGAGATAACTGTAGGGAACTGAGATTGGAATTTTAAACTGACGGCCAAACAAGCCAAGCTGGAATATTACTCCCATTCAGCTGCATAGTAGAATTTTTACATTTTACATTAGCCTGAAGTTTGAAATTCCCATCTCAATGCCCTGCATTTCCCTACTATTCTCTCTTTATTGAGTAGAGTTGACCCTTTAATCTAATACTGAGAATAAAATATAGAACAAGACAGAGTAAAATATAAAACAAAAATCACTGTAAAAAAATGATTTCCTCTACAAACAGTTTACTTTCATATCAAACAGAATTTTGTGTAAAATGTTTTGGGTTATTTCTAGACATTACAATTTTGAAAACTACTTTCTATAGCGATTCTTAAGTCTTCAAAAAATGACTTGTGGAGTTGTGCACTTTGTATTTTGCCTACAGCTGTCCATGCTGAGTTTAATGATGCTCTCCGTCAAGACATCAAAACCGAGCAGATTACACCAAAGTTAATGAATCAAGGTATTCAGAGCTGGCATTCTGTATGGATCTCAGCCAGTCCCTTGTTATGATCACATACAAAAAGAAACATTTCTAGAGCACAACACAATAGGGCAAAATGCCCAGAGTAGCCCACCGTTCACATGAATGCATAACTGTCTACAGGCAAAATACACAAAGACTATGATAAAAAAAAAAAAAAAGTATGAAAGAAATTGTGGCAGCTGCATTCCTTACAGTCCAGTGAAAACAACCAGGTAGCAAAATTTCTCATTAAAATCATTGCTCTCATGACATGCCTTGAGAGCATTGTGTCAGTTGTGTCCCTTTTCAAAGTGGCAGAAACAACGACATGTAGAGCAAGGAAATCCTTACTCATGTTTAAATATACATGCAAGGCTGTGTTTTACCATATACAGGAAATGCTGTGATGACTCTGGTCATGTAGAGAACAAGGGGTTTAAAATATAAAATAAGATTATTATTATTATGAATCAACTATTTAGGTATATTATATATAAAATAGGATAGGTTGATATGTGAAGGATATTTTTTTTTGTGAATTTTTATTTACTGATGTTTTTGCGGTGTTTTTTTTTCTTTTCTTTATTATTGTCAAAAATATGATATATTTACTATCAGATACTCTATTAAGGTGTTTAGTTGTTTTGTATTTGTTTCCAATATTCAAAGCTGTTAAAATATATATGTACACATATTTACATATATGTATATGTAAATGTATGTCTATATTTGTAATGTACTTTATAATGCCCCCATCCCCATGCCATTTCTTCTTTTTTTGCCCCTATCTCCCCCCAAAAAAACTAAAATAAATATTTACATTTGTAAGTTGTAAAAACCCTGGTGCTCGGTAATGTATGTTATAAATACCCTATCAAAATAATTAATGCATTATAAAGTTTTTGAATAGAGGATTATCTGATAAAAATGATTAACAAATCAGAATATGAATTTATTTGAAGTATGCCCTTGGAATCCCATATGTAAAACTCTTTCAAAAATACATAAAGATGAATTCAATCCACATTGGCATTTGATTCAGGTATCAAATCCAAATGTTCAAATTATCCAATTTTATTTTTAAATCCTTCAGCCCAAAGATTATCAGCCTTTCTAAAAATATGCTACACGTACAATTTTGTCTCTTAAATAATGTGGGAAACAGAATACTGACTCAATACAATTTACATTACTTCATTATATACAGTAATTAAACATGAAGAATTGTCAAATTAAAAATATTTTAGAGAGTATATTTTTTTCTACTTTGGGGGTTCTTATGTTTTGCAACTAACAGGGATTGCCATGGGCACAAGTTATGCCAATTTATACTTGGGCTACTGGAAGGAAGAATACATATAGTAAAATAATCATTGAAGGACAGCACCATTTCTGGGAAATTATTTTTTTATTTACTCTGTTAATTATTAAGCTTTTAGGTATAGATACAATTAAGTGTATATGTATGTTGTATTATTTGACATGTTTTTATATTCAAATTTTAAATACAATTTGAAAATAGCAAGAGGAGGAAGAATTGGGAAGTCAAATTTGACTTAGGCAAAAATGAAAATTCGACATCCAGCACTATTCACTATTTTTTTTTTTGTACCTTCCCCCTTACCTTGCCAATTCAGCCTCCCATCTCGAACTAGCCTTTGTGAAAAGAAAAAAATGCTATTCACTAGAAATTGATGGTAGTTAGAATTAGAATTGGACATCCAAAGCACCTACTGCAAGTGGCCTCCAATCTCCTAATACATATAGGGTGGTCAAGGCACATGGCTCTGCCCTCCCCCCCATCATATACTCCAGGAGCTGCCTGGAATCATGTAATACACATGGGGTCCATAAACCAAGTGGCGTACCTACTATTGGTTCAGGGGTCACAGCTGCAACCGGGCCTGTCACTCCAGGGGGCACGGCTTCCATGTCGACCCCTGCACACAAAAAAAATTAAAAAAACAAAAACGTGTGGGCAAACAGGGCAGCTGCCCAGGGCCCATTCATTCTTGGGGTCCAAAGCAGCTGCCCCGTGGGCCCCCGCTCCCCGTGTAACTGTCTCACACAGAGACAGTCACTATTGGGCAGCAGCAGTGAGTCTGCATCCATCGGCTTTTCGTCACAGCCACCGGAAATGTCACATCTGGTGGCTGTATTGCGTGCAGGAAACATTTCGGAGGAGACGACCGCAGCATACAGGTAAGTACTGGGGGGGGGGGGGGGGGAATAACTGGCAAATGGGCAAATAACTGACAAATGGGCAAAGTAACACTGGAAAATGGGCCAAATAACTGTCAAATGGGAAAAATAATTCTGGCAAATAGGCAAATAACTGGCAAATGGGCAAAATAACACTGGCAAATGGGCAAATAACTGGCAAATGGGTAAAATAACACTGGCAAATAGGCAACATAACACTGGCAAATGGGCAAAGTAACACTGGCAAATGGGAAAATAACTGACAAATGGGCAAAATATGACTAGAAAATGGGCAAAATGTGACTAGAAAATGGGCAAAATAACTGGCGAATTATGGGCAGAATAACACTGGCAAATGGGCAAAATAACTGACAAATGGGCAAAATAATACTGACAAATGGGGAAAATAACTGGAAAATTATGGGCAAAATATCAGGCAAAAGGGCAAAATGACACTGGCAAATAGGCAAAATATGACTCGTAAATGGGTAAAAAAACTGGAAAATTATGGGCAAAATGACACTGGCAAATGGGCAAAATAACTGGCAAGTGGGCAAAATAATACTGGCAAATGGACAAAATAACTGCCAAATTATGGGCAAAATATCTGGCAAATTATGTGCAAAATAACTGGCAAATGGGCAAAATATGATTGGCAAATGGGCAAAATAACTAGCAAAATAACACTGGCAAATGGGCAAAATAAATGGCAGGTTAAAAGTGGCATATTAATGGGAAAATTGTCTGTGGCATATTGGCAATCTGGCTGTGGCATATTAATGGGCAGGCTATTAGTGGCATATTAATGGGGGAAATGGCTGTGTTAATACCTTTAGGTGCAATGTTGGTGCAGAGGAACGTAATAAAAATAAGAAATTAACAATTTTTCAATAACATTTTCATTACATATGAAAATAGTTGCATATAATATTAAAAAGTTCATATAAGTATCCATGCAGCTAGTTATATACATATGTTTGGGGTCCACTTCAAGCTTTTGAAAAGGCTGGAAATATTTTAATGTTTTTTTGTGGTCAGAAAAGTGATATTACTTTACTGAGACGGTGGTGGATGAGAGATTAATATATGAAGGAGTTTAAGCATGCATGGGATAAGCATAAGGCTATCCTTGATATAAGATAAGGCCAGGGACTAATGAAAATATTACTTTACTGAGAGGGTAGTGGATGCATGGAATAGCCGTCCAGCAGAAATGGTAGAGGTTAACCCTTTAAGGACCAGGGATTTTCCTGGGCCAAGGACCAGAGCGTTTTTCAATTTTTAATACGCGGTTTTTTAAACATAATTTTCCTCTCTCTCATTTAACGTACCCATACAAGTTATTTGTTGTTTTTATAAAGGACAGTTAGAGCTCTCTTTTGATACCCTATACATAAAAATAATTTACATTTTAGTATTAAAAAATACATATAAAAGAGGAAATGTTTGAGGAAAAAAAAGTTTTTCCCTATTATTTTCGCAATTATAAGCTACACAACTAGTGCAACACTAACCCACTTATCCCCCCTAATTAACTAACTAATAAAAAAAGAAGTGCGATGTCAGATCCGTAAAAATCATGCAACAGGCATGCAGGGGTTACATTTTATTAAATAAATATATTAAAATTACCTTTATTTATTAAAAAAAACTTTATAAATTGTAAAAATAAAAAAATTAATTGTTAAAAAAAAAAAATGAGGGCCATAAAGTGGAAAGAAACTGATCACAGTTAAAAACTGTGATCAGCAATGAAAGGGTTAATTTTTTTTAAAAAATTTTTTTTACCTCTGTGCATGTTATTTATTTATTTTTATTTACAGGTTACTCTCTGTGCTTCACTATAAGAATGTGAAGCACAGAGAGTGAATTAGAGGCAAAGTCAGTGTGTGAACACACTGACTTTGCCTCTAATTTGCATGTTATCGCGGTGATCACTCAATCACCGCGATCACATGCCCGGAAATCCACCGATCGGGTCCAGGAGCTTTGCCTCGGGTGCGAGGCTTAGCCCTGGACCCGTTGCAGACTAGCTGGCGGTGCACATGGAGTGCACCGCCGGCTAGACTGCATGACGAGTTAACTCTTCATAAGGTCGCTAATGCTGCGGGTCTTATGACGAGTTAACTAGTCATAATACAGTGGAGGTCAGACACTTAGTATTATTTTACTGAGAGGGTAGTGGATGCATGGAATAACCTTCCAGCAGAAGTGGTAGAGGTAAACACAGTGAAGGAGTTTAAGCATGTATGGGATCGGCATAAAGCTACCCTCGATATAAGATAAGGTCAGGGACTAATGAAGGTATTACTTTACAGAGAGGGGAGTGGATGCATGGGATAGCCTTTCAGCAGAAATGGTAGTGGTTACAACAGTGAAGGAGTTTAAGCATGCATGTGATAGGTATAAGGCTATCCTAGATATAAGAGAAGGCCAGGCACCAAGTGGAACAGTTGGGAGGCATGTAAGTGGCATTTCTGGGGTGGAGTTGCATGGTGGGGTCGGGGGGCCCCAGGGCAAACCAGTGGTTTCTAGTTATGCCTCTGCCCCTACCCTATAATAAATCTGTCTGGGAGCTGGGCAAATGCTCCCATTCCCTTGCAATACTCTTGGGACAAGGGAAAGTTACCCTGCCCCCCTAAAATAAACAGGGCTATGAGCTAGGCAAATGCTCCCAGCCCCCTGTTATACACATGGTGGACCCTGCATATTGTCTACTACTATTAACAGGACTGGGAGTCACCCAACTGGCTCCACCACTTTGTGGAATAGTGGGTCAGGGGTGGGTCAAGTGCTTCTGGCCCAATTTAATCCCTCTCCCCATAAACAGACATTTGCCAAACTCCCAGCCCTGTTTCTTTTAGGAAGCCATGGCTACTTGCAGTGGTCCCACATACATGCATTGGCAAAATGGTATGTAGCGATGGGTGGGGGGGTATTAGGAATCTGTCCAACGTTGGAATTAAAAATTAGCACACATTTTTCACATGTAAGCTGTTTTTTCATATTTAAGAAGATTATGATTGTTTTTTTTTGTTTCCTTTTATTTGCCAATCTGCCCCCCAGACTTAACCATCTGCCCCCCAGACTTGTCAAAGCTTCTCCAGACTACCTAGTGTCTAGTGGGGGCAGTCGGGACTTCTATGATGGAACGCCGGGTGGTCGGGTGACCTCAACATTCCACCATAGAAGTCCAGGTGGAAGTGCCAGGCAGCAATGGAGGTAGACTGTGTGCATTGTGCAGACATCCCCCGGCTGCCTGCGAGGAGGATCCAGGTACCCTGCAGCTCTGCCGGGGACCTGGATCCTAGTCTTAAAGTCAGATCTCTATTTGAGATCTGAATTTAAGACAACCTCGAATATAAGATGTCGGGTCTTTTTCAGACCATTTGCTTCTCTGTAAATGTCAGGGTGAGAGGAGCTATTTTGAAGCACAGAAGTACTGTCTTTCACTTAAAGGGACACTACCACTTAGATAAGATGTAACTAGATAACCAAGTCATTTAAAACAAACACATATACAAATCAAATACCTGTTTTTTTGGGGGGTTTTATGATTGAATTAATAGCGTATACAAGGAAAAATTTGGTGTTTATCTCCTGGCTCCATTTTGTGAATATTTCCCATGACGCAACATTGTCCAAAATCTTCCAGCCAGTCTTACTTTACAACTGTGGAAAAAGCTTGCATGATGATGTAATTAGATACTCTCTTGCTCTCTTACACACTGGCTCGTGTGTATCATAGTGGACAGGACTAGGTGGCTGTGTACTACAACTTTTTTTTACCTGCCTTCCAACACAAAGAGAGGAGATTAACCTGATCAAACAGGGTCATAACTCTGCCCCTTGTGATGTAATAGTTACATTACGCTCCCGTTCAATGCAAATCAGAATTCTGACTTATAGACTGCATTATGTATCCCCAGCCTCAAAGTGAGAAATTATGCTGTAAAGTCACTAGGTGGTGGCGCCCAAAAACACTATATTTCTAACTTTTAGTTTAGTTACATATATTTTTAAATACACTCACATAACAAAAACAAAAGATGTATCTGAAATCAACAATACAAAATAAAATAAAAAAAACCTTTTAATTTTTGGTGGGAGTGTCCCTTTAAAAATCAAATACGTAAACCGGGGAGACTCTGGCAGACTTTGTTTGAAGATTTTTTTGTTTTCCCTTTGAAATGAAATTCAAAGTATCTGCTTGCTATTTTTTTTTTTTTTTTACTTTCAACTGGGTCAAAAATAGTGGTATGTGGAAAGTTTTAACTTGTTTGATTATGTGTCTTTATTTTTTTCAAAATAGTTATACAATTACACAGTTAATAATGTTGTGCTACAAGTGTAATGAAATAATAGAAGTTTTGTTTTTCCTGTGTCAAAGACAGTGCCCAATTCAAACACTCACGAGGAGGCAGAAAAGAGCAAATAAGATAATTAAACTAAGACTCATTTGTTTTTCTCTTAAGAAAATAAAAAAACTTAAATTACCCTTTTTATAGGGCCTACAAAATCTTTTCCAAAGTTCATTTACATATTAAATCTACCCAGGTTGGTGAATTGGACCCCAAAAGGTGCTATTTTACAATACTTTTAATGCAGTATGTCAAATAATGAAAATGTATGTGTGGGATTTTTATACGTAACCACAAATTCTCGTGTCTAACATCCCTCCATCGGCACAGGTAGTTGAAGGTCAGTCTGGTGAGGGGGACGATGATACCAACATGACTGGACGGTTGCCCAGTATATCCTCCTCCTCCTCATCAGATGATGATGAGTAAATTACACTGCAGCATCTTGATAGTAGTCATGGAAACCTTGGTTACTTACCATTCCTATAACCCAGTTGTACTCCTCTGTTGACAATCTCTGCACAAATTAGAAATGAAAAAAACAAATTATGATTTGAACTTATCGATATGTGTCTGTGTTGTTATTCAGGTAAATCTACATCCCACACACTTTCACACTTCATGGTACCCTTTTAATTCTGCAGTTTTGTATATGAGTACACTTTCCCTTTCATTGTGGTTACACATTGGTGTTTGTACTGCACATGTATTTTGCTGCATAACACTTGTTCTATGTGGTTTTTGGCATGGCCTTAGTTCCATTTATACAGTATCTCACAAAATTGAGTACACCCCTCACATTTTTGTAAATATTTTATTATATGCTTTCATGTGACAACACTGAAGAACTCTTACACTCTGCTACAATGTAAAGTAGTACGTGTACAGCCTGTCTAACAGTGTAAATGTGCTGTCCCCTCAAAATAGCTCAACACACAGCCATTAATGTCTAAACCGTTGGCAACAAAAGTGAGTACACCCCTAAGTGGCAACAAAAATGAGTACACCCTTAAGTGGAAATGTCTAAACTCGGCCCAAAGTCAATATTTTGTGTGCCCACCATTATTTTTCAGCACTGTGTTAACCCTCGTGGGCATGGAGTTCACCAGATCTTCACAGGTTGCCATTGGAGTCCACTTCCAGCCCTCCATGACGACATCACGGAGCTGGTGGATGTTAGAGACGTTGCGCTCCCCCACCTTCCTTATGAGGATGCCCCACAGATGTTCTTTAGGGTTTAGGTCTGGAGACATGCTTGGCCAGTCCATCACCTTTACCTTCAGCTTCTTTAGCAAGGCAGTGGTCGTCTTGGAGGTGTGTTTGGGGTTGTTATCATATTGGAATACTGCCCTGTGCCCAGTCTCCAAAGGAAGGGGATCATGCTCTGCTTCAGTATGTCACAGTACATGTTGGCATTCATGGTTTCCTCAATGAACTGTAGCTACTCAGTGCCAGCAGCACTCATGCAGGCCCAGACCATGACACTCCCACCACCATGCTTGACTGTAGGCAAGACACACTGGTCTTTGTACTCCTCACCTGGTTGCCGCCACACATGCTTGACACCATCTGAACCAAATAAGTTTATCTTGGTCTCATCGGACCACAGGACAGGTTTCCATCAGGGCTGGCACCATCCTAAGCCTGCTAACGCAGCCGCAGCGACGGGGGCGCCAGCCCTGAGGAGGCACTTTGGGGAGATGATCTCCCCTCACCAGCCCTCTACATGGCCGCTGTGGAGCAGCCTTGGAGGGGGCGGATCTCACAGGGTGCGAGGTCCACCCCCTCCCCTTGAAGCAGAGTGGTGTCTGCTTCGGGGAGCCAAGTAGCATGAGCTCTGTGTGACAGAGCTCAGTAAGAACTGCTCGCACTCCCCATGTTTAGAGATAATGCAGGGCATCAAATTTCATATACCCTGCATTATCACTCCACATGGGGAGTGCGAGCAGTTCTTACTGAGCTGTCACACAGAGCTCATGCTGCTCGGCTCCCCAAAGCAGACACCGAGAGAGAACAGGGGACGGGGGGGGGGGGGGGAAGAGAACAGGAAGGGGGGGAGAAAGAGAACAGGGGAGGGGTGGAAGGGGAGAGAACAGAGGAGGGGGAGAAAATAGAAATGGGGGAAAGGAAGAGGGGGAGAGAACAGAGATGGGGGTAGGAGGAGGAGGAGGAGAGAACAGAGATTGGGGAGAGAACGGAGGAAGAGGGGGAGAGAACAGAAATGGGGTATGAGGGGAAGAGAACAGAGATGGGGGAGAGAACAGAGATAGGGGGAGGGAAAGAGATATGGGGAGATGGAGGATAGATAAGGGATATGGGGAGTTTCATGGGATTGGGGGGGGGGGGGGCACCAAAAAGCACTCTTGCCTGTGTATCAAAAAATCCTTCCACCGTCGCTGCAAGTAATCCAAGTCTTTGGTCTGCTTGTCTTCAGCAAATTGTTTGCGGGCTTTCTTGTGCATCATCTTTAGAAGAGACTTCCTTCTGGAACGACAGCCATGCAGAACAATTTGATGCAGTGTGCATGGCAGCACTCATACATCTATTTCCCAAAGACAACCTCTGGATTTGACGCTGAGTACGTGCATTCAACTTCTTTGGTCGACCATGGCGAGGCCTGTTCTGAGTGGAACCTGTCCTGGTAACCGCTGTATGGTCTTGCCCACCCTGCTGCAGCTTAGTTTCAGGGTCTTGGCAATCTTCTTATAGCCTAGGCCATCTTTATGTAGAGCAACAATTATTTTTTTCAGATACTCAAAGAGTTTTTTGCCATGAGATGCCATGTTGAACGTCCAGTGACCAGTATGAGAGTGATAACACCAAATTTAACACACCTGCTCCCCATTCACACCTGAGACCTTTTTAACACTAACGAGTCACATGACGCCGGGGGAGGGAAAATGGCTAATTGGGCCCAATTTGGACATTTCCACTTAGGGATATTCTCCCTTTTTTTGCCAACGGTTTAGACATTAATGGCTGTGTGTTGAGTTATTTTGAGGGGACAGCAAATTTACACTGTTATACAGGCTGTTCACTTACTACTTTACAGTGTAACAGAGTGTCATTTCTTCAGTGTTGTCTCATGAAAAGATAAAATATTTACAAAAATGTGAGGAGTGTATTCACTTTTGCGAGATACTGTATGTCCAAATAACATCATTTGACAAATATTGTAATGATGGATATTTGTATCAGAAATTTTATTAGGGCATATATGTAGGCATGTCCATGTGGAAAAAAAAAAACATTTTTAAATATTTTGTTGTATACTTTAGAAAGGCTTTAATGTTCTATTATCCAGCAAAAATCTGTAGATGTTAACTGAATTCGCAGTTTTGGGGTGATCGGTGCATTATTAGGTAACAAAAAATCTATGGTTTTCATTGAAAAAATATGCTGATCCCAATGCTTCAGCTTCCAAACAGCTGATAAGCCTGATTTTGGTGATTTGTGAAATTCGGCTTAGTTGCCTGATCCATATCCATTTCAGGCCAATATAGGTATATTTTGAGTTGACCTTATAGTGTCAAATTACAGGCCTATTTCACTGCTACCTATACTCTCAAAAATCTTGGAAAAATGTGACTATGAACAACTGTGCGAGTATTATCAGAGGTCAAACTTTCTAATCTTGCTTCAATCTGGTTTTCATTCTAATCACTCCATGGCAGCGGCCCTCTAAAAAGTGAGAAATTGTATCCAGAGTGGCACAGAGAGAGATGATCTTACTGGAGCAGTTTTCCTAGCGTTTGCAAAGACCTTTAATAGAGTTGATCCAGTATAAATGAGTGTTCACTCTGCTGGTTTTGTTCCTACCTATCTGATAGAACTGAATATGTGTCCGTTGCTGGTGCTTCAACCCTTTCATTGTCAATCTAGGGCCAGATTTATCAAGGCACAAAAAGGTGCTATTTAAAAAAAAAAAAAGTACTATATTTGAAAACTGCAATAGCATTCCATTGGTTTCCATGGTTATTACTATGTTAGCGTTTTTTTCCTGAAATAGCACCAGTTTTGTATTTAAAAATAAGTCCCTAAGTGTGGAGTTCAAGGATCCATCCTCGAGCCCCTGCTTTTCTCACAATTTATAAATGACCTACCCTCTGTTTGCAACCTGGCAAATGTGCATATGTATGCCGATGATAACATCATTTATACAAGCAGGACAAAACTGTGTCCATGTTGTTTGTGACAAAAACTTAAAAACCTTAAACAACTCTCAAATATACATCAAGCCAAATTATGTGATAATGTATATTTGTACTGAACTGCATTACTTCTAAAATGACATACAGGAGCAGTGTCTTTAACCCCTTGGCGACACAGGACGGACTAGGTCCGTCCTGTGTGCCGAGGCGTTAGTGACACAGGACGGACCTAGTCCGTCCTGTGTCAAAACGAGCACTGAAAGCTGAGTTTTTCCGCTTTCAGTGCTCTGATGGTATTGTAACGATGCTTCCGTGTGGAAGCATCGTACAATGCTAAAAAAAATGCCCGTCGGCATTTCGATCGCTCCGGAGAGCGATAGAAATGCCGGTTTTAAAGGCACAGTGCCTTTAAAACGCGGGCATTTCAAAAATGAGCATAGGAAGCGAATATTTCGCTTCCTATGCTCAGAAAGTGTTCCTGATTGCCTCGCAAGTCGAGGCAATCAGAAACACAAAAAAAAAATGCACGATCTTGGTCACTGAGTGACCAAGATGGCGCTGCCCTTCTAAGGGCAAGAGCACAGGAGGCAGGAAGTACCTGCTTCCTGTGCTCTCTGGCTGTCACACGATTGCCTCTTCACAGAGGCAATCAGTGACTGCCAGGCACACTGACAGGCAGTGGGGATGCTCTCCTGAACATCCCCACTGACTGGTCAGATCAATATTAACCCTATATTGATCTGAACAGTTATGATCTGCCTCCCTCTCCTCACATTTTTTTTAGTGAGGGAGAGAGACAGATCAAAGTTCTAAAAGTAAGTAAAAGTTAAAAAAAACAATAAATACACAACACACAAATAATAAAACAATAAAAAAAAATGTATTAAAGCAATTCCCTGCGTTTAACCCCTTCCCTGCCACTGATCTTGCATTAGCAGTGATCGTGCACATCAGCGCATTTATTTTTGCTGTTTGTGCATTTTTTAGGGGTTAATTTTTTTGTACTGTAATTTATTACAGTACTAAGAGTTATTAACCCCTTCTTTGCCGTCGATCACTGCTTACGCAATGATATTGACGCCAAAGCAATTTTTATCTGTCTGCATATTTTTTTTTTTTTTTTTTACACATACCCGCTAGGGGATTACATGTAAAGTAAAAATATTTGAGATTTTTTTTTTTTTAAGCTGCCTGAGTGCATAGCGATCAGTAACAGCGAATTAGTGGCAAAGGCGGTTTGGTGATTTCTCAATTAAGCTCACCATTCGCCCTGGTCAGATCAAAATTGGTCGGATCAATATTCACAAATATTGATCTGCCTCCCCCTCCTCACTTACATTTTTGTGACGGAAAGAGACATATCAGTATTAGTGATATAAAAAAACATTTTATAAAATTGGCAGGTTTTATGAAAGTCTTTCACTGTGTATTAACCCCTTCCCTGCCATTCATCACTGTGTAAGCAGTAATCTTGCACAGCAACAGTATGTTTTGCTGTCTGCACTGTTTTATGGATTAATTTCTTTGTATTGTAATGTATTACAGTACTAGATAGGCTCTTATTAACCCCTTCTTTGCTCGAGATCACTGCTTACGCACTGATTCTGAGGCCGCGGACTCAGGGTTCGATTTTGACCCTATTCAGCTTTCTGATACATCATCTAGCGATGTATCGGTGGCTGCTGAGCCCTTGCCACAAGTAGTGATGGGGGTCTACCGATAAAAAAATATATATGGTGGGGGTAAATTACATTGGCTGGCTTCAAAGATATATCCCATAAAGGACACGGGCGCAGGTTGACTACATGTCAAAATTCCAGGTTGGAATTGCGCACCCCCTAAATGTGGAATTTTAGACCCAATACAAACCAACAAACCTGTGCATGGGGGGTATCCCTGTACTCAGGAGATGTTGCTGAACACATATTGAGGTGTTGGTTGGCAGTGGGAAATACCAGAATCTGAAAATTCCTGCCTGAACTACAATGTGTGTGGGGAAAAAATGACATCCCAACCCTTTGACATAGGTTGGTGGTAGAATTAGCACTTGGAAAGTGTTAAAATACCACAATTTTAAATACCCTAGGATGTCTAGTTTTCCAAAATATATGGTTTTATGGGGTAAAATACTTTGACAGGCTTCAAAAGTGTCCCAAATGGAACATGGGCGCAGGCTGACTACATGTCAAAATTCCAAGTTGGAAATCCACCCCCTCTAAACGTGGCCTTTTAGCCCCCAAATAATCTAACTAACCTACACATGGGTGGTATCCCTGTATTCAGGAGATGTTGCTGAACACATATTAAGGTGTTGTTTGGTACTGACACATAATAGGATCTGTGAATTCATGCCCGATGTACAATGAATGTGAAAAACAAATTACTATCTATAACATTGACATAGGCTGGTGGTAGAATTAGTGCATGAAAAGTGTTAAAATACTACCATTTGAAATACCCTAGGGTGTCTAGTTTTCAAAAATATATGGTTTTGTGGGGTAGAATACACTTTTTGGCTTCAAAAATGTCCCAAATGGGACATGGGCGCAGGTTTTCTGCACGTCAGAATTCCAAGTTGGAAAACCAAAAAACGCACCTCTCAAATGTGGCCTTTTAACCCCCAAATAACCTAACCAACCTATACATGGGTGGTATCCCTGTACTCAGGAGATGTTGCTGAACACATATTGAGGTGTTGTTAGGCACTGACATATAACAGGATCTGTGAATTCATGCCCAAAGTACTATGTATGTGAAAAAAAATTACTATCCATAACATTGACATAGGCTGGTAGTATAATTAGTGCATGGAAAGTGTTAAAATACTACCATTTGAAATACCCTAGGGTGTCTAGTTTTTAAAAATATATGGTTTTGTGGGATAGAATACACTTTCTGGCTTCAAAAATGTCCCAAATGGGACATGGGCGCAGGTTTTCTGCACGTCAGAATTCCAAGTTGGAAAACCAAAAAGCGCACCTCTCAAATGTGGCCTTTTAGCCCCAAAACAAACCAACAAACCTATGCATGGGTGGTATCCCTGTACTCAGGAGATGTTGCTGAACACATATTGAGGTGTTATTTTGAAATACCCCTTCACATTTTAAGGTAATGTTTACCTAAATTGCAATATATGTGAAAAATAAAAAAAAAAGATTTTTTTCTGCAAACTTTGGCATAGATTGGTGGTAAAATGGCTACATGAAATGTGTCAAAATACCCCAAGTTAAATGCCCTGAGTGGTCTAGTTTTCAAAAATATGTACATGTTGGGGGTCATTCATGGATTTAGTACAGAAATCAGTGTTACGTCACTATCGCTAATTTTGAAAGAAAGGATTTTAAAATAGCTTTGCACCACTTATAGTTCTGGCCCTGTAACATGAATAAAAAAGCACAAAAACATAAAAACATGGGCTATTTCTGAACTCAGGACATATATTAGAAACTTTTTAGCAGTGTTTTTTTGTTGTCTCTTGTACATGAGTATACGATTTTTCAAATAAAAGTCATAAAAAAATGTTTTTTTCATTTTTTTTTACATCAAATTATATGCTATTATCAAAATAATGGTATCAAAAGAAAGCCCTTCTTGTAACGATAAAAACGATATATAGATTGTGCGGGTACACTAAATGAGACAGAAATAAATTACAGCAAAACACAAACACCTCAGAAATGTTAAAACAGCCCATGTCACCAAGCGTCGGACAAGCCAAAAAAGTCATGTCACTAAGGGGTTAAAAACAATGTTTTATTGTGCCACATAGGGCTCTGTTTACTCACATGAGTTATGACTTACCACTGATTTTTTATTGTATTGCAGTCTATGCTATTCAAAACAACAAAAAGAGGGCCAGTAACTTAGGTCACTTAATGAAATACATTAATGTGCATCCAAACAAATAAAATGGGGCATTGGAAGTGAAATTAGGAAATGTGATCCCCTATGCAAACCACCCATTTATCCTTGAAGTATAGGATTTTGTTTCCACAAAGTGAGGAAACAAGATCCACCAAACACGTGACACTCTGACTCCTGCATTCTGCAAAGATCATGACTTCATCCGTTGATAAACTCCAGCAGCAGACAAATAGATCTTCTTTGGTTTGGTTGGGGTGGCAGACTTTTCTGGTAACAGAAACAAAGGAACTGGTTACAGCACAGATTGGGCGTGGCTATGAGACGAGTTCGTTTTGTGATTGGTCATTCTTGGCAATTCGACGTGTGGGCCCATCCCACAGGAGGTGTTAACATCTCTCAGTTAACTGTTTCATGATCTCTTACAACCTCCAAAACATGGTCTTTCAAACCGTGTTTCTGGATCCGTAAGAGTTACAAAGAGAGCCTAGTCCGCGCGGGGGGCATCGCTGCATGCCTTCCATTGGTTAAAGGAGATTTCCAGCCCTCCGTGCTTTCGCCTATAGGGGATTGTTTCAGGCCGTGACGCGCCTGTTGCTAGCGCTAGCAGGTCGTGGGAGAGGGGGGCGTGAATGGCTCTGTTCCGTAGACGGGATAGCACCATGGAGTCCGGACGTGAGTTTCAGGCTGGCTTACAGGCGATGTCCGGCAAATCGCTAGCATGTGGGGGTAAAATATCCTCCTCCTTTCCCAGTCCATCAGCGGCTGTTGACATCAAGATGGAGCAGAACAAGTTAGCCGGGGTTGTCAAAAGCGTCCATCGGAGTCTGCGGAAGAAGTACCGGGAAGGTAAGAGCTCGGGCTTGATGTGTAATGTTCTGCGGACTATGAGCTGCAGCGTGCGTCGGCTGATAAGGGTATAACACTGTTTGCCCCTAGTCCCCGACCAGAACTGCACCGCGGGCTCCAAGGAGCAGTGTTGTCTCCAGGCCGCCCGAGGCTAACGTTCGGCCCTTCTGCCAGGTGACCATTGGGAGAAGCGCAGGTCTTGGCTGCTGAAAGTTAGCGGTAACTATTAAAGCATGTTGGTAGGGAGGGCATTTTCCCTTTGGATAAGGAATCCTTAATCACTGTTGTCCACCGCTTGCAGTATGCTTGCCACTTTGTTCATTGGAGTTGTTATCATTTCTGCTGTCTAGCGTTATCCCATTCATTTAGGATGGAGGGGGGCTGCAAAGGGTGTCTTATAACTTAACTCCCCTCTTGTTCTGGCATTGGTAGGAGAAAGTGGGGACGTAGACATCCCACTAGTCATGCATTTTATAACTTCAATATGTGTCGCTTTAAGGTCCAGACACTTGCCAAAGAATAGCATAGTACAGGTATTAGGAGCACGTTGCTGTCCCAGATGGGTAACGTTTAGAGTCGTGTTTCTACTAGCTCCTGAAGTTTTGCGCTGTCTTAAATTGACAAACAAGGGCCTGCACTTTGGCTCACAAGTGTTACTTGTTGTCTACTTCAGTCAGGATGGCAGAGCATAAACCTTCTAGAGGATTCTATCTGGCCTGCAGGCTGCCAATAAGAGAACCAGGGAACTAATCTGAAGTTAAGATACTGATCTGAGTAATTTTTACAAATCTACTCACAACACTCCTATAAAAGTAGCAAATGATTAAATTGCAGTAGCAACTTTCCTCCCCCTCTCCCCCCCACGAGCTCAAACTATATAGTAATTTGAGCTTTTATCATATCTTGATAAAAAAAAGTGTAAAAATAGAAAAGGCAATGAACTCTTATCAGTGGCCTAAAATTACATATAAACTTTCAAAAAGTTTTACTAGTATTTTTTAATACAACTGTTGTAGCATATGTGATGACTGCTTAATGGACAATTAAAGTGTTTTTTTTTTTTTTTTTTTTTAACCCTTGCTTCCTTGGATGCTGTCGACCTGGAGGACAGTCCGTGCACGAACCTTTAATCAGAGCGGTGCTCGCCTCGCTTGTCTGGTTTCAGCGGGGCTCAGTCTCCCCTGTTGATTCCCTTTGAAAACATGTGTCTGATTCTCTTCCCAGGGAAACATGGCAGCTGCCAGCCAGAGGATAAACTGGCATGTACTATCTAAAGTACATGCCAGCTTACCTCATGCTAGGAACAATTCATTTTTAAATTGTGCTTCTGTTAGAAGTACAAATGAAGAAAAGAAAATTTGGTTGTAGTTAAGTAACCTGTGATTTACAAGAAAACTGGTCATTATCAGTGGACTGTAGAAACCAGCTTGCTCTGCAAGAAATTCATGAAAGTAAACTTAAAGGAACACTGCCACCAAAAAATGAAAAGGGTTTAATTATTTTTTTCTATTTTGCATTGTTGATTTCAGATATGACTTTTGTTTTTATGGGAGTTTATTTTATGAAATATTTAACCCCTTAAGGACAGAGCCTTTGAAACATTTTTGTCCTTTCTGGACAATGGCTATTTTAACATTTCTGTGCTGTTTGTGTTTAGCAGTAATTTTCTTCTTTGTCATTTGCTGTACCCACACATATTATATATTGTTTTTATCGGGACAAGAAGGGCTTTCTATGGATGCCATCTTTTTGATCATATCTTATCATATTATTAAAAAAAATAATAAAATATGGTCAAAAAAAAAAAAATACACAAATTTCTTTGTTTTTATTTGAAACAACTTCTCCTCATCGACAATAGCGAACGAAAAAAACATGCTAAATAGATTCTACTATTTCTCCTGAGTACAGGGATACCACCCATGCATAGGTTTGTTGGGTTGTTTGGGGGCTAAAATGCCAAATTTGTGAGGTGCAGTTTTTTGTTTTCCAACTTGAAATTTTTACATGCAGACAGCCTGCACCCATGTCCCATTTGGGACATATTTGAAGCCAGCTAGTGTATTTTACCCCATCAAGACATATATTTTTTTAAAGAAGACACCTTAGGCTATCTCAAATGGTGGTATTTTTACACTTTCCATGCACTAATTCTACCACCAGCCTTTGTCAAACTTTGTGGTAGTAATTTTTTTGTGTTTTTTTTTCACAAACCTTGTACTTCAGACATGAATTCACAGATTTTGGTATGTGTCACTGCCGAAATAACACCCTAATAAGTGTTCAGCAACATCTCTTGAGTACAGGGATACCACCCATGCATAGGTTTGTTGGGTTGTTTGGGGAGTAAAAAGGCCAAATTTGGTAGGTGCAGTTTTTGGTTTTCCAAATTAAAATTTTGACATGCAGACCGCCTGCACCCATGTCCCATTTGGGACATATTTGAAACCAGCCAGTGTATTTTACCCCATCAACCCATATATTTTTTAAAAGAAGACACCTTAGGCCAGGGCTTGACAAATTTAATTTTATTCTAGGAGCCAGCAAAAATTTTTAGGAGCCAGACAATCACGCAAACATACACGCAATTCATAAACACACACACACCAACCTACGTCACATATACACCCCACACACACCAACCCACGTCACATATACACCCCATACACCAACCCACGTCACATATACACCCCACACACCAACCCACTTCACATATATACCTCCCTTCACATATACACCTCCCCCCCACACCTCACATATATACCCCCCCTTCACATATAAACCTCCCCCCACACATATACATCTCCCCCCCACACTTCACATATACATCCCTCCCCCCCTTCACATACACACCTCCCCACACACTTCACACATATATACCCCCCTTCACATATACATCCCTCCCCCCTTCACATATACACCTCCCCCCACACTTCACACATATATACCCCCCCTTCACATATACAGCCCCCCCACACTTCACATATATACCCCCCTTCACATATACACCTCCCCCCCACACTTCACATATACATCTCCCCCACACTTCACATATACATCCCTCCCCCCCACTTCACATATACAACTCAAACATATAAGTTTTTTTTTCTCTTCATAACTTCTGAGTGCTGGGTGTCGTCTCTTGACAACACAGCACTTAGCCGAAAGAGCCATGAAGATCGGCTGCGGCACGAATGTTCCCCCTCCCTGCTGCCTTACCTCATTGCTGGGGAGGGGGAACATTCATGCCGCAGCCGATCCTCATGGCTCTTTCGGCTGAACACTCGCACACGTGTTGCGCGAGGGGGCGGAGCTTGCTGTCTGTCCCCTCGCGCTGCAAAAGACGGATGGCAGCGGCAAGGGGAACATTAGGGCAACGGCACCCGGGCGCCAGGCTCCATTTCCAGGTCGCCATGGCGACCTGGCGCCCGGGGTTTGTCGAGCCCTGCCTTAGGCTATCTCAAATGGTGGTATTTTTACACTTTCCATGCACTAATTCTACCACCAGCCTTTGTCAAACTTTGTGGTAGTAATTTTTTTGTGGTTTTTTTTCACAAACCTTGTACTTCAGACATGAATTCACAGATTTTGGTATGTGTCACTGCCAAATAACACCCCAATAAGTGTTCAGCAACATCTCTTGAGTACAGGGATACCACCCATGCATAGGTTTGTTGGGTTGTTTGGGGAGTAAAAGGCCAAATTTGGTAGGTGCAGTTTTTGGTTTTCCAAATTAAAATTTTGACATGCAGACCGCCTGCACCCATGTCCCATTTGGGACATATTTGAAACCAGCCAGTGTATTTTACCCCATCAACCCATATATTTTTTAAAAGTAGACACCCTACGCTATTTCAAATGGTGGTATTTTAACACTTTCCATGCACTAATTCTACCACCAGCCGTTGTCAAAGTTTGTGGTAGTAATTTTTGTGTGGTTTTTTTTCACAAATATTGTATTTTAGACATAAATTCACAGATTTTGGTATGTGTCACTGCCAAACAATAACCCAATATGTGTTCAACAACATATCCTGAGTACAGGGATACCACCCATGCATAGGTTTGTTGGGTTGTTTGGGGGCTAAAGGGCCACATTGTGAAGGTGCGCATTTTCAACTTGGAATATTGACGTGTAGTCAGCCTGAGCCCATCTTTCATTTGGGACTTTTTTTTAAGTAGGACAGTGTATTTTACCCCAAAAAGTATATATTTTGTAAAAGTAGACACCCTAGACTATTTTAAATGGTGTTATTTTAACACTTTCCATGCACCAATTCTACCACCAGCCTTTGTCAAAGTTTGTGGTAGTCATTTTATTGTGTATTTTTTCCCACATACATTGTACTTTAGACACAAATTCACATGTTTTGGTATATTTCACTGACAAACAATACCACAATATATGTTCAGCAACATCTCCCGAGCACAGGGATACCACCCATGCATAGCTTTGTCAGCTTTGTTGGGTGTTGAAAGGCTACATTTGAGAGGTGCGCTTTTTGATTTTCAAACTTGGAATTTGAACATGTAGAGCAAGGAAGGGGTTAATAGCTCTTATAAGAGCCTTTGTAGTACTGTACAAAAAAATTAACCCCTAAAATTGCACAGACAAGAAAAAATGTTCTGCTGTGCAGTGATCAGGGGCAGGGAAGGGGTTAATACACTACACTATACAAAAGGTATGGCTTTTATAAAAGCCCTTGGGACTCACAATTTATTAACATTTTATTTAATTTATTACAATTTAAAAATTATGTTATACAGATCTGTCTCTTTCCCTCACTAAAACTCAAGTGAGGAGAGGGAGGCAGATCCATATGGGTCAGAACAATATTTACGAACCAGACGAATGGTGATGCTCATCTGAGAAATCACCAAACCACCTTTGCCACTGATCGGCTGTTACTGATCGCTATACACGCGTTCAGACAGCTTCAAAAGGAATACACGTAATCCCCTAGTGGGTATAATTAACCCCTAGTGAGTCTGACAAAAAAAATGCTGATGGCAAAAAAAAAATCCTTCGGCGACTAGATTGCTCCATATGCGCTGCTTAGGCAGTGACCATATGCGCTGCTTAGGCAGTGACCATATGTGCTGCTTAGGAAGTGATATACGGCAAGGAAGGGGTTAATAGCTCTTAAAAGAGCCTTTGATATACTGTAATAAATCAAAGTAAAAAAAAATAACCCCTAAAAAAATGCACAGACAGCTAAAAATGTGCTGCTGTGTAAGATCACTGCGTACACAGCGATCAATTGCAGGGAAGGGGTTAAATACTGGAAACGGCTTTTATAATCGCCTTTGGGTCTCAATTCTCTTAAATATATTATAATTAAAAACTTACATTATACAGCTCTGTCTCCCTCCCTCACTAAAACTCAAGTGAGAGGGAGGCAGATCTACACGGGTCAGATCAAATATTTACACATATTGATCTAACCAGACGAATGGTGATGCTCATCTGAGCAAACGCCAACCCGCCATTGTCACTTATCAGCTGTTACTGATCGCTATACATGCGCTCAGACAGCTTAAATTTTTTTTTTACGTTAAACGTAGTCCCCTAGCGGGTATAATTAACACGTGGCGGGTGTAATAAAGTTTTAAAAAAATTAAAAATGCTTCTGCAGCAAGATTGCTGCATTTGCGTCAGATCGCTGATTAGGCAGTGATCTATGGCAAGAAAGGGGTTAATCTCTCTTAAGAGGTTTTTTTTATACTGTAATGAATTACAGTAAAAAAAAAAATAACCCCTAAAAAATGCACAGACAGCAAAAAATGTGCTGCTGTGTATGATCACTGCGTACACAGCGATCAATGGCAGGGAAGGGGTTAAATGGCTTTTATAAAAGCCCTTGGTGTTTAAAATTTTATTAAATATTTTTTTAATTATTTAATTTTTTTACTTGATCTGATCTGTCTCTCTCCCTTACTAAAAGTAGTAAGGTGAGGGAGGCAGATCAATACTTGTCAAAGGCAATATTTAGTAATATTGCCTTTGACAGTATGGTAAGTGCTCATCAGAGCACTTACCATACATGCCTGCACACAGATCAAATAGATCTGCTGTGCCGGCATCGATTGGCTCCCCCTAGAGCATCGGAAGTGAAATACTTTCACTTCCGATGCTCTTGCCATTAGAAGGGAAGCGCTGCCTGTACAGGCAGCGTTCCCTTCTACTGAGCCGATGGGGTCGCTCAGGAGAGCGATCACCATCGGCTCTGGGGAGCAGCATGGTGTTGTTAAGTGCCTCGCTGGCGAGGCACTTTAACAACACCGGAGATGCTTAGAAAGCGAACGATCGTTCGCTTTCTAAGCACATGTGTGCAGCGGGCGCAGCCATTTTTAAATGTCTGCTACGATCACTCCGTGGAGTGATCGTAGCGCGCCCCTGCACATTTGGGGGGTGTTGCACAATGCCTCTACCTAGAGGCATTGTAGCAACACCGTTAGAGTAAAGAAAGCGACCGCTGGTCGCTTTCTTTACTCCATTTAGTGCATGACGTGCCAGGCACGTCAGCTGTCGGCAAGTCCACGATTTGCCGTGACGTGCCTGGCACGTCATCTGTCGTTAAGGGGTTAACTGAACAAGTGTGACTGGGTGTTCGCCATTTTGTGAAAGTGTTTTTGACTTTACAGCACTAGTTTCCTACTTTGGGGCTGGGGACACAGAATGCAGTCTCTGAGTCAGAATTCTGACCATAGACTTGCATTGAATGGGAGAGTAATGTAACTTTTACATCAAAAGGAGGTGGAGTTATGATTCTGTTTGATCCAGTCAATATCCTCCCTGTGTTAGAAGGCAGGTAACAAAAGTTGTACAGAGCCACCTAGTCCTACCCACTATGATATGCAGGAGCCAGTGAGAGCGCAAAGGTGTATCTTATATCATCATGCAGGCTCTGCCCACAATTGTAAAGTGAGACTTGCTGGATAATGTTGCATTATGGGCAAAATACTCAAAATGAATGCTCGAGACACACAATTTTTATTTTTGCTTTGATATGCAGTTTGTTTGAAATGCACAGGTAATCTAGTTATATATTACTTCCCTTAAGTCTTCCTATAGCAGTTGTTTGGAAACTTAGACTAGTTACCAGCGCATAGACCTATGACAAGAATTTTACAGGCAATGGTATGAGGCCTGCTTAGAAAACAGTACTTTAAAAAAAAAAAAACACATCCTTAAACATTCGTGAGCAGTGTCTTATTCTGTCTAGTAGTAATGTTATGCTGATCATCTGGTTATTAGATTAGAGAATTAAAGTACATTCCTTTTAGGTAGGCAGTATGTGTGAATTCTGTTGGCAGTCTTGCATTCTAAGGACTGCTCTTTTTTTAAAGTAGTAAATTCATATCAAAGATCACATTTAAAACTATTTATTTGTTCACTTAGTCCCTTTTTTAGCATTTACATTTTACAGCAATTTGGTTTTGAGCATGCTCTTACCTAATTAGTACAAATGTTTTGAGGAAATAGAAGTGGATATGGCAAAGAAGCTTGACTCATGAAATGTGTCAAGGTCAATTTTTGTTTGCTTTTGCATGTATATTTTATTGTCCCTTTCAGATATGATTGTTAAAACAATTATATTTAAAAGGACACTACCACTTACATACGATGTAACTAGATTACCTGTGCATTTAAAACAAACACTTATATAAGACATCTGTCACTTTTTTTTTTTTTCTATGTTTGAATTAATTGCATATACCGTATTTGCTCGAATATACGACAAGGTTTTTTTCTGAGCAAATGCTCTGAAAAAGACCCCTTGTCTTATATTCGAGGTCGACTTATAGTCTGACCTCAAATCGATTTTTGTGCTGGTGGGTGTTCTCGGTCACCAAAAAAAAAAACTAAATTGGGTTTTCAGACTCAAGAAAGCACATGTTAAAGCTTGGTGAACATGCTATGGTTAGACTGACCATCTATTATACGAATAGCATAACTCCAAATTTTTGCCTCTGACTGTACAGGATGGTGGAATGTCCATGCTACCGCACATACGTGGAATTGTTGACACACAAACTGACAGCTCTAGTGAGCATGTGCAGATCTCTGCATTACGTTGTATTTTGTGGTGTTCCGGCACCACAGACTGAAACTGGACAGTTGGATGCCATGAAATATGGGACTCACCAGCACATCCCATAGCCACAAACCCACTGGAAGAAATGTGATAGTCCTTGTCTTATTCCATTCTTAATGGCACATCTTCGAAACAAAAACTGTTAATCATTTTAAGTAAGCAAAACTGGAGCCAGATTAGTTTTAGTGCCTCTTCAAATGGATTTTTATGAAGCACGCTCAAATCATGACGATTTTGTGTTATGGCTTTTATAAGAAGCTTTATATAAAACCCATAATAAAGAGCTAAAGTAAGACAGGAGGGATAACAAACTCTTTTGACATCCCGGCTTCATATGTATTGCTTGGTGTTTCAGGCAATAATATAGACTTCAAATTTGTGGCATGTGACAGAAGATTCCGATTTTTCTTGGAAGTTTACTAAAATGTATGTGCAGTTTTGTGGAGGACTTCATTCTAGGTCTTGATTAATGTTGCAGTGTTATGTTTTATTTATTAGCTGGTGATTTTGAAAAAGTATGGCATGAACATTGTAAAGATGAAGGACGACTTTGTGAATATGCTGCTGCAATGAAAAATCTGGCTTCCAATCACTGGTCGAAGAAGTGTGAAGGACAAAGTCGCATTGAATGGTGCCTTAGGTAAATAATTTAGCCCTTTTTAGGATATTGGGTTTTCCTTGTTTTGATGTTCATTTGGAACAAGAGCCATTTTACAACTATAGGTATGGTGCGTTTAACCAAAAGTGCACACTTGCTTCTTAAATGCATCCACTTTTTCACAGTGATCACATCAATAAAGAATAAAAATAATGATTTATCCTGGTCAGCCTAACTCTATGGATTGTGACAAGCCCCTAGGTTTTAAAAAGGCCTAGGTTGTCTCAGCAATTGCAGCCCAAGACTAGCCCTTTTTTGGGCGTTCTATTCTCGGCTCAAGCCAGAGACATCCTGGAACACCCCTTACCTGAATTGCATTGGGTGAGAGGCCAGTGATGGTGGTCACTGGCATGTCAATTATGCCCAGTTATTTTGAAACCGCCCATCACTGTGATTGGGTGGCCATTTATATATTTATTTGCTTTCATGGATTGCCTTCCAGAGAGAAGTGATTTTAAAGCAGCCCATATTTGTACAGGCATGGTTAAGAATGAATTGCATTGGGAACCTGTACATGTAGGGGCATTGTCATGAAGGAGTTATAAGAAGCTCATAATCACTTTCTTAATCACTTGTTTTTATTGCGCATCAGATCTGTGGATATGATAGAACATATGAACATATTTACTAATTTTCTGTATCCTTTATTTTTAAGAGTTTGCCAAGAGTATTTCTATAATGGAGGAAAGAAAAAGGCTCTTGAAAAAGATTCAAGGAGAGCAGCCTTAAACAATCAAGAGCCTCCTAATTATGCTGAATATCTGTCTGTAAATCCATTTTGTGTACGTCCACAGGTCAAGGCGCCAAATAATGAGTAAGTTGTTTTTTTTGTGCTGTAGCCAAATCTTATTTGACATGTTAACCATGTGGGAACTCGATAGAATGCATGAATTACTTGACACCTGGGCATTATGTAAAAAAGAATAGCCACACATGGTAATAGTGCCATATAGTAGATCTATTGCAGAGTACACCAATATTCATGTGACATCCCAGCAGTTCTTGGCTACTCCAACGCCCTGACCTTCGACACAACCATGTATGAAAATTAGGCACTAAAAGGTGTTGGGATGTAAAGGTGTAGTTGCATTTTGTGTAGGGTTGCCACCTTTTTATATAAAAAAAAAAAAAAAACCCTATTTGTGAAGTTTGTCTGACAATGATGTTTATCATGACATTTTGATATATTTTATCTAGGAACACAATGTTATCTGTACCTGGTATGTTGGAATTGGTATGTACAGTTTAGCATTATTCCCTTTAGTGACCATCTGGACAAACTTCTAGAGTAAGGTTACAGAGCAAACCGCAATCCTCTATTATTGTTGAGAAAGCACACTGCCTACAATGATCTATTTACTAAAAGGTACGTTGCCGGTAAGATGAACATTTCATCTAACTATTGTCCAGGTACAAACAGTTTGTACAATGGGTAGTTAAAATGGTGAGATGAAATGTTCTTCTCATCTGCAACTCACCTTTTAGGGAATATAACTTCATTGAGTAGTATACATGAATGGATAGTTTATTTGTGTTAAATCATATCCTATTTATTTTAGGTTTCATCCCTCTAGAAAGATCCGGTTACTTGATGTGGGTAGCTGTTATAATCCATTTCTTAAGTATGATGACATATTATCCGTTGGAATCGACATTGTGCCTGCAGTTGAGGTAATCCACCTGCATTTGATGCAAGCGCTCTGCTCTGTATATTCTTTCCTCAGAATTTAGTTTTACTTGACACTTTTCATAACTGGACAAAAAATGGCTTTCCAGTTGATCATTTAAAATTATAATAAGTTGTCTAAAAAAAGCTTCATGTGCTACAATTTATAATTGGGCATAGGCTAAACAAATATCTCTCTATCTCCAGAGGACATTTGATGTATATGACATATATGTATGATTCTGTAAAGGAAAATAAATAGTATCCCTATTCTCCTCCAAAGTGGTCCACTCACGTGTACCAGAGCTTATGAGACCAGCTCCTTGTTTGAAATGCAGATTGGGGCTTTAGTCCCCACCATACATATAGAAGTGATGTTTTCAGTAGTGGTCAGTAGTGGTTTATCAGTCATGAGAGAGAGAAACAAACATGGCTCAATATGTATAAATCGATTATTTATCCACCCCATTTAGTAAGGCGTTCTTCTAAAAAGTTCTCAATGTGCCTATTGACTATGTATGACATGATCAGACGTAAGGAGGGAGTGACTTTTCCAGTTCATGTTGCTGGCAAGTACCTGTGAGGAAAACAGCTGCATTCCCAGTTAATATCATGCCAAGGAATTGTGGCACAAGTTTCTAAGAGCTTATATGAGCTTTTTATTTTTGAATTTCCCCAAGTAAGTCTAGCTGAATGGAGGCAAATAAATGTATACATATTATGCTACGTTTGTATCTCTCTTTATGACTTGGTAACCCCCTGTTGTCCTTGATCTCTACTTCTGAAAACTCGCTTCCATATGGTTGGGGGGGGGGGGGGGGGGTATAAAGATATGAGGTAATTTACACCAGAGAAGTGGCATGGCATATTTAACATGTTCCTAATCATGGATGGTGTTTCAATGTCTCTTTTTGTCTTTCTGCAGACTGTGCACAGATGTGATTTCCTTAACCTCCAAATCCAGAAACCTCTACAATTTGCACCTGAAGCCATAGATGCCTTCCTGAGACGCCTCCAAAGTCCTATTGATTACTTGCCTGCTGAGCTTTTTGATGTAGTTGTTTTCTCTCTACTCCTTTCTTACTTTCCTTCCCGTTACCAACGTTGGATTTGCTGTAAGAAGGCCCATGAACTGCTTACGCTGAATGGCTTGCTGCTAATAATTACCCCAGATTCTTCCCATCAAAATCGTAATGCAATGATGATGAAGAGCTGGAAGATTTCAATTGAGTCACTTGGCTTTAAACGTATGGTCTACTCCAAAATTGAACACATGCATCTAATGGCCTTTAGAAAAACCTCACGGGTGACCACAATTGATTTGATTACCAGGAATTATCCAAGCATGCTTTATATTCCGCAAGATTTCAAGAGTGTTGAGGAAGGAGGATACCACACTCCCACTTATTCCAGATCGCATTGTGAAGATGAAGAAGTAGCTTTCACATTTTCCGAAATGCCAGACACTCCTTATGACTCTGACTCTGCTGAAAGTCAGAGCAGCTCCAAGTCATTTCATGGGTTTGAAGAACCTGTTCTGCTGATGAGCTAGAGTGATCTGCGTTAAAGCCTTTGTGGCTATGTTGCCAAATTGACTATCTCCAGGCCTAGACTTGAATGTCTAATATAAAGATTGTTTACAACGTTTACCCCCCCCCGAACACCTGCATTTTAATTTTTTTTTCTCTTTAACTCTTCTGTAAAACAAGAGAACTGCAACTTTGTAATAATGGTTAGTGTTAATTGTAAGACAAGGTACTACCTGCATGATATTTTATGTGCATATCCTTGAATTTATTTGCAATTTTGTCTTAAAGTTGCAACTATGTATGATGGCTTTTGGCCATAAAGGGGATAGTGACATTTACAAACAGATTATTGATTTAAAAAGGGGGAGGGGGAAGCATATGGTATGTAACTTGACTTTCACGAATACCATGCACACATTTTTGTAAGCATTCTTATACACTTTCTATATGTAGGGGCGTTGGCTATTTTTAAAATGCACCATTTCTGGGTTAATTGGAACAGTGTAATATCCGGGTGCACATAATTGACGCCTTGACAGAAACCAGAAGTGTTTTGTACATCTTACACAAATTGTGTAAAACGTATGCTATACTAGTAGTCTGCTTTTTTTTAAGGCTTTGGTCTCCTTTAAATTTGAAGAAGTGTTGCACATATATGAATAGATCTTTTTTCGTTGTCATGGAAAGGAATATTTTGCACAGATTAAAACTAATCACTCATTTTTAAAATCGAGATATTTAGGAATTATCGTTAAAACATTCAAGGGTTTTTTTTTTTTGTTTTTTTTTTTTTTTTTTTAAAGCCTCCTTTCTGATACTTTGCACTGAAACTGATTTGCTTTTTGTAGTCAAATAAGCTATCATTTTTATAATTTTTATGATTCAGTTTATAGGTTTTTGTTTTTTTCCCCCTGAATTCTAACCATGGAAGCAAATCTGGAAAAGCTTCACATTTTGAGTGTTGAAATAATGCTTTTCATTTGGCATCACAATAAAAACAAAACTAAAAAAAAAACACTGTTAAGCTTTACTAAAAAGAGCGTCTTCCTAATAAATAATAGGCTGTATTATATAACCATGTGTGGATTTTCTTTTCGGCTTACCTTATATTTAGGTTGAGACTTTGAGCAGGAACATTCTGTTGGATTCCCTTGTAATCACTCTACTTTTAGAATTTTACACAGACCCAAATCCATATTGTATAAACAGCTGTGTATGGCAAAGATATGTACAGCAAAAGCTTTGTGCTCATCCTTGCACCTACACAAGCCAAAAACATAACTGCATTTTTTTGACCATTCTTACAATGCCTATTAAATTTTCTTCTGTAATCCATTTCCCTGTATTTAAACATCATAGATCTTGCAAGTCTGTCTTGATGCCTATATAGTTTAACACTGCTACTGCTTTTTTTTTATTTTTATTTTTTTGAGATGCCTAATAAATTTAATTTACAGATTACAGCCCTACACAATAGAAAACAGTCTGCAGTATTCATGTTGCCTGGTCTTGAGTGAGCATATTTGCATCCCTCAATTCCAGGGATATCTCCATACTTAATGGTAGATGTGGACTGTTTATTTTTGTAGGTTTTCTGTATGGGATGGTTTTCACCTAATTTTATAACCTCAAAGTTTACAAATTATTGTAAATACCCCATTACACACTCCATTACATGCCCCCTCACCCCAGGACTTACCCTAATCCCTAGTGGCAGACAGCATGGTGTCCTACCATCCTGCCTGTTTGACTCCCCGCCGTGAGTGTAGATAGTTCACACGACCTGGCATCTGTTGCTACGATCAGGTTACCAGTGTTTTTTTTTCCAGTGTTGGGGGCGCTGCCTTCCCTAGAAATTTTCTGCCCTATGCCTCATGTTAAATCCTGCACTGCCTGTAGCCACACTGTTTCTACCACTTGCCATTTTGCATACAAATGCTTTATAGACTCCATAAAGATGTGGTTATGCTTGATACCATAGCTGCCAAGGCAAGGAAGCTATTCAGATGGCATCCTGGGGTGTTAGGGATTTATTCTATCCCCCCCCCACCACCCCTTTCTCTAATTCCCCAAAATATATATCTCTACTTTCACCATTCTGTTTGCCTTTTCCTAATCCAAGTTGATACATCATCTCCTGCCTAATGTTCACTGGTACTGCTAAATCTTTACAAATTAAGCAATTTCCAGCAAGAAAAAAACCCACCACAAATTTTCAAATAGGTACATGCCATTTTTAAAAAATCATAACCACACATCTGTGCTAATGCAGGGTAGAGCAGTAAAGAAATATTGACATATATAGTGAGTTATTTACTGACTGTATTATAACATTACCCATGCTGTTAGTACAAAAAACAATACACCTCCCCAAGCCAGCATTATAAAATTCCTAATATCTATTCCTACTCTCCTCAGAACCAATGGAATGACGGGGGTTAGGGTTGCAAACATCCATTCCCAACCCTGATAAAAACTTATGAAACAACCTGGCAGCAGTAGCCATTTGACCCACCTGCAAAGAGGACTATTCACTAAAAGGTGAACTGAACATTTGATCTGATTTAGCAGTTTATTGCTTGTTTTGGAGGGGGAATTTGCCAGGTTTGCACAATGTATACCTAAATGGTGATGAAATGGTCATCTTGTCTTTTCCTGAACAGCCCCAACTGTTCATGATTCATAGAAAATGAGGAGTGGACTATGTCTAACGGATAATAAAATGCAAACATGCATTACATTAGCAGGCTAATTTCTGTGAAAAGCTGGCCACTCCTTTGGTCCCTTGCTCTGATGCACTCTCCTTGTAAAATTTCAGTCCAACCAACTTGCTCTTGAGCCTGGATTAATAGAGGGAAACCGTGCCAGGAGTCTGTCACTAATGCCTGTCTTTGGGGAGCGCCACCTCTATGGCAAAGCCCTTACATTCCAGAATTCGAGCAAGCAAGTGCCCTCTTGGAACCAGGCTGACTAGGAGAATTGTTTCAACTCTACTACTTTTACCATAAGTTTGAAATTCCCTGTAATTATTTTTCATGATTAAAGCTTAAGTCACTGCTCCAGATTGGAGCCATTCTACAATCAGCTGTAAAATAGACAGGACAACATCTCTAATGTGCTAATTATCTAGAAACATTTCATTTACAGTCTGAAAGTCTAGAATAGGAGGTCATCCTTCTGTTTATTTAACGAGAACATCTGGGAAATAAATTCCAATGATTGTTTGTTTGAAGCTAAGGAAGATTACAAAAAATGATCTAATCCTTAGGAAACAAAATATTCTGGTTATGAAATATATACTGACCACCTGCCTAATATTAAGTAGGTCCAATTTTGCCACTAAAACAGCCCTGACCTGTCAAGGCATGAACTCCACTAGACCTCTAAAGGTGTGCTGTAGTATCTGTCACCAAGACATTAGCAGTAGTTCCTTTAAGCCCTCTAAGTTGCAAGGTGGGGCCTTCATGGATCTGACTTTTTTTTTGGTCCAGCTCATCCCACAGATGTTCAATTGGATTGAGATCTGGGGAATCTGGAGGCCAAGTAAACACCTTAAACACGTTGTGTTCCTCAAACCATTCCTGAACCATTTTTGCTTTGCGTCAGGGCGCATTATTCAGCTGAAAGAGGCCAATGCCATCATGGAGTAGTTTCCATGAAAGGGTGTACATGGTTTAAGAACAATGCTTAGGTAGGTTGTACATGTCAAAGTAACATGGAAATTAATTGCACAACCAAAAGGATTCCAGCAGAACATTACCCAAAGCATCATGTTGACTTTGCTGGCTTGTCACCTGCCTGCGGTCATACTGTTATAGCTGGTCAATGTATGTCTTATGTTTTTTCTATTATCAAATGTATAACAGAAATATCTGTTCATGAACCTTATTCTCCTGAAGCCTGAACATTTTTTCTGCATATAAATAAATCACTTATCTGATATAACCCCTTGCAAAATCAACGTTTATATACATTGTGTTTCCCTGCAGTTGGCGACACAGGACATATATATTATAGGTCACTGTAGAAGAAAATGGTAAGGAAAAAACCCACTAACTTTCAGTTATTGGCCTTTAACTTGCAAGAAGACAGACACAAAAAAACCTGAAAATTCTTTTTTTTTTTTTTTAAATATACAAGTTTTTTCCCCCCAGTTTATCATATTTTATGATTTTAATAGTAAATGATATAATATGATAAAAATAATGGTATGTTAAGAAAACCCTTATGCGGATAACTATATTTAATGTGTGGGTACAGTAAATGAGAAACAGGAATATTACAGCTAAACACAAACACAGCAGATGTGTTAATAGACTATGTCACCAAGGGTCCAAACATTTTGCAACAATCCGGTCACAAAAGGGGTTAAGAGCACAACGTGCATAACATTTATTAAAATATTTTATTTACAGATACACAAATAAAGCTTTGTTATCAAATGCATTTTAACCAATATTTGTAGATGAAATTATAAAAAAAATAAAATTCAAACAGTAACCAGTGCTTCCTTGCCATCACAGGAAGATGTTCGAAAACAATGTGCATGTGTTGAAGACAGAATGAATACATACTTAAATGTAAAACAGTTTTAGAAAGTTGCATAGACTTAATACAAAATATTGTATTTAAGGATGTATGGAGTACAGGTTTAATTAAACATAATGGGCCATCAGCAAATACTGATATATTTTAGGTCAAATTTTACATTCGGAGCATTAACCATGGATTCTCCTGCAGACCATTTAAAATTATACTACTAAAAGTCAGAATAAAAATGTGCATACTTAAAATATAGAAAGTATTTGTTCATCCCTGAGTTATCGTGTATCTAGTGTTCCTGGTTTTATTCTACATAGGGAGTTTTTTGCACTACACCTTTTCTTGTATATGAATAGCTAAGTAATGTAAACAAAACATGTAGCTGGTGCCATATAAGGAACAAGAACAGTTAGGCCAACAACTAGATCATCATAAGAAGTCAAACAAGATAACTTGTCACACAACAGAATACTAACAGGAAAGTATACATTTTCACCTAAAAAATACAAAAGGAATTTGTTTAATTGGGGTTTTAATCTCAAAACTACTAATATAACATTGTAAAGGTAACACAATTTGTCAAAAGGGATTCCAGAAGGAAAACAAATACCACTTGGGCATCAGAAGTTTATATACACATCTCCATCAGACAATTCAAGGTTATGAGATTTAGAAATATGGCACTCATTTAGAAAACAAATTCATACTGCACACAATACTCCCTTTTTCAGACATATAACATACACTTCAGTAACAAAGTTCAACATCAACACCATTTTACAGTTCTTTAGAGACTGATGTAGCAGTACATTTGGTGAAGTAGCATGATTTGGGGAAGAAGAAAAAAAAAAGAAAAGATATATATATTTTGGGAGACCACTGCTCTTGTTTACCAGAAGCCATATTCTTTTGGTACCCATTAGGATTTAACTAGTTTAAAGCCTTGACCAGTATCAAGCACTGATGGAAGAAACCAATTCATTTTTAATCTTCTCATACATTTATAGCACACTTTGCAGAGCCAGAACATGTTAAGAGCACCACACCAATTGGCCAAATGAACAAGAGGATATGTGATGCGAGGAAAATAAATCATCCAATGCTTAGTGACATCGTTTCCTGTAGGCAAATGCAAGGTATAGTCACTCCAGTGCTTGGACACGCCATATATTGCCTTCACAAGGCGTCCCTTTTCTGACCAGGTTATGCCATTTTCAGGGTTGCAGTTGTACTCCACCCAGTCCTTGGTGAAATCTCCCAACTGGGGAGGATCTGCTTCTTCAATATCTACTACTTTCGCCATCTCAGCTCCTTGCACAGCAATGTACTGATCATTGACTTTTCTCACATCTTTGACCCAAGGCTGTGAACTCTCTGTGTCAAGTACAATTATTAGTCTTGAGCAAAAGGCACTGTTTTTCTCTCGCCACCACTCCAGAAGAGTTTCAAAACGCAACGTTTCACCACCTGTGGATAATTTGGAAGATGGGGGGGGGGGGGGGGGGGGGAGGGTGGAAGAAGGGTTTTAGAAACAAACCTTGTATGCGGATATTTAAAAAAAATGAATTTAAACATTTAATAAACATAGCTGACTAGCTAAAAAAAAATAATACACCTTGTAAACTACTTTTTGCATTTGTTAGAGCCTGCTCATTTTTATTCTAAAGTAAAGCATAGTTTTGCATATTTTAGCATGCAATGGGATAGCAAAGTCCCACTGCCATTTTAAAAATTGGACTTACAGTTGTAATATATAAAATGGGGCATGTGTAAATGTCATGTCATGCTCAAGGTACATGAAATATGGTTTGCAAAAAATAAAAACACACAATTACAAACATTTCAACCGATCTAAAATCGTAACTATTTCTGGTCAACCTATTAGGTTGTATATTTAGATAACAAAAAGCATAGCCGAGACAGTTTTGCCCTGTATTTGTTATTCCGTGAAGCTCACTGTGGTGTATGACATCAAACAAATGCCCAACAATTAAAAACATTTAATGGGTTAATATAAAAGAAACCAGCACCTAAAATGCATCATACCTATTAAAAGACTATATCTTATTTCAAGTATGGAAATGTTTAACAGATCTGTTAAACATATCTGGCAAGTGGTAACATTTTTATTTTTGCAATTCAGCTCACTCCGCAGGTCCAAAGATGGACCAGATTATATATAAAAAAAAAAAGGTAATGACAGTATGTTCCATCTGTCACAGTGCATTATTAACTTATAAACTATGCACAGCTATATTAGCAAAACCCCTCTAGCTTGGCCATCAGTGCATAATGACTGGATTCAGAAGGTCTAAAAACCTCTACAAATAATCCACAGATTAACAGAAGACTCATTAGGCAAATATGAAAACATCAACATACTGCCAAATCTCTAAGTGATCTTATATAATCCGGAAAATGTTGCAAAAAAAGGAAAACCAAATTAAACAGATTTTACAGCAAATTCACCAACCAAGCCCCAAACCCATAACGTAGAATGTAAAATTGTAAATAAATTACCAGCTAATGCCCATTCTCCGGTGCTGTGGGAATGTCCACTGTAGTAAATTATATAAGTATCGTGTCTAGGTCCATCAGATGTCCTCAATTCCAGAAAAGATTTTAGTTTTGAATGTAGTGTTTCAAAATTTAGCCCACTTGTAGAGTAGTCACATCCGTAGGTCTCGATCATGTGGGAAGCAAAGAATCTCTGGATAGAATTTAGCATGCCAGTCGACCGCAAATTTAATTCTTGCACATGTTCTGGTGGAAGGAGCATTGGCTGTCCATTGGGGCTGATATCAGAAGAGAGAGTCTCATTAATACAATAATAATAATAATGTTGAATGCAGGTAGTGCTATTTGAAACATGAACCCTTGTATAGGATGTGGCTGTGAAACGACTGCTGGTGCTCTTTTTTTCCTCTTCTTATAAAACACAAGGGTGTAATCACTACAACTCAATTGACAAATATGCTGCAGAATTCAGGTATTGACAGCAGAGTTGGAAAAGGTTTAAACCTTGCCTATTTTTCAAATTAAAATATTAATGCTGGATTTTCACTTCAGTTTTAGTGACCGACCCCCCCCCCCCCCCCCCCCCCCCCCCCATCTAGTCCATAGTTCACTTATGCAGACTTCAGTAGGTGCACAGGGCTTTTTAAAAATCAGCCAACAACCAATTCACAGTTATGGCTTTTAGTTCCTTCAGTCTCAAACATTTGCTTTACAATAATTAAAATTTAAAATCACAATGAACATCCTACACATAGAAGAAGAAAAAATACCTGCAGAAGTTCGTGGGGATTACAACTGCATAGCCAACACAGGTTCCTCCCAAGCAGCTACCTAGTTCATGGAATAGTCCATGTGCCATAGATTCCAGAGGCAATACAATCAGGAACACGCTCATGAAGATTCCATTTGATGGCTACAACAAAAACATAAATGTAAGACACACCATAATGCATCACCAGTAAAATCCAATTTCACATCCACACCAAACAAATAAATGTGTTTTACAATTAATATAGTTTCTAAAGAGCGTCTATTTCTTTTATGGACTAACCATAAAATGTGGCGGAAAAAGGAAACATTCAACCCATCTAGTCTGCCCAATTTTCTGAATACTTTCAAATAGTTTGATCGCACCACAGAAGGGACAGACTGATACAATGCTATTTAGTTCAACTGCAATGTGTCAAACATGATCCTGCTTAAAGAGACTGTCTGGTGGCCAAAATGAAGATTTTACATTGCTTAAAAAAATACATTAAAAAACCCCAAAACAAAAGACATATGAATTTGCAAAATTATATAGTTTGCACCTATTCAGGTGCAAACAAGCACTAGCATAAAAAATATGTTTTGCTGCAGGAATCAATTAGAACCATTCCCATTTACATGGGATTTCCTGTTTTGAAGTCATCAACATGCTTCACACTGCCATGTTACGCTGTACAAAACCATGAACACTTAGTACCTGGTCACCGTGTGTATCGAAGAGAAATGTTTTCTTACTTTTACACTATGATACAGAGTTCTAGGCCATACTAATTTTAGTGGTCCTAAAGACGCTAGGACGACATAGAATGTCCAGTGTTTAACAGCTCATCGCAGCTCCACGTGATGAACTGTGCTCGGATTCTGCTGTAGGGGCTTGCAGCAGGATCCTACCTGTCAGATGAGGACACTGAGTGGCCGCAGTCTGACAGGGAAAATGTAGCCAATGCTCAAAGCGGAAGTTCGGGCAAGCCTCAGTGACGTTGGGAGGTATCGTAATCTTTTGGCAGGGATCTATTAAGACCCTGATCAGGTCTCTGCCATTGTATTCACCTTTTGATCGGTGGCCAGTAACAAAACGCAAGCACCATGTGTCACAAAGGGGTTAAACTCTCATGAGAATGAGCATGTCAACATGACTGCAAGTCCTAGTGTTAATTTGTAGTTTTCTGTGGTTTTGATTCCTTTGTTTTGATTTTAGTCTAGAATATTTTTTTTCTAATTTTATTGTGACCAAGGTCTGAATAAAACATTTTTTTCCACTTTTGAATTAATCTGTCTGGAGTGCTGCTGGATGTTCCTTTTGTCCAAATAGTTATTTAATCCCTTAACCCATTTGGATGAAAAAATATACACATCCTGAGTTTAAATGTAGTGTTGCGTACATGCTGGCAGCTATCCTCGGAAGCTACTTTGGATGGGTTCAAACTCACAGAGGCAGTGAAAGCTATGTGTTAAAGGTGTTGCAATGATGCCTCGAGGTATCATGCAAAACCAGTCTCTGCCGCCCCAGGGCACCGCGATCACCCGATAATCGCGGGTGCCATATTGAAGAGGAGCATGCTGCTCCAATACGGTGTGCCCAGCAGAGAGCGACGGAAGTGTAAAAAAAATATATCTTCCGTCACTCTGGAACTGTTTCTTGACTGCCTCTAGAGGCAGTCGGCAACATTACAGTTAGAAAAAAAAAAATGAAAAAGCTAACCCTAGATCTACTAACCCATGGCTCGACAAAGCCCGATCGCCAGGGCAACTAGGAAAATGTACCTAGCACCCAGGTGGGATCAGCACATGGTGCTCCCCGTCCTGAGGTTAGTTATTTATTTATTTTTTTTTAAAGTGTTTTACCATCGTAACGCGAGGGTAAGCAGAGTGTGTGCTTCCTGCTCTGCCCCCTCACCCTGTAGTATCCGATCATTGGGTGTCACGTGACATCCCACCGATCAACAGAAATGTGCAGACGACAGCTGAAGTAGCTATCCCCCTCCCGTGTAAATAAGTAAAACAGCAGGGAGGGAGGAGTCACTTTTTTTTTTAAATTTTCTTCTTTAAAAAAAAAACAACCTGATGGCTTGTGTGTGTGTGGCTAAGTGTGTATGTGTGAGTGTGTGTGTGTGTGTGTGTGACTGACTTTCTCTGTATGAATGTGACAGACTGTCTCTCTGTGTGTGTGTGTGTGCGTGTGTATGTGGTTGCGTGAATGTGCCGCTGTCTGGCTCCTAGATTTTTTTTGCTGGCTCCTAAAAGTAAATTAAAATTTGTACTAACCCTACAATTAGCGTTAGATTAAGGGGTGGGTGTAGATTTAGGGTCAAAAGGTCACTGTAGGAGAAAATGGTTAGGAAACAAAAAAAACACTAGTATCGGTTATTACCCCAATACTTGAAGAAAAGAAAAGAAAAAAAATCACATGGAAACATTGGTATTTCTAAACTCAGGACAAATATTAGAAACTATAGATGGATTATTTTTTACAGTTTGTAATTGTGTAAAAAAAAAAAAATCAGGTCAAAGTTAGAAAAAAAAAGTTTTTTTGGCATATTTTCATCATATTTTATGTATTTGTTTATAGTAAATTATAATAAATATCATATGATGAAAATATTAGTATCAAAAGAAAGCCCCGTCTGTCCTTTAAAAAAATGATATATAATTTGTGTGGGTGTACTGAACACGAAGAAAGAAATCACAGTTAAGCAAACGTATGACAAAAAAATAATGGAATTCTGGTCTTCAAGGCACATCAAATGCAGCAGATGAGCTGTCACTAAGTGGGGATCCACGATGAGCTGTTTAATGCAGTACGTTCTATGCCGTCCTACAAGCCTTTAGGCAGTAAAAAGTAGGATGGCATAGAACGTCCTCCAAGCGTAAAGGGGTTAAAGAACTCATGACAATAATCCTGTTAAAAAAAAAAAAAAAAGTTATTTAATGTACTGCGTACCCTCACATTTTTAATTTCACTAAGTATGTAATTCAAGGTGGTGTATACAAAGGGTGCATCATCCAAGTGGCTGCAGCAACCTTTCTATACAACAAAGTGCCTATATTCACAATTCACCTATAAATAACCTAATAATCCTGTGATTATGATGAGCATTGAAGTCATTATCATGGCAGTAGGATAGTGATGGCCATTGTAGGCACTATCATGGTAGTATGATTGGCATTGCAGACATCTCAGCTGACTGTGTGTAGGGGAGATCATCTGCTTCCTCTGCTGCAGGAAGGCACACTGAAGGCTTCCTCTTAGCATGTTTGTTGCCATGGAGACGCACATCTCATACACAGATAAAGAGGCAGTTCCCTTATTTGCAGGTAGAGATTCAAGTGTGGATGGTGCTAGGAAAATGGCTTCTCCAATGTGGAGACACACCACCTATGTTAGAAATATGACCACCGAGGAGGACTAGAGCAACTAGAGAGCACAACGGCATATTATGAAAAATGCTTAAAACTTTGGTGCCTGCAATTTGCAACAGACAATATGGTGCAAAGACTGTCCCTTTAAGCATTACCGTTTAATGAACTATATGTGAATTTTCCATAATATAGTTGAAAGGTCACTGTAATATGTTATGAAACAATAGCTGTAATTTATCTTTTTTATCATAAATAAAAAGATATTATGTCAATGTTTATTTAGCTTTCATTACAACTTTTGGATCATATGAACTTCACACATTACCCTGAAGGGCAATACAATTTTGAAACGTGCAAGTCTGATTCATTATTCGCGTAAGATGATAATAACTTCTGCATGAAATGTCAATGCAGTCAGCAGATCACACTGGGTCATGGATGCATGTTCATCATTTATCTCCCATTGCCAACACAGCAGGAAGACATGGAGTTTATTGTTCTGAACTATGAAAGCAGTCTAATTATAAGTTGTTTGGACAAAGCTGGCAGTGAACTGTGTCAAGCTACATGACATCCAATCTGCCAATGGAAAAGGCCCCTGGGAAGATTTTTTTGTAAGCAGTCTTCGCAAGAGGCTCTGTAACTTGTCTTTATAAATACAGTTATGAAGTTGTATCATTTTATCATCATTATCACTTTTGAGTAAAATACTTAAAGGAACACTACTATTTCAGTATGCAGTTAAATGTTAAACACAGTCTATATGCTTGCAAATCGTTTTTTGGAACAAGCCGCTAGCTACCTCAGTGCCAGGTTGCAGGTGTTCCTGGGTTTTCTCAGAGGCCTGTACCACTCCTCATATTGCCAGTAGCCCAATGCCTAAAAACATTACATCCTAGTACCCTTTACCTGTAATCAGGGCTGACTGCTCCTTTGTTTTCAGTATTCAGATCCCTGAAATACTACCCTAACTTTAACAAGAATTCCTTTCATAGCCAGAAGTATATATAGTCGTAGAGGGTCATGGCTATTGTGCCCCTTGGTAAAGATTCCAATATATCTCCACATCAGATCAAAAACACATTCTTATTGATCACTGCAGAAGTTATACAGACTATTCTGGCATCTCTGCCATAGTTTCACCCTCCCAGCTTTTCCCAATACCTGCCTGCTCAAAACTCATTGGGCATTGAATACTTACCGTATATACTCGAGTATAAGCCGACCCGAATATAAGCCGAGGCACCTAATTTTACCACAAAGAACTGGGAAAAAATATTGACTCGAGTATAAGCC
Organism: Pelodytes ibericus; assembly: GCA_036172795.1. Taxonomy (NCBI): domain Eukaryota; kingdom Metazoa; phylum Chordata; class Amphibia; order Anura; family Pelodytidae; genus Pelodytes; species Pelodytes ibericus. The sequence goes on along the minus strand of CM069858.1, from coordinate 103,210,076 downwards.
TAGGGTGGAAAATGCGGCAGCTACTGGTAAATATTGCCCCCAATATGCCATTTAATATGGCAGGATATTGCCCCCAATATGCCAGGATATTGCCCCCAATATGCCAGGATATTGCCCCCAATATGCCAGGATATTGCCCCTTAGTATGCTCGTTATGCCACCCTCCTCCCCCAGACCCCAGTACTTACCTCGTTCCTGCTCTGTCCCCCGGTGCTCTGAAGCTGCGTGGCTGTGAGGGAAGCGTTGTGAGCTTCCCTCACTCCGCGCAGTCAATAAAGTGTGTTTAAAAAAAAACACACTTTATTGACCGCGTGACCGGAGGGAAGCTCACAACGCTTCCCTCACAGCCGCGCAGCTTCAGAGCACCGGGAGACAGCAGGAACGAGGTAAGTTTTAGATTTTTTTTTTTCCCCCCACTGACTCGAGTATAAGCCGAGGGGGGCATGTTTCAGCACAAAAATTGTGCTGAAAAACTTGGCTTATACTCGAGTATATACGGTAATTCAGCGGTGTCTCAGCGGCCCACTGGGATCTTTTCCGGTATCCTGGTGGGCCAGTCCAGCATTTTAAAAATAAAAATAACTGTATGGAAACAGTTTGGTGCGGTAATTACTGCACCAACAGTGATTCTATGTCTTCCAATAAAAGCAAACGGGCAAACTTTTTTTTTTTTTTTTTTAAAGTTACAATTTCTTAGCTGCTAGCTTTACACCCAAAAAAAGGAGGCATTAAAATGTGCAGGCTGCTTAAACGCAGTCATTACCTGCACATTTTAACTCTGTCAGTGCTGTAGGGAACACAAACAGTGCTTCCCCAATAACAAACCGGCCAAATCTCCATCATCTTCCCCTAGCGATCTCACACTGGCATCATAAAAAAAGAAAGAACATTTTTTTTAAATTAATGAAAGAAGTGACTCACCCCAAAGCCCTGTATTAAAATTAAATATTGGGAGGGCTGGCAAATCAAAAGCCTCTAGAAGGTTTCTGATTGGCTGACTAGGTCAGCTGATCAGAAGTCTCCCAAGTCTCAGCCAAGCAGGGTTTAAAAACGAGTCAATAGTAGAGTGGGACTTGGGAGACTTCTGATCAGCTGACAGCAGTCAATCAGAAACCTCCCAGAAGCTTTTGAAATCCCAGAGAGAAGACTCATTATAGATAGGAGTGTGCGTTCCTTTATTTTTTAGCGTATATTTTTGGGTAGCCCCTTTCCAAGGGCCCGAAGTGGAGGAACCAGGATACAGGTAATAAAATATTGTAAAGGGCACTTAAATGTCCACTCTCATGGAACTAAAACTGTTTTTCTTTTCTTTTTTTACAGGTTTGGGGCCAATCTTAGATCATCCCCCCCTACCTGGGCAGGGTAGGTGGGTAGGGATTCACCGTATTTGCTCAATTATAAGAAGACTCTGATTATAAGACGACCCCCCAAACTTTGGATATGGAAAAAAACTAAAAGCCTGAATATAAGACTACCCTATAGGAAAAAAGTTCAACTTGTATATATTCACATGTAAATTGCTTTTTTAATAAAAAAAATTATGATCATATATCATAATGATGATAAAAAATGCATTTCTTGTTTTTTTTTCCTTTTATGTACCAAATTGCAAATGCTGCCTCTCTCTTTCCCTTGCCCCCAGCTTTGTCTCTCTCCCCCTCCCTTTGTCTCCCCCCACGCTCCCCTTGTCTCTGTCTTTCCCCCCCCTCTCTCCCCTTGTTTCTCTCTACCCCCCCCCCTTGTCTCTGTCTCTTCCCCCCTCCCTCCCCTTGTTGCTCTTGGATCCCAGTCTTATAGTCTGACCCCGATTTGAGATCAGATTATAAGACGACCTCGATTATAAGACGAGGGGTAATTTTCAGAATTTTTTTTCTGAAAAAAACCTCGTCTTATAAATCGAGCAAATACGGTAATTAATTTAATGTGCCAGGGGAATTTGGCCAGCGCCTGTCACATAAGGTAAGGGGGTTTGAAATGTATTTTTCCTGCAGGGCTTTGGGGCCACATGCATAGCACCACTTGTGGCCCGTTTGGGGCCTATATATAATGGGGCCACAAGCATCATGCCAACCTGTGGCCCAGATGGGGCCTATATTTAATGGGGCCACAAGCATCGTGCCAACCTGTGGACCTGGGGGGTCAAATACGGTGCCAGCTGCACTCTACTGTGGAATTTTTTCATGAGGCCAGCAGGAGTTTGCTGGCCCCAAGGGGGGATGCTTTTTTTTGGGGGGGGGGGGGGGGGAACAAGGCTAGGGTACTTCTTAACGGATGGTACTTCTGCGGTCCCCATTTCAGTGGAATCACACACTATTCCTTCATTAATAATGCGCTGTGTAAAACCTAAACTTGCCTGTCGTATAGGCCGGCATAGATCCAGGCCATCTTTATTTCTTACTCCAACAGGCTTGACAATAAAAGGAATGGAGCACACAGCTGAGAAATTTAAAATATTGGCCTAAAAATACCCTCCATAAAAGCTAGAAAAAATTATGATTAGACCTTTAAAAAGGACCATTAAAAGTTGTTTAACCCTTGCTTCTAAGCAAAACATGTCCCGGTAGAATTAAGTAAACTCAACGTGTATCTTAATAGATACATGCGGGTTTACTATCTGCTGTGTCTCACATGCGAGCCAGCAGTTCTGGGTTGTCGCGTGGTGACAAACGTCAGCACGTGCACAGCCAATCAGAACAGGGGCTCGTCCCAGCTGAATGCGAGGATCTCTCACTGTGCTAGCAGAGAGAGCCAGTTGCCGACCGGACAGCTGCCTGCTTCCTATGGCAGCTGTTGGTCAGAGGATAAACTGGCGTGTACTATCAAAAGTACACGCCAGTTCATCCTCATACTAGGGACAACTAAATTTTCACTTGTGCTTCTAGATTAAACGCACAAGTGAAAAAACCTTTAGTGTCCCTTTAAAAGACAAAGATGGGTAGCATTACTGAACTCTCAAATTTTGATGGTATGCAGTTAAGAAATAAAAATATGGGTCATTAAGTATGCATTTAAATATACGGAAATTATCATATCTCTTGCTACTTATAATATACACCATACTATATAATTTTGTTTTTTTTTAAATAAGTATCAGAAACCAGAATCATTAAATGTTTATATGAGGGACACATACATACACTTCAGTATAAAAAAATAAAACAAGTCATTGGCCAGCAGTAACCTTTTAAGAACAATGCCAGATAAAGCAGAAGTGATTTTTTAAAACCCCTACAAAAAATATTTTTGAAGCATAACAGAAAATAAAATCCTTACTTTACAGTTGAATAGTTCATCCTAGTGCGTGCATATGTGAAGTGCACACTAACATAAGGTTTGAAAATGCTGTGTTAACGTTTAAGGGTCTGCCCAAAAAAGACAATTGCAGGGAATTGAGTCAGTAATTTCAAACTTAAGGCCAAAAGTAACTAAGTTGAACAAATTCTTCCATTCGACTGCACTGGAGAAATTTTCCTATTTGGCTGTTTTGAGCTAAAGTTTGAAATTCCCAGCAATTCTATCTTTATTGAGTAGACCCTTTAGAATATAGAACAAACCTTGGTGACCCTTCTGTGGATACTGAAATTTCTGTAACCCTTCACCAATACTTAGTGTAGTCACAATAATTAGGGTGGGTTAATGTAGGGGCTGATGGAGCTGCAGTTCCAGGCTCCAATGTCCGCCCGGGTTTTGTTTTATTCAATTCACAAAAATGTCTGGGTTTTTGGGTAGTTTTATTTTATTTTTTTTAAAGATTAGCATGCAGCATTAATCATTGACGTGCTGCATGTTATGCTTTAAAACAAAAACACTACCCACAATCCTGCAGAGATGCTGGGGAGATTAAAAAGATCTCCTCTATGAGGAGGGATGGCAGTTGATGTCTGTGCCCTGCCAGACCTGCTCAGAGGCACATAGAGTAAGTGCTAGGCGCTGGGGGCAGCTACTGTGAATGCAATCTTCATGGTTGGGGCAAAGTCGTGCGAGTGCAGTGGGTGGCGGGCCAGAGTCGTGCGAGTGCAGTGGGTGGCGGGCCAGAGTCGTGCGAGTGCAGTGGGTGGCGGGCCAGAGTCGTGCGAGTGCAGTGGGTGGCGGGCCAGAGTCGTGCGAGTGCAGTGGGTGGCGGGCCAGAGTTGTGCGAGTGCAGTGGGTGGCGGGCCAGAGTCGTGCGAGTGCACCAGGATATGGTAACCCCAGGTACTGCTGATTTTGCCATGATGACACAGCAGTTCTGACTCGCTCGTCCCACTCTGACATCCGAAAGAGAGAGAGATCCTCGTTTTTGAATGGAATCAGCAGGGGGGACCTAGTCAGGACTTGAAAAATATTTGTCTACATAAATTAATCAAAAGCGTTGGAAGTCAGTAGTAGAAATTGTAGGAGCTCCAGCGATTTGTAAAGCCTACATATATATATATAAGAAAAATACATACATATATACATACATAAAGTTTAGTGCCCCTATAATAATTCCATGGTAAAATGTCTATTGCAGATGAAAGTTCAAAGTTATATGTGATCTAGAACACAAACATAATGCACCCTATGGCTATGTTTTTTTTATATAAGTCAATTCAGAGGTAAAGTTCTGAACATGAAGCAGTCACCTTACAGACCACTTTTAGAACTATGCCCTAGAAGTGCCTTGTATCTAACACAAGCAAAACCAATAATGACAAAATAACAAATATGCCATATCTCATAAGCAAGGGCTCGACGTATACCGGGCGCCAGGTCGCCATGGCGACTAGATTCTGGCTCCTGGCGCCTGGAATACTCTTTGAGCAGAGTAAACTGCAATGTCCCGGTCCCACACTCTGCTATCCCTTACCTACCGATCAGATAAGGAGCAGAGTGTGGGAGAAGCAGCACAGAGCAGCCTGCCGATTAGCTCCTCCCCCCCAGCTTACTGTTCCTGCTTCTCACCGGGCAGTAGCTGTAGCAGTGAGAAGATGCATGTGAGAGGTGATAAGAACTCCTACTGGTGCCTCAAAATGGAGGGAAAACTTCAAGCTGCCCAGTTCAGCAGTGATACAGGGTCTGTCTCCAACTTCTCACTGTAAGTCTAGTAAGTAAATAGTGTGTGTATTGGAATGTGTGTTAGCATGTATGTGTGGGTTCAGCACCTGTTTTTATGAATGTGTCAGAATCTGTGTGACAGCATGTTAGTGTGTATGTATGTATTTGTGTCTGCATATGTTAGTGTGTGTATCAGCATATAAGAGTGTGTATATAATTGTGACAGCATGTGTTAGTGTATCTCAGTGTGTGTGTGACCTGTGTAGGTGTGTGTTGGCATTTAAGTGGATATTAATGTTTTTGTGCATGTATGTAGGAGTAAATCATGTGTTACTGTATGTATTTGAGTCTGCATGTGTTTGTGTGTATCAGGATATTAGTGTGTATGTATGTGTCTGCATGTGTTAGTGTTAGTGGATATTAATGTGTTTGTGCATGTATGTAAGAGTGAAATCATATGTTAGTGTGTGTCAGCATTTAGGTATGTGTGTGTATTTGTGGGTGAGCAAGTGTTTTGTGCATGTATGTGTGTTAGCTTGTGTGTGCATTAGTATGTGTGAAAATGGTGTGTATCCATAAGTGTATGTCATTTATATATGTTTATGGACTGGGACTAAAGCATTTTTCTTCGTGACACAGCGTTTGGTACTGGCTCCTAAAGTTTTCAGCTGGCTCCTAGTTTTAAATCTAATTTGTCAAGCCCTGTCATAAGCACATTACTGAAGGAAATATATGCTCAGGGGTGGGCAACCTTTGGCACTCCAGATGTTGTGGACTACATCTCCCATAAAGCTCTTACAGCTGACAAAGCATCAAGGGAAATGTAGTACACAACAACTGGAGTGACAAACGTTGCCTACCGGATGTAGACTGACACAACGGTGTGTTTTACAGGGTTCACAGTCTGGAATTCACACATCCACAATAGATCTTGTATAGTAAACTACAGAGAAACCCCCTTACAGATTTCTCTGTAACCCTAATGAACTCGTTTTGATGTGCAATTGACAAAGGACTTGACAAATATTTGTCTACCTAAATTAATCAAAAACATTGGAAGTCAGTAGCAGAAATTGTAGGAGCTCCAGGGATTTGTAAAGCCTCTAGACCTCAAATCTCTCCATTGTCTTACAAAAACACCTCACTCAAATTCACCAAAACATGACTTGAAAGTGCAAACATCATGAGAAAAATATATGATGTTTAAGTGCTGAACACATTATGAAAAATAAATCTTTTTAGAGCGAACTCCAAATAGATAGAAGCAACTTAAATAACCATTAATTTTCTGTTGATACAAGTCTACAAAAACCCAGGTATTTGTAAGTAACTTTGCGTTGAAAACCAGCATGTGAGGAAAGTCCCTGTATTGTCATAAATACCCATTTCTAACTCCAACGATTCTCTTTCTAGAAGCTATAGTTACAAAAGCTGTTTGGGTCCATAGGCAGCAGGAATAAACCTTTTACATCATGTTAGGGCGTCTTATCATTAGACCACCAAAACAATGCTATTGGTTTTTTTTGTTTGTCAAAATGCATACACATGCATCATAGGACTTTTATTTTTTGTTATCCATTAACTGACAATTCTCACTTACCTGCCAGGATACAGCACCAAGAATTGTAGTTGCAAGTAGGCTGAAAAAGACCAGACGTTCTGAAATTAGGCAAAAGTGACGCATTCCTTTGGAAGCCATAACTCTGTCCAAGCTGTTGTGGTCTGGTCTATGGGTATAGTACACCTTGTGACAATCATTTAGTTTGGTGTGGAAACCCCACAATGTGATTACAAATATAATGTGACAGACCAACCAGAAAATCCCAAAAATGGAAAATCCAGGAATGACAAAATACCAAAAGTGTAGGTCACTTAATTTTAAGGCCGCAAGCACAAAAAAGATAAGTTCAATTAACCCGACTGATATGACTGAAAGCCTCCTGCAAATTGTTCCACGATACAGATATGGCTTCCATCGTTCTGTGACAGAGAGTCCGCAAAAGTAGACATCAAGAAGAGGCTCACTGACCATGCAACAAAAGAAGCAAGATAAGGCATATGGGTTCACAGGAATCTTCAACGAGGGGAAAAACAGCACAGGTGCCAGTACAGCAAACGTCACCAGATTTGGAATTGCCAGAAAGGTCTTCATCCGTAAGTCGATAATTATCAAGGCAAAACCTGCAACTAGCAAGATTATGCTTATGGACTTTGCTAGAAGCATGATGGTGCTGGCAATTGCAAAACCAACCAGCTCCAGAAATTCAGATGACGTCAAAAGAGTGGGGCGATGTCTCACACATCCACAAATCCTCTCCACCAGTGCACACATAGCCCGTATACTTATTGAGGAAACAAGCAAGTATTTTGTGGCTTCCTCCTTTACATCACGATGAAATGTTGAAGTGTCAATGAAACAAAGAAGACCAAGTAAGAATCCAAACCAAAGATTGGAGAGACTTAAACTGGCAGCTTCCATTGAAAAATAATAATATAGAATGCTTGCAATTCCAAGAACGAAGAGGCCAAGTATGAATATTACTAATATAAGGTCATCAGACGTCTGCTCCCACCTAACATAAAGGCCCATGCATATAGCCACCAGTAGACTAATTCGGGCTAAATAGCCCAGATATCGGACTGAGGAATGCATGCTGACCTCTCTGTTTGCCTCTTCAAGTTTTGTCATTGCTGCATATAAACAGTGACTAACGCAATAACGAAGTGATCTGCACATGTAAACTGGTGAAAGGGGGTCCTTCCCAGCTAACTTGCAGCTAAAATTATTATTTGTTTCCTCAGAATGGGTGTTGCATTGTGCTTCTTCTTTGGAGCATTTGACTGACTTGCCTAGAAGAAAGAATAAAAATGATTTTGAAATCATGGTGTCCATTATTCAGAAATACAAATAAAAACTACTCTTAATTTAAAAATAATGAGGATTGGATTTAATAAGGAAAATATAGTTCAGTTGTAAAGCAATTAGCACAAAATAGTTTGAGAACAAGGAGGGCACCAAACAATCACATGAGAACTAAAAATGGTCAGCACGATGTGAGGAGCAAAGTATGCTTAATGTAACCTAAAGAATCAAAATTCTTAAATGCTAAACTACACTAATGAATATCTCACTAATTTTTAATGAAACTTCCAGACCTGCCCACGATAAATAAAGATTGTCACCTAAATATAAATTTATAGTGTGAATGTAGAGATTAAATATTAAAAAGATAGCTTATACATTGTTTAAACAAAATTGTAAGCTAATGCATAAACTTGAGAAAAATATGGTTTAAATGTACCTGTGCCGTCTCCTGTTTATGACATCACCTGTCATTTGCAAAGGAACGCTCAAAGGAAAATGTGTAATTTGCATATCAACCACCGTTAATATCAAACAGGAGACTCCACAGAAACATATAAATTGTGCATTTGCAAACAGTTCTGCTAATACAATGCCGTTAAGGGCACTACGGTTTCATATAATATATGGCTGGATTGATGTGAGTTGGTGTTATACATCCGCACATGGGGCAATAGGGTCACAATTTGGCTTTTAGACATAACCCCTATTTCACTAGCACATTTGCCTAATATCAGTACAATATTGCTTAAGTTATTTATAAAAACACATTCAAAAAGCAAGATGGATGACTTTATTCTCAAATAATTGGCCAGACAATACCAGAAAGAGTAAATAAGATATAATTTACCATCCCTGGTATTGTTTTTCAGTTACATATTGAAGAGATTTTAGCTGCAAAACTGGAACAGCAAGAATTACCACAATATGCAAGTGTACATAAAATAACACTGTATCTATTGTGGTTTCTGTCAATACTCAAAAAATAGCAAAACCTCTGGTGTACTACAATGCAGTAAGAGACTGCACTGATACTAATTTTACTTGTATGTTTCACTATTTACTGCTAATTAAAAATAAAATAAAAAGTATTTTAGTAAGTCAGTGGGCAGATACAATCAATGCTCCCTTATTGGCTTTTGCGCACCACTAGGGCAGTGGCCGAACATTGATACATTTGCATGGAATGAAAAGTAGGAGATGCTAAAGTGAGATCTATTCAGTTTAATAGCAAGAAAACAGCAGCAATTGAGAAAGCGTGATTGAGAGCTTAGGGTTCAGCTTAAGGTTCAAGTAATAAAACAGTGGATTTGTTTTGCTTAGAGTGAGCCTTTAAGTAAGGTTATGAGAGACATATTACACTGAATAGATCTTACTTTAGCTCCTCCTACATATCATTCCATGCATACGTTTGTATGTTCAGACATTTTTTCTTATAACTTACATATGATGCCCTGCAGAATGTCTAGTTTATATGTGTTCAGTGGGAGATCAGTTAATTAATCAAGGCAGTTCATGTGGGGGTCCTCTCCTTTATTAACTAATTCTGAATAAACTTGCATTGTACATTTTGCAGGGGAGCATATAAACTGCTGGTTGACCTGGCAATCCTAGTTGTACACCTGAAGGTAAAAAAAAAACCTGCAGATTTGTGCTTTGCAAATTATTTCTGCACACAATACAACTATAGCCATCATTTGGGAGATTTAGCTATTTGGTTGTTTGAAACACTGTAAAACCTGGTTGTTAAACATGTCAACAATGGTTTGAGTATGGTACAGACATTCAGAACAAGTAATAAAAAAAATGGAAACGCCTATGTTTGCAGAAAAACTTAGGTTAAAACCAAATAGACGCATTTACGTGACACAGACAATTCAATCAAACATGGAAAGGACATCCGAGAACCCTTACCACAATGTCTATAAAAGCAAAGTCTGTCTAATAGCATGTAATTATTGGTACCATGTTTATAAGAGAGAACCTTATAGATTTTAGCAGGAGCGTGTCCAAAGCTGTATTAAAAAGGTTTTTTACATGGCTGTCCATTTTTCAAAATATATTTTGATCTCTACTAGTTTGCTATAAGAAAGAGCAATGCATGGATAAACTTCACATTATATTGCAATCTATGGTATTCAGTGACCCAAGATAAATTAACTCATGTCCGTGAACAGCACTCAATAGGCTTTGACATTTCATAAAATCTTATTGGTTTAAAAAAATAACACTAGCTGGGTCATTAAATGGTTCCAAATATGTTTTTTTTTTTTTTTAGATAGGTAATGCATCATGTAAAGAAACAAGAAAACTGAAAATAAAAAGTGCATATCAACAAAAGTGTACTATAGCAACAGCCCTTTTTACACTGCCACCCCCTTCTTATTGGATGTCAATTGATTTTGGGGACCCTGTGAAATTATTTTCAATGGAGAACTAAGTGCATTTCACGTATATTAAACACAGGTACAACATAGAGAAAACTGAGCTATTTAGTACTTTCCCTCTAAGAGAGAACATAAGTAATTTGATACATATAGGGTTTGCTGAAGGAACAGAAAAAGGAGTTAGCAATACCAGACTCTCCCAAACAGTGCCTTTGCCAAAGGAAAACTTAATATTGCACCACATTGTTTTGTATTAATTAAACTTATAAAAATCGCATCAAATATCTATTAAGCGATGTTAATGATTTCACTCTTACCAAACCATCCAAGAGATTACACTTAGATAGAAATATTTGTAGCTGTGCCTTGAATACATGTATGGTAGAAATTGATGGTCTTCCTCATTCCAATATGGTTTGTATCACCAAATGGCACATAATTAAAACTCGACAGGAAGTCCCTATAACGTAACGGATGGAGCAATGAAGCCCTATCAATCAGGAACATATAGTGACCAACTAGTCACAAACTAAAATAATCCAATGTGACGGTGATGGCTACCTTGGCACTCGAGCAAGTCAAACGGCTGCTGGCGTTTGTCATGTAATACAGTCAGCTGATGCTGGGGTGCAATAGCTTAGCCGACTATGCTACATGGGGTAGGATGAGGAAAGTATAAAGTTTTACCATGCACAGCAGTTTTTAAGTGAGCCCCCCTCTTATGCACACCCCTCCCTGCAGGGTCTAGTAGAGAATAAAAAACTTTCTTAGACTCAACTTACAAGGACATTTCCATTAGCGCCTCCGAGAACGTATTACAATAGTTAGCAGGCTATTGACAGTTCCCATCCTCCTGCAGTTCGCAGGCTGCCTGCCAGCCAGCGCTTCCGGCATTCAGCGTCACAGGAAATCCCCGCCTCCAAGTTCGCCGACCTAAAAGACGGTGGCCGGTGGGGCACCGGTAGAAAGACTTGACGTATATTAGGTTTGCTGGCACTAGTACGTCACTTCCTTATAACCAACACTTGCAGATTTGTAGCATTGCTCAGTGACAATGTGTTAGTAGCCTGCCTTTGAAGTTATTTAGAGTATTCAAAGCTGATGTATAAACTGTGGTGCAGTGAGTTATTTTTCTCACTTATGTTGGTAATAGAGGCATTACTAAACACAAATATGCACACACTAAAACACTTGCTTGTCTGGTGTATGTAGATTTGTGTTTAATAATGCTTCTGCTATCCAATTTGGTGGAGGGGTTTTCCATTGCCTTTAGCCCATGGATCTTCTTTGGTGTTACAAATACATACTTCCCTAGGGACAGTCCCGATTTGGGAGCTATGTCCCACTGTCCGCTCTACCTCTGTCCTGCTTTTCGGGACAGAGGTAGAGCTCAGTAGGACACGGGCGTATCGTGCCTCTGAGTGACAGACCTGCTGCCAGCCCTGAGCACGCCTGTCACTCGGAGGCACGACGTCTCTCGTGTATTTCCGGGGGTTTGTGTGCTGAGAACAGCCAAATTCGTAGCTGGCGTCGCCTTTCAGATGTATTTCTGAGGCTTGTGTGCTCTCTGCTTGGAGCACACAAATCCCAGAAATACACAGCGCGGATGCTCCGTGCTAGGTGTGCGGCGCACACCTAGCACATATGGAGCCTCTGTCACTGGTGGGAAAGCAGGACTCTTGACCGTGGTCCTGATCGCATTCTCCAGTGTCCTAGACCCCGGAGAATGCTTACTGGGCATGCACAGCATTGTGTGCATGCGCAGTAGCGATCCTGGCTTCAGAAGCCAGGATCAAAAATGGGTGACAGTGCTGCCACACATGTGCGGTAGCACTGACTTATCTCTCCTCAGACTCTGCCCCCGGTGTCCCGATTCGCCTGGGGGGCAAAGTTGGGGAATATGCAAATATGTTGATTTTTTTTTCCATATTCACATGAAAATATGTTGAATGCTATAAAGCAGCGAACCTTAGGCATGCGGCCAGGTTCACCACTGATCACTGCTGTCTGAGACATGTTGGGATGAACGCCATCCCTATTTAGGGAGAGGTAGATCAGCAGTGGGTCAAACAACTGCTCCTCTCAATTGGTATTGTGTCACCTTCTCGCGTAATTCTGGCACATGCTAGCTATCTGGAGAACTGGGTAGAAGCGTTCTGGTTGAAAACCAATTTTTAGGTTGGAAACCAATGCTTTGGGTAATATTTTGCTGGGAAACCTTGGGTCCTGCCATTCAGGTGGATGTTACTTTGACACATACCACCTACCTAAGCATTGTTGCAGACCATATACACCCTTTCATGGAAACGGTATTCCCTGATGGCATTGGTCTCTTTAAAGGAACATTAAACAATGTTTAACCCTTGCTTCCTTGAAGGAAGCAAGGGTTAAACAATACATGTCCCGGTACAATTAAGTAAATCTGACTTGTATCTTAATAGATACACGCGGGTTTACTAACTGCTGAGACACAGCAGTTCCCGGTTGTCGCGTCAGCATGTGCACAGTCAATCAGAGCAGAGAGAGAGACCCTTGGTTTTGCATAGAATCAGCAAGGGTGGCATAGTTCCTATGGAAGCATGACAGCTGTCAGTCAGAGGATAAACTGGCGTGTACTATCAAAAGTACACGCCAGCTCATCCTCATACTAGGGACAACTAACTTCTATATTAGAAGCGCAAGTGAAAGAAAACGTTTAGTGTCTCTTTAAGCATGATGATGCGCCCTGCCACAAAACAAAAATTGTTCAGGAATGATTTGAGGAACACAACTACAAGTTCAAGGTGTTGACTTGGCCTCCAAATTCCCCAGATCTAAATTAAATAAAGCATCTGTGGGATGTGCTGGACATACAAGTCCGATCCATGGAGGCCCCACTTCACAACATACAGGACTTAAAGTATATGCTGGTGCCAGATATGTAGTGGAGTCTATGCCTCAACTTTTACTTGAAAAATCGTTTACATTAGCTAATGAAAAAACCTTCAAAGTTGATTAAAATATTTGTCCTGAGTTTGGGAGTAACTCATATTTTTAATGGGTTTTTTTTTGTGTTATTTTAGTTATTAAGTTATAAGGTAATAAATAGAGTAGGGCATTGTTATTTTCAAAATAAAAGGTTTCAAAATTGCTGAGAGTGATAATCATTTTTGAATTCCTAATCACCCCGTCACCATACAATCCTGTTGCTAAAAGAGCATGTCATTGAACTGTTGTTCCCAGGAACGTACCTCCAGCGTCCACCTCACAATAAAGGTTAAGCACGACCACTGACCAAACTCCCACCCTCATAAATGGATTGGGAAGTAGCTTCTCTTCCTATTGGTCGCTACATATGGCTCCCCTGGATATCCATATGTGGACGGTCAGGTAGCTCCTATTCTGATTGGTTCCTAAGTTAAAGGAACGTATCTTTCCAGATGATAACTCCCACTGTTCAAGGATTGGTCACTTCTATTCCCTAGCTTGTTCTGATTGGTGCCTTCTTTTTTAGGTACCAAATTCAATAGAGATTGCATTGTTTAAGTGTTACACTGTTTAA
>CM069858.1:102536269-102591269 GCA_036172795.1 Pelodytes ibericus | reverse complement strand
TGTTAACATTTACCAATGGATTTAATTTTACTGTAGAAGCAGAAATCAAGGGGGAAATGTTGCTAGAACTGAGGAAGTAGAACCACATACTAAAAAACAAAATACTTTGCACGGAACCAGTCTTTGGCATATTTCTGTAATATGCTTCTGTTGAATGTTAAACTGAATTTTATGCTTGAGATTTGTATATGATCTTTCTAGTATTGGAAGACATGTAAATGTACAGCCTTGTGACTGTTGTTTGAACTTGTGTTCGTCACAGTTTCTGTTGTCTCACTCATCTGAAGCTTCTCATGACATTTGCAACAACAGTCTGAAAATGGAATGCACTGTTTCATCAATTTCAGTCATGGCAGTTATTTAAATGGTCAAAAACCAAGACATGTCACTGAATTTGCTGTGCACAAACCGTTTTATACTGCAAACAGACATGTGCTGACTTTCTGTGGCCATTGTTTTCAATATTTTATAGAGAGGGATGTTCAACCACATTGGTGAAAACACTTTGCCCCGGAGTGATCCAAATCTTTCCGCTCCTGATAAAGGTAACATTTAATAGAAGGCTTGTAAATCTTAAAATTAAATTATTGTTTTGATTAAATTGAATTGCAATTAAACTACAGAACTTGTGTGCAATGCCATCTACATCATTTTTGGCTAAAGGGAAACTTACAATGCAATCTCTCTCTCAAATTGTATTTGAAATTAATAAGATCTATATATTTTTTTAAAATTAAATATTTGTCATTGTCTCCTGAGTGTCATATGTTGTTAAATTATTATTATTCCTTATTTATGTAATTGTAATGCGAATGTTTATTTATTTTCCTACTACAAAAATTGATTGAAACTTTGGAATTCCAAGTTGTTTTCTAACTGGCTTTTACTACTAGTACCATATTCAAATCATCCTTACTGGCCAAAGAATGCACGTATGCAACCAAACTATGTCAGCTCTTCCTACTGTAAAATATAGATGTCCTAGAGAAATAAAAGTAAAAAATAAGTGATAAATATAAACGTATTTCTATATACTTAATTCTATACTTAATTTCAAGTATTACTGTCTCTTTAAGTCAAGGGAATAAATAGGGTGTGTAGGCCAAGAGTAGATATAGATATAGATTTTGTATAGCACTACTTCTCAACCTTTTCCAGATTCTTAAAGTCAAGTAGTCGAATTTGTATGCAAGAATTACCTGCACCACTAGATGAAGTGAATAAAACATATTAAAACAACGCTAGTAAAATCTTATTTACATCGGATCAGAGCAATTAAGTGTATTGTATCCCAAAATACTAACTTTTAGTTATTATCAGGTTAGAAAGTCAGTGAACCCATAGTTTGTGAAAAGACTAAACAATATTATGGATCAAGGCAGTTAAGTGGTCCGTGTTATAATTACACCATGATAAAAATGTCCATGGCTTATTTATAAATCAAGGTTGAGTATAAAGCCTGGACTGAGGTTCATAGTATCTTAAACGACTTATTCAAGTGATCTATATTTTGTGTTAACCCAAGTGAAAGCAAATGCATACATTAAGAGAAAATGTGTTTAAAATGTGTCTGTGGGCTCTACTGCTGCTAACATCAACTGATAGCTTGATATGCATATTATACAGACTAACAGAGTACCTTTGAATTTGGGACAGTCCCACCACACATATAATGTTTTTTTCTGAACATATTGTTTCCAACATAAATCAGAACACATAGTTTATTTTTTACATTTTATCAGAAATACATCTAGTGTATTTTGTACAATCATGCCACGGTTTTAAAAACTTGCTTTTTTTGGATAACATACCGAAATAGAAGAAACCATTTCCAAGATATCAAACCCATCATCCTCCAAATGAACTGCCAAGATCCATCTTCCACTTGTAACAGAGGAAACATGGTCATTTAGAAGATAACTTGTTGTAAATTAGCCCTAACCATATCCTGTCTCCCTCTGCTTGCACAGTAATAAAATAAATAGAGGCCTGTGAGATAGCTCAGTTGGTAAATGCCCTGACTACAGAGCCCGTTCAAAGGTCACAGGTTTAAATCCCAGCAATGTCAACTCAGCCCTTCATCCTTCCGAGGTCAATAAATGAGTATCATCAATTGGGTAATAATAACATCTATTATTCAGCTGCTGATTCTGTTAATTATTATTAACCACCCTTATATGTAACCCTAGGTTTACACACACCACTGGTTGAGAAACTGTGGTACAGAACAAACATTATGTTTTTGAATATAGTGCCTCCTACCACTACAGACTTTCCCTTTAAACCCAGGGAAATCCCATTGCCTGGTACATCCACAAAGGAACATTGAGACATTGCATGTGTTACCTTGTACACATTGTCCAAATAACTACAATTCTTTATGAGAAGGAAATCCTAGATGTACTACCATATTTGCTCGAAATAAGACACCGTTTTTTTAGAGCAAATTCTGTTTTTTTCAGAGCAATGCGCGTAGACATCCTCCATTGCTGCCCAGCACGTCTGTCGGTACTTTTATGACTGCAGCCAGGAGGTCGTGTGACCTTCCAGCAGTTTGTAATAGAAGTCTCGGTGGAAGTGCCGGGCAGCAGCGGAGGATGTCTGCTCGTAACGTTTGGGGGAAGGAGGGGGGAGAGCCAGCATTGGGCAAGTCTAGGGGAGGGAGGGGAGAGAGGGAGCATTGGCAAGTCTGGGGGTAGGGGCAGCATTGGCTAAGTCTGGTGGGCAAATGGCTGTGGGGGGCATATGGGCAAATAAAAGGAAATAAAAATAAGAAATGCATTTTTTCATATCATAATTTTTTATTAAATATGAAAAAGCAATTTACATGTGAATATATACAAGTTAAACTTTTTTCCTATAGGGTAGTCTTATATTCAGGCTTTTATTTTTTTTCTCCTAAAGGAATATCCAACGTTTGGGGGGTCGTCTTATAACCAGGGTCGTCTTATAATCAGGGTCATCTTATATTCGAGCAAATACGGTAATATCTTTGATTCATTTGAAAAAGAGGACATTATTTTTTAGTAGAAAATGATAATTACCAATCATTTAGGCTTGTAATTGCAGACCTAAATAAAGCCATAAAATAAAGATCACTGTTCTTGGCATAGGTAGCGATAGTCCTAGATGTAAATCAGACATAATTGGGCACCTTAATGCATCTGTATTTTAACCTAATTGTAAAATCTTCTAATTACTTGATTGAATGGTTTTACTGTCGGTTATGAATTAGCAAGAACACAAATGAAAAAAAAAAAAAGGTTGAATTTATTGAGCTCATAAGTCATACTTTAATTGCAGTCTGACAAATATAAATGTAGAGATAGTTTAAGTGCCTTAGTTCTGTAGTATTGGTATTTGCCACATCGTATGACTGCAGCACTAGTTAAGTGTAAAAACAATAATAATGATAAAGCAAATCTCCTTTTCCTGAATACTGCTTTCAATCAGTCCTCAAGATGGCTTCTTCAGTGAAGATCACTTCAACCAAATGTTTAGATTGGAGTTTTACACCTTACTTCATAATTATTCTCATTGCCTGCTTGCAATGATTCCAGTCTGTACAATGAATGTCATGGTCATCACATCCACTGCCAAACAGTTTTACAGTAAAATGATAACTTATTTTAAGCAATAGAAATGGCACAATAAGAACATTTTGTGCAAAATATCATTAGATTGCTTTGTAAAGCTGGCAAGGAAATAAAGCAGATAATAATCATTTATATAAACTTAATTATTCCTTATCGGCCCCCAGTTCAGAGACTCTTCCTGTACTGTGTTCTCTGACATTCTTTCAAATTCTAATGATCAATCTATTCATATTATTACTATATTATATTTTTGGAATGTTCATAATGGTAAATAGTTTATATATTTTATCTTCATGTAGCACAACCACATGTAGATATAATATGCTATCTACATTATTGGACATCACATGGACAAGTTTAGTTGATTAAAGGGACACTAAATATTTTTATTTTATTTTAGGAAGCAGCAGATATTAAAATCAATCCTCCTCCTCTTCACATTCAGCTCTGTCTCAGATGAGTGTCAGTTGAGTCTGACTGTTTCCTTCTGTTGGGGCAGAGAGAGGCCATATTTTTGCATAGAGGTCCCCTCTATAGATATTAACACTGTGCAAGCAGAGGGAGAGAAAGTGTAAGCTTGCACTAGCTTGCTAATTTAGTGAACAGAAGAGGAAACTGAGATTTAAGCATTTTGCAGATAGTAATACCTACAAACACACAAATAATACATAATCCACTATAGAAGTTGGGGAAAAAACAATTGCAGCCAAAAAGTAAGTTATTATTTTTTAAAGAACATTTCTTGCTCTGTGTGTAGGTTTATTTTTACGTTAACCTATGTATTAAACCATGTACTGCATTGGTTTCTTTGGCTACATTCTTATATACCGTATTTGCTCGATTATAAGACGAGGTTTTCAATCAGAAAAAAAGTTCTGAAAAAACTACCTTGTCTTATAATCGAGGTCGCCTTATAGTCTGACCTCAAATCAAGGTGTGACTATAAGACTTGGATCCAGGTCCCCCGCAGAACTGCAGGGGACCTGGATCCCCCTCGCAAGCAGCGGTGGATTTCTGTGCAATGCGCGCAGACATCCTCTGCTGCTGCCCAGCACGTCCGTTGGGACTTCTATGACTGAAGCTGGGAGGTCATGTGACCTTCCGGCTTCAGCATAAAAGTCCAGGCGGAAGTGTCGGGCAGCATGGAGGATGTCTGCGTGTATCGTGTAGACATCCTCCGGCTGCCACCAGGGAGATTAGGGCAGCCAGTGGATATCTTCACGTAGATGCAGACATCCTCCATGCTGCCTGACACTTCTGTCATAATAGACGGAAGTGTCGGGCAGCATGGAGGATGTCTGCAATTTACATGTGAATATATACAAGTTACACATTTTTCCTATAGGGTAGTCTTATATACAGGCTTTTAGTTTTTTTCCTAAAGGAATATCAAAAGTTTGGGGGGTCGTCTTATAATCAGGGACGTCTTATATTCGAGAAAATACGGTACTTTAGAATTGATGTTGTGTATAGAAATGTTTTGTTTACATAAAGTTTTCTTTAACTGACTGTGAGGTGAAAGTTTTGTATAATAATCATGTAGCTTTCAGTACTAAAATACAGGTTTCATTATAATCTGAGTTCCTGGGTCACGTGACGGATTTTTTTGTGTAGACATTGAATGTGTAATAAAGTTACAAGCAGTGTAAAGAGTAATGAATGTTAGAATTTAATAATATAATACTGCTTGTTTTCAATGTTAAAAATATGAGTTGTAAGCAGTTAATATCATTATCATGCCTTAAACACCAGAATGGAAGATAATTGGAGTTGTGTGTCACAGCAGCACTTGTCAGTACTATTTCTATTTTACAGCAGTAAACACAACCCCAAGCAGTTGGAGCTTGGACAGTGGGAAAGAGGCCAAAAATATGTCAGAGAGTGGAAGATATATGACTCCTCCAGTGCCACCAAGGCCCACACAGGGTGGTATGTGTGCTTTTAAATTGTTAGGAATAGTTCATACTGTTTTATCTTCTAAATAGTATTGCTCTCTTAACTCCTAAATGTTCTACTCATGTGATATTTCTAAAGGTGAGCTCATCACACCCCATATTATTAACTCAGGAAAACCTCCTTCTCAAGAACTTTACAATGTTAACAACCAAGTAGAGCGGTTTATGAGCCACAGGCTTTGATACATACCTGTAAGTGAGATAATAGACAGATCTCCTTTATAACAGAGCATTACCATGTGCTTTTTATACAGTGGTCAATCATGTAAATTATAGAGATTAGGAAAATGAACAGCCCCAAGTGGGAATAGCAGATTCTAATCAATCTCTAAATGCCATTGAACATTACTTTCCCTATTGTTTAAATAAACCTGAAAACCTGTTTTATTGATGTAATTAATGAGCCTGCATTCATGTGTTAATTACATTTAACTGCCAAGTAGCAATATAACATGAAAAGAAAATGGCTACCAAGTTCATCTGTTTTGTGTCGATTTGCAGATAACACATATATCATGTCATTACAGCCTCTCCAGCCAGGAATATAGCTGCTGTATCCCCCTCTATAATGGGAAGATCCCCAATGAAGGTAACAGCCTTTTCTGCTTCATATATGAACAAATCGCTGGTTTAAAGACACAGAGTAAATTGCATGCATTTGTTACTAATATATGCTTTTGTTTTCATTGTTATGTAAAATACTCTCCAGGTGAGGATTCATTCTAATGGTTCATTCCAAAACAAAGCAATATAAACAGATTTAGCAGCTGTGTCGCCTAAAGTGATATGGAATGTACTTTAAAATATCTTACATTGTACTGAAGAATGAAACATTTACAAAACCACTAGAGGGCACTCTTGCACAGTAAATGTTTTTTAAATTGCCATCTTGATCATTTTATAACATTGGTTTAAATCCTGATACAGTTGTTTGATTTTTCCTGCAAAATTAATAACATGGTTAAACCTGCTCTGCATTTATTCTGAGAGAGAAATTAATAAGGCTGGCCACTGATTATTGTGTGAAATGAAAACTCAATTGTAAAAACTGACAGAGTGTAAGCAGACATATCAGCAATTTATTACTTTCCCTGCTACAGGAGATTGTAATATTTTCCTGCACAGAGAAGAGCAAAATTACTGGAAATAAAACTAGGAATGAAAATATGTTTATATGAGAAATAAAATCGTGCCAGTACAATCTTCCAGAACAGACCCCAACTGTTCTTATGTGACAAATTGCATCATCTTGAGAAAGTGTCCTGTGCTTAATGGGAATTGTAGTCCTACAACAACTTGGGCCTGCTAATTGTCCCACTGTGTTATGGATGTATCATTTATTTACAACCAAATGTTAAGGACCCAAGTATATGTGTTAGATCAACTGGCTGTATAAAAGAATTTGGGGAGGGGCTGCTAGATCTAGAAAGAATCAAGATTTTGGTTTGTATTGTGATCATTAATCATTTGACCCCAAAAATTATTTTTTTGTAATTAAACTTAATTTAATATTTGTGTGAAATCATATGTAAAAGAGAACTTGAGTGACGCTCACATCAAGTGTGCCAATCAGAGGCGTCACTAGGGTAACTCATGGTGTCACCCCCCATGGATTATCTCAGATACCATAAAGAACCAAAGCAATGCCAGTCAGATGGCCCATTAAAATATAACATACAGGAGACCCACAAATATGTCACATACAGGAGACCCACAAATGATGCCACATACACAGGAGCCCATTAATTATACAAAACTTTTTGCTTCCCTAGGTAAGCGTATATTTTGCCACCCCTTGCTGATCCTGCCAACAAATACACACAGTCACACATGCAGCCACACACAGTGTCTCACACAAAGAGTTACATATATAAACAGTCACATACACACACTGACACATACACACACATACACAGTTGAAGTAACAGAGCTACAATTTCAATAGAGCTGTCAATATGCAAATCCCTGGCTCTTTTTATTGCTGTGAATCAATTTGATACATCCATTTATTACACTGCCACCCACACATACCCACAAATACACACTTACACCCTGCTGCTTCCATACACTCTCCCGCTCACACTTACACTCTGATACATACTCTCCCACACACACACACAGACATACACACTCTACCTAACACACTTTGCCACTAACTCGCACACACACTCACACAGACATACACGACACCCACTCACAGAGACAAACACACTCCCCCACTCATACAGACATACACTCTGGCACTGACGCAGACTTACCCATTCACACAGTCATACACACTCTCCCACTCACACACACTTACACTCTGGCACTGACACCCATCATTGCTACTTGACAATGGACATTTGTGGTCTGTACTGACACACTTTTATGGCACCCCACATCTCTACTGATATGCATGCGTAAACAGACACGGTTTTAGGTTAATGCTGGAATATACCCCCCCTTCCACTTCTTGGTGTCTGTAATGATATGCAGGCTAGTATAAATCCACTTTTAGGTTAATGTTGTAATATACACGGTCCCACCAACACCCCCACCCCTACCCCACTCGTTCACCCTGCTCATCCACTGTGATGTCACTCACCCCTGCATGTCATCGTCGCAAGAGTAGCTACAAAAACAAAAGTGCACGCTGCAAAGGAGACAGCACTACTGGTGTCACCACCACTTAAAAAATAAGTTCAGCAGTGCAGCATAGCGGACAGCCCTCACTGAGCACTAGTGTCAGCCAGTGTCCCCCCTGCTTCTGAAGCATGTTTGCGGTGGTCTGCATAAGGGACAGAACCATGGGTGTCACCCCCGTTGAGGGTGTCACCCCCCCCCCCCCCCACACACCCCCCTGGTGACGCCACTGGTGCCAATGTAGACTGCTAACTCACAACAATACCTGGAAATCCAGGTTGAGGCAGCATACTAAGTTCTGAAGCAGCACAAAAAAAGTGTCTTACAAGGGTGGATGTACAGGGGCAGCTATAGTGCAACCACCATTATAAATTAGATCTCAGCAATTGTTCCATTTCTTTTTGCCTTCTCATGCTGTACTTATAAAACTCTTCCTGTGTGTACTGTAATGTTACACATTGATTTTTAAGTAAATATAATTTCCTGTGTTTATTTAAATAATACATGTGTAATTTAATAATTTATACTTTCTTTTTCTGTACAGGGTTCAATGCAGTCATTTACGCCATCACCTGTTGACTGCCATCCATCCAGTCTGACCTCTAATTCTCCAGTGTTGTCAGGAAGCTGTAGTAGTGGCATTTCTTCATTAAGTCGCTGTAGCATTTCCGAAATGTCTGGTTTTGAAACTCAATTCTTTGACCAGTCATCTTCTAGTTATGGTATATCAGAGGAGCCAACAAGGAAGGAAAATAAGACACCACCCCCTTACAGTGTGTATGAGAGGACTTTAAGACGCCCTGTTCCCATTCCTCAATGCCTTTCTATCCCTGCCCCTATTGACCCACCAGCTTTACCACCCAAACCAGGCCCAGTTCGTCCAACTAATTTGGAGAATGGCAAAAGGACGGAGCCGCTCCAACGCCCAAGACCTTTCCCACGGAAAGTTTCTCAGTTGTAACAAAATGTGCATCTTTATTTTAATGCCATGAATGAACAAACTCATTCATTTTAAAAACGATTAACAAATAACCCTTAGGGGTTCTATGAAGCATTAAAAACTGCATAAGGGGTATATACACTTAATGAAAGTGTGGGCACTTTAATTGTTTACTATTTGATTCCCTAACTAAGGAAGTGAAGCGTATTATTTTTTATTATTTTGCACATTATTTTAGGAATATTAATTCAGGATTAACTTGACATGAGGCACTTTTGATCAAATAAAGACAAACAGAAGCACATTAAATTTCCAAAAATGTGCTATTTCTGGACTATCAGTTTAACAATCGGTAGACTTTTAATGCATATTTTCCTGTTTTTATATAGATATGTACACAAAAACCTTTCTTTACAAAAATGGATGGAATGTGTTTCTTTTTAAAATACTTGATAAACCGTTTTTAACATTTATTGACACGTTCTAAATAAATCAGGTAACAATCTTAAATTTGTCATGCATGCTATCTGGATATTTAAAATACAAAATGTATTTGTCAATACTTTATTGATTCACTTATCTGCTAAAAATAAATAAAAAATAATCCTGGTTATTTTTCGAAGGACATTTTCCACATGTATCGTGTATAGTGTACATAGCTCTCTGCTAAAGTATGATAATTTGTCTACTGTATTTAGTGTGTTTTATTTGGGCAGAGGCCATGTTATTGCTCTGTTTGTGTCTCAAAAGTGCATGCATGAAAAAAGGTCAAAGCAGGAAAGTGTCAGAGACCATGTGTACAGTTTCACATTATACTACGTGCAGAGTGTCAGTCATTTAAGAACCTGCTTTTTTTTGCAATTAATTGATATAAGGTGTTTGAGATTATTTGGTGCTTCAAGAATGCAAATGTATACAACATGTTTTGTTTTTTTAATTTTTTTAATTTATTTACTAGTATTTCCTCTAAAAAAAGATAATATAAACCATGGGGCCGATTTAGATTTGTCTTTCATAGAGTAATTAGGCAAGCTATCGGGTCAAATTATTTAAGAGCAAAAATTGGATAAGAGGCTGTTTTTTTTATTTGAGGTTAATTGCAGTCTTTTTTTTAAATGGGGATTTTAATTACTTAATAGCTACTCACAGCAATTCAAGTTTCATTTCTGTAACTTGCATGATCCGATCCAAGCATGCACAACGGATGTAATTGTATGTGTGTAAGTTTACATCAGATTCAACTGAATAGAAATATACACCATTTCCCAGAGCCGTTGTCAATGTACCCCTATGAAGCAGGTTTTATGTATAGATCTAAACACAATGGAATATTCCCTAAGTCGTGGACTGTTGGGGTGCCTTGAAGACTGCTTTGGTAACCACCAATATACAACACTATTTGTCAGTAAGACTGAAAGAATGATCAGTATTCTATTATTAGTATGACACACTGCTAATCATTTAACTCCAGCGCTAATCCCAAATGACGTAATAAGCTCTAAATCGGGCCCATTATTGAAAGTGCCTTGCAGTATACCTACTAGTTGCAACCCTATCAACTTGTATTAATGTGTAGTTAAATTTTTCTATGAAATGATATGGTATTCACAGGATTGTTGAGCTGATTGGAATGTATGTAAATGTGTTCTGCACTTCTCCAAGCAATAGAAATATTCGATGACAGTATTTCACCTAGAGTTGAATGAACGCCCTTGACAGATTAGTCCTTTTGTAACTGCATGAGAATATATAGACTCTTGATGTACAGGGCACACCGAGAGAAATCACTTTCACAAGATAGAAATGGTGCCCTGTGCTTACTTCCCAATGACATTTTGATACCTGATTGTACATATTCTTCTGTGACCACTAATATAGATGAGGAAAAAGAGCATGGTGGTCCTTTTTATCATTAATTGCAAACTCCTTTATTGTTTGCGGATTGTATGTAAATGCTGTATAGGATGTCTGTAAATTAAATTTGAAACAAGGGACTTCAGCTGTTTTTTTTCTGTTCTCTTTTTATTGAATGTTTTTTGTTTAGTTTGTTTTGTCTGCATCATTTATACAAATTCATGAAACACCTATTTCAGACATTATTTCATCCCAACAGTAAAGGCACTTTCATAGCAGCCAGTTTGCAATAAGAAGTTGTATTGACACTACAAGCTAAAATAGGTGGAACACTGGATATATTTTGATTGTACTGGTGCACTAGCCCACATAGTAGGAGATATAATTCATTTATATATTTACCTCTATAAAATATTGATACAACTGAGAACAGCGTACATTTTATTATATAATTGCAGTTATTCTGTTTTCTACAAGACTGAGTACTTTATAGAGGCGGATCATACATATGCTTATTATTATAAAGTACTTGTGTGTCTCCTCTACTAAAAAAATGGTTACACACCATACAAATTTCATACAGTAGTCAAGTCTGAGGTAAAAAATTTTAGAAAGTATCTGTATTTTTGAGTTTATTCACACAGTAATTTTGGGGGCCCAGCATATATTGTTGAATAAGTATGAATATTAAATAATGGCAAAAATCAACTATACATTGATCTTTTAATATATCATTGTAAAAGAGTGACAGCATCAGTTCTGCTAACTTCAAAACACTGACTTTTTCTTTAAAAAAATGAACTTTTATATAGTTACATATGTTTTTTTAAGCTCGTGTTTAAAGGTGAGGCAGTTACTACATTCATTTGTGAATGCATGAAAAAAATATTTTGGCTAAAAAAATATTTTGTAATTGGGATATAGATATGAAGTGTCAGCATATTTGGCTTCTACATACACCTTTCAGAATCCATTTGTAATTAACTTTATAGGACATTTAAATAAACAAATTTTGATGAGCACGGTAAAAAGAAATATATAATTAATAAGAAGAAAGTTATATTGATGATGTTTTTCTGTTTACATTTTTTCCATCACCATCTCTTGTTGTAATGTTGTGCCTTTACTACTTGATGTCTGTACATTCCTCAGCTTTCTTAGAAACATTGACAACACATTTTTATTGTTTTATTACTTTGATTGATTTGACTTTATTTTCACATCAACTGCCATCAGTTCTTTTTATACAACTTCCTTTCCTAGTACAAATTTCCTTGTACAGTTGCTTTCCTTGTTTGTGTGCTTACTGATTATGGCAGTTAACAGCATAGATATGCATTGAAACTCTCCTGTTCATATAAATAAAAATTTCCCTCTTTTGCTGGGAAGTAAATTTTAGTAAAGTGTGTATTTTGCTTTTACAGACCGTTTGATTGAAAAAGAATGACCACTTTTTATATTTTTCCCAAGTGAACTGTTGGCAGGCGTATTCTGCTGAGTGGTTATTGCCGTTTTTCTATAGTAAATGTTCAAGTATTTTTGTACATAACTGGTTAACTTTAATAAGATATTCCATTATCTTTAAAAAAAAAAAAAAAGACTCAAACATGCATATGCAGTATGATTGTGATAATTATGCCAAATACTTTATGTATTAAAAATAATTTGTACATATGTGCTTTTTAAACAATAATTCAGCCATATTGACTTTACAGTTTTGAATGTCTGAAGAAAATATATGGTAAAAATATTTATGTTTTAGTAAAAAAAAGATATTCAACTTGCAGAAGAAAAGTAATGTTAGCTTTGTATCTGGCAATTTTGCAGTTTGAAATTTCTAGAATTGGTTGTGGCTTTGGAATATAACATATTGTGTTTGTAACATACATTAACAGATTTAAAAGGCAAGAAGAATATAGGTATGTATATGTCTATACACACAAAGGTGTGTACAGGAGCACTGCCTTCCGTTTCACTTAAGGCATTACATCATTAAAACAGCTGATTTGATTTTTCTGTGTAGTTTAGTTGATTTGTTGTACAGTGTTTGACCACAGTATTAAATAGTGTTTATTTGCTTCTGCAGTCTCTTTCTATTTTTGGCAACCAGCAGAATTGTTAAATTTAATATTTGCGTGTATTACTGGAGTCATTTGTGCAGCGTAACTCTTATGATCTCATTGCCAGATGTTCATATTAGTAGCTGCAGCAATGGAACAAACTGAAATAAAGTTACTTGATTACTATGTATCTTGTTTATTTTTTGTGTATGCTTCGTTTCACTTACACTGTGATGGGGTGTTATGGTGTATGTTATGACTATGTGACTATGTATGTTATTGTCCCGGCTTAATCAAAAGCAGGCTTGAGAACTTGCCTGTAGTAACTTAGTTTAACCTGGTTTAACTTAGAGGCTCCATATTTAACAGATGAATGCTAAATTCATCCCTTTCAGATGTTCATGACCACCTCTACTCCATTTTCTATGAAACTGTCCCTTTTTCATGGCTATGTCTTCTTACTCCTTGATTCTAATTTACTTTCAGGACTGGTCCAGTCACCTGTCATCCAGGACCCAAGAGATAGGTGGACTGTCCTATTCAATCGTCAGCCAAGCTAGGCTGATAAATCCAAATAATTTCAAAAAGTAGAACACATTAAGTGAACGTAAAGTACTGTGAAAAAGTTTTAGGCAAAATGAAGAATGATTTCAAAACTACAAATGTTAATAGTTTATTTTTATAAATCAAAAGTGAGTGAACAGAAGATTAATTAAATCAATATTTGGTGTGACCACACATTGTCTTAAAAACACTATCAATTCTCCTACGTACACTTACATAGTCAGGTGTATGATTAAACAATTATACCAAACAGGATTAATGATCATAAATTTAATATGTAGGTTGTAACATGATCATTAACAGAAGCTATGTAGGAGGAATAAAACTCAATGAGGAACAGCCAAACATCATTAACAGGTTGAGGTTCCTGAAGACAGTTTAATATTAAATGTTATACACCATAGCAAGTTTGATTACAGTAACAAGACACAAGGTGCTGCATCACAAGATCCCTCCATGGCAGACCAGGATTTCCAATTATGCTCTCCAAGCTCTTGCTGAGGACTGTAAATTCTATGGTTGGCCAAGAAAACATATTGCAGCAGATGAAAGACCCATCATGCTCACTTCCCTTTGCAATCAGAAGTTGTCCAACACTGCCATCATCTCATATTTGGAAGAAAACTGGAATTCTGATAACATAATAAATTGTAGCAATTTAGAGTAATTAAAAATACATGTTCAGTCAGGTTTTGTGAATGTTCGTGGTGACAATGCTAAATATATGTAAAATTCTACATTTCAAAGATTCTTACTTTACTATTATGTGGGAGGCATAAATGACATTGCTTCACTCATCTCAACTTCATGATCAGTCTCAGACATCTTCAGTGTGTAACAACCTGGCATGTAGGTTCTGAGTACATAAAGGTATTAAATAAAGCTCAAAATAAAATAAAGCAATAAAAAAAACGAATTACAAGATAATTCAGAGTAATAGATCAAAATATAATCGACAACTAAATAATGAAATCAAAAGGAAACAGATGAATAGCAGATGGAATGGGGACTTAAAGGGGAAGGAGTAAAAAGCTGAGGTTGAAGAAAAACAAAGGTAGAGTAAGGGTATCCCAAGGCAGGGTTTACTGGCACCATCAAGGTTCATCTCAAATCTTTTTTTTCTTTTGGCCCATGTCTGCTTTGGTTCTCTGAGCTTGATATGGTTTGAGTCTGGCCAACATAGCCATATGAAAAATGTATGTGAGGTGCTCTGCCGACATGCGACAACTTTCACCGATGGCTTATATCTACACCCCAGAATTTTATATGTTTCGAAGGCAAAGGGTGGCCACACCAAATATTGATTAGATTAAGATGTTTGTTTGGAGGTCATACATATGATGAAGACACACACATTGATATCACATAATAGTGGCACTATTATGTGAGTGCCTATGTATAATTCAAACACCTGACAAATGTCAAGAGTTTGCTATCAGTCCTAAAATTTTAGGTAGTGATACCACAATCCATACATAAAGAATTGGGCACTTTTTGGTGTTTACTTATCAAGTCAATAGTTAATAGAACTTAGAACATGTCTGGATGTATAAAAAAAAAAGGCACAGTTATCATTACAACAGCAGTCAATTGCTTCTTTTTTTATTATTTCCCAACACTTGAATGTGGGGGAATAGTTATACATATATCATTATAGGTCCTTGGTGCCAAAATAAGTGGATACCATTGCTCTTGCATCTATCTATAGAACCGAGACATCCAACATGCGCCCCACCTGGGCTACATTTCTATGACTGCAAAAGAAAGAAACATTTTTCTTGTGATATCAGGCTGTTCTTCAACATTACTGCAAATAAAAATATGTAATGCTGCCCAAACACACATTATTTTCTGTTCATGTTGCCCACATCTGAAAAAGCTTGGACACCCCTACATCATGTAGAGCCTTGGTTTGAAAGTTGCATTTAAGTCCTCCTATGTGTAAGCATCAAATCTATAGTATTGAGATGTATTCATTGTGTATATTTTTATTCAGTGTATGATTTATTAATTAGCATTTATTCTCAGCATCCTTCCTGCTGGTATTTGTAAAAACCTGGTTCTTGGATTCATGTTTTTTATTGCTGTTGTTAACAACTCCTGAGCAGGGCCGTCTTTAACGCGGGGCAAACGGGGCAGCTGCCCTGGGCCCAGTTACTCCTGGGGGGCCCCAAGGCAGCTGTCCCGTGGGCCCCCAGCCCCTGCTTGCCGTGTTCACAGCGCATTGCGCTTGTGAGCGCTTTTTTCCGGCAAGCCACATCCGATGGATGCGATGGCCGAAAAAAAAAAAAAAAAACTGACGCTGGATGTGACGTCGCGTCACATCCGGTGACTGTTTCCCTCCTCCGTGCAAGAGGGAAGACTGCATGGAGGAGACATCCGGCGGGGGACACGGAGCAGGTTCATGTAAGTAATTGGGAAGGAGGTGTGGGGGTGGTGGCTTGGCGGGGGGCTGACTGGCACAGTATTACAGGCATCTGACTGGCACACTATTACTGGGCTCTGACTGGCACAATATTACAGGCATCTGACTGGCACAATATTACAGGCATCTGACTGGCCTAATATTACTGGGCGTCTGACTGGCACAATATTACAGGCATCTGACTGGCACAATATTACAGGCATCTGACTGGCATAATATTACAGGCATCTGACTGGCACAATATTACAGGCATCTGACTGGCACAATATTATAGGCATCTGAGTGGCATAATATTACAGGCATCTGGCTGGCACAATATTCCTGGGCTCTGACTGGCACAATATTCCTGGTATCTGACTGGCACAAGATTCCTGGGCTCTGACTGGCACAATATTACTGGGCTCTGAATGGCACTATTACAGGCATCTGACTGGCACAATATTAATGGGCTCTGAATGGTACAATATTACTGGGCTCTGAATGGCACAATATTACTGGGCTCTGACTGGCACAATAATACTGCGCTCTGAATGGCACAATATTACTGGCATCTGAAAGGCACAATATTACTGGCATCTGAATGGCAAAACAATTATGGCATATGTGTGTGTGTGGGGGGGGTAACATCGCGATGGATGGCGGGATTGCATGCAGGGGAGGGGGCAGGGTCCAGGGGGCCCAAGCAAATGCTTGCCCAGGTTCCAATCACTATTAAAGACGGCCCTGCTCCTGAGCCGTGTAATATGGGACATAATCATCTATGTTTTCTTGCTGTGTGAAATAATCTACACAATCAGTGCCGGCCTTAGGGGTGTGCGACCTGTGCGAGCGAAAAAAAGGGGAAAAAAAGCCGGTAGAGGCACTGGATTGGGGAGGTAAAAAGATTCTCCCTCACCAGCCCTCTGCTCTGCTGGATCCGGGGAGGGGGTGGAGCTCACCTGCTGAGAGGTGTAGCTCCACCCCCACTCTGTAAAGCAGAGCAGATCCTGCTTCACAGGGAGTTACGGGCAGAGAAAGTGCTGCTCGGCTCCCCATGCTTAATGCAGGCATGAAGAGCCGAGCAGCACTTTCTCTTGCTGCCAATGGCTCCCCATGAAGCAGACTCTGTTCTGCTTCACAGGGTGGGGGTGGAGCTATACCTCTCAGCCAGTTAGCTCTGCCCCCTCCCTGGATCCACTTTTGCAAGCAGAGGAAGGAGAGATACAGAACAGGGGGAAGAGGGGGTGGATAGATACAGGAAGGGGGGTGGATAGATATAGAACAGGGGGAAGGGGGGTCGATAGATACAGGACGGGGAAGGGGTGGATAAATACAGAACAGAGGGAAGGGGGGATAAATACAGAACAGGGGGAAGGGGGGGATAGATACAGAACAGGGCAAAGGGGGGGGGGGGGATAGATGCAGAACAGGTATGGGGGAGTTTGAGAGAGACAGCCTGGCAAGGAAGAGGAAAGGGACAAACATGGGAAGGGAGAGAGACACATACATGGGGGGAGGTGCTTTCAATCTGCTCTCCCAGTGGTAGTTGTACCACAGTCTATGTCAGTGCTAATTAAATGGACAGCATGTTTCAGCAGAAAATGAATTTAAACCTAACTGTAATGATGTAGCTTGTATTAGTGTCAGACCTTCAGGATAATATTAGTATTTGCTGGAACTTGGTAGATAAAAGGGAGTACAAATTGCTGTTTAACATTTGCAAAAAGCCTCTTGAGCTTCAACAGTGTTTTGTTGGGAATTTGCTTTTTGTGTCAAATTTTTAGAAACATTGTTTTATTTCCAAAACAGCACTCAACTGATCAGTTTGAAAGATCCCATCTTCTATATAATATATCCAGCAAAAGTTAATAAAACAGTTGCTATTAAAATTGTATCAATGTGAATCATTTTTGTATTGAGACATCCAAATGTAAACACCAGCAAAAGTGACAGAGCCAAAATACTTGAACATGTTACAAGAAGGATCTAGAACACATGAGATAAGAAGATGGGAGCATGGGATATGCATAATGTTGGTAGGACCAATACTATTGTGTATAATATTATTTTGTGTATAATATTCTCTTGCCTGCAGTAACATATAGTTCTTATTATGGGATAAAATACTTGTTATACATACTTTTCGTGGACTATATACAAATATTAATATGTGTGATATAGATTCAACCCCATAAGGGTTACTGTCACTATGTTTTTACACAAAAATTGTATGTATTGTTCCACTTATCTCATGTAGTTTTAATATTTCTATTGACATTTGGATTACCAGCTTATGACTGGTATGAAACACGCCAAGTATTCTGCAAGCATTAATTTTGACTCTGCCGATTACTTTGGTGTTTATTTTTGAACAATTCAATAACAGATTGAAAAAAAAACCACTAAACACTGATGCCATTGTATCAGCAAGTGCTTTATTCGCGTACACTGGACACATTACATCACAGTTTAAATCTCTCACGTTTATTGGTTGGATGCTTTGTTCAGGGGGTTGGGATTGCCCTGGCTTTTTAAGTTACCTAATTCTGAAACATTTGTTTGCTGAGTGTATCACACCTAGTGGAGCCCATTGACCAGCATACATCTCTTTGGAATTGTATTTCCAATAGACAAGCCTAAAATACCTTGGCTATGTAAAAAATTTGCAGTGACCATGTCAGAGTTCCCAATGACAAAATAGAGAATTAGTATTCTACTGGTATATTAACAAATCATCTTCAAAGGAAGCAGAGGGAATTATCCTCCTTGTAGACAAGACATCATTGCTGTTAAGCAGTTTGACAGATTACATCCTCAATTCACATGCTGTGAAGTTGTTTAATGCCAAGCTCAGTGCATGGTATGGCAGCTCAGACACACAGCAAGAGCCTCAGCTGTTTAAAATGGCTAAGTGGCACATGCACAATGACAGGCAGGCAGACTCCATCTCCCTTCAGACAAATCAAACATAATCCAAATTATGGGATGAGGGTGGGGGGATGCAACAAATATTTGAACACATCATTTTTATTTCAGATTTTGTTTAATAGAAACATTGAGGATTTTTTTTAATATCGCCATGACAATTGTTGTTTAAGCGATCTTTTGATATTTCTGAATCTGAACAATTTCATTATATCCAGATTAACCAGCTTATCCTATCTTTCCTATAAACTACTCCTTTGCTTTTATTAACAGCCACAAACAATTCTGCAAATCTGCTTCATGTGTTATGTGGCTATTTCTGCCATATGGTCAGTTCTGATTGAGGTTTTCTAACAGTTAATGAGCTGTTAATGTTTTTAATGTTAAGGTTTTGTAACAGTTAATAAACATGACAAAACTGGAAGTCACTCTATGCTCTGATCTTATCACGTAACAATGGTTTGTTATTCTAGAAAATACTCAAATGTGTACTATTTACATCATGATAAAAAATGTATTTTTATCCCTTCTGCATATAGTATGTAGACCCTCTCAAACGCCCTCAAAAATGTCTTAGTAATCAGGGACCATGTTACCCATCTGTGCATATGGCTGACATGTCACTTTATAGTACCTATTTATACACTTTTACTTACAACATCATTTAATAATTCATGTTTCACATCATTGGTCAAAACCCCTGGCAGAATTATTCCTTCAAATTAATTTAAGACTGTGCCTCATCTCAAATGTCCATAATTAGACAGAGAAGTTTACTTCCTTCACAATACCCTTTATTGAAAATGAACTGGTATGGTTTGGAGATGGAGCGTGTTCTTACTATGATTTTCTATGAAAAGTGTTACCCTGTCTTGATATGCACCATCTTTGTAGACCTGGGTCAGATGCTCACCTTTTATGATGATCCTCTTCAGTAACCAATTGAATACAATCTATTCTGTTCTTGTCTTTTCTCTCTGCTGCCCTCTGTATTATTATCCTCATCCTATCTGAATACAGTTCTGTTGAACTTCCCAATGCCACCTGTTATTTACACTTTTCTGAAACTGAAAATACTGTACTGAAATGAAATTATAGATTGAACAAAAAAAAGCCTACTGTAAACTGCTTAGGTCAAATTTAGGTTACCATGTAGCTACATAGGGCCGAGAGAGACAAATTTCAACTGAAATACAGACAACGTTGGTAACCATAATACTACAAAATATCCTGATGAATTATGTGTATGCCTTTTAAGCAATCCTGTTGCCAACAGTGAACAAATTATTAGAATCCCATTAAATGCCTTAATATCTGAAGTTTTTGCAAACTTTGCTGCCAAGTTTCTTCAAAGAGTGGAATTTGCTTTATGTCACATTCCTGGGTATGTGCAATTTTACATATACTGTAATTTCACAAGTGCTCTCCTCTCTCATAACCCACAATGCAATAAATCAACATATAAAATTCATGGAGCTCTGGTTGTCCTGTATAAACAACTTAAAATTTACCAGGGCCAGATTAAGGTATAGGCTTTAGGAGCTGCAGCCTGAAGGCCCCGAGAAGAAAGAGGAAAAGCTGAATAACCCCCCAAAAACAAGAATTTTTTTTTTTTTATATATATATATTATATTTTTTAAATTCTATTTCTTGATGATCTTTAAAACATTCTATACGAGTCATCAGAACTATAGTCAGCCAAAGCCAGTAGCGGCCTTTTGTCAAATAACTGTTGGAAACTGGAGCTAGGTCTGGAAGGGAGATATACGCCTTTTTGCCGAAGTCTCCTGTGGGATTCAGGAGAAAGGAATCAAAGGAAAGAGGACACAAGCAGTCCTTCGGCGCGATAGCCCAAAGGCGGTAGTTGCCGCAAGTGCATGCAGTTAGCACCTGTTGCTTGTTATTGTGGCCAATGACAACCAATGTTCATACCAGCATCATCACAGTGTGGAATGTGTGAGTTGAAAGTTTTTTTAAGTTTCAAATCAAAATGAAATGAGGAAATCTTTATTATTGAACCATTATCTAGCAGTTTATACACTAATACATCAATTATAGATGGTCTAGTTGCACTACACATAACTATATATCTATATAAATGAGAAAATATATGGAAATAGTAGATAAAATGAACATTTATCAAGCAGCTTATGCCCAAACCAATAATACTGGGGGCCCCACAGTACCCATAGCCCAGGGGCCTACAATGTCATCCTTTGCTTGCTGACAAAAATGAGATGAGGGAAACTAGAATCAATTCCAGGATTTGTACACACAAAATATTTGAGATTGAATACAAGACATTCATTAGAGAATAAGATGCTGTGCTCAAATAAATTGTCATTATTTAATCTGCATATGTTTAATGTTTTTTTTAGGTTACTGTAATGCATTACATTTTTTATATTAAAGGTTCACTAGCAAATGGTTCTGTTTTGTGAAATCAAACACAATGCAAAATCTAACTAAACCTGCTCAGAACCCATTTTGTTTGAGATATTTTAGGTCTCACCAGTGGATTAATCCTAACAGTTCGCTCATTATCAAACCCTATAAAGCCTGCATAGGAAGAGCAGATGGTGAAGATTGTGTCCAAAGGTTTCCCCGCATGCTTGCTGCATGATCCACTGACCTAATTTCTTTCCCACGTCAAGGATTGAGACATGCCGTGCAGCCAGATTGTGGCTTGATGTAAACCTGTTTTCTTTAACTGAAGGACATTTTGTTTTTTCTCCTTTTGTTAACAATGGACAGATTAATTTATTATTTTTGCTGATAAACACCTCACAATAAAAAAAAAAAGACATAGCCTTGCAACCCAACCTCATCTGATGCATACATAAAACAGGGAATAATGCATACTTAATACAACATTAATGAACATATTAAATATGCTTACATAAATGAATCTGTGCAAATCCAGGTGTGAAAAGCCATAGACATACCAATTTTTAATCATTGGGGGGGGGGGGGGGGGGATTGTTGTGGAGAGCATAAACTTTATTTTTAAGTAAAGGGCCAACACACTTTTTTTTTAAATACAGACATGTATTTGGCTGCAATAAATGTAGTGGTTTTATTTGTCTTATTATTATGTCTATGATGCTCAGCCAGCAACATGGAATACTTTTTGCTGGCTAGCAGAGTGAGTTTTAACTACTGTTCCCATGATGCCGAACCAGCCAAAGTCTCCCATTAGTCTGGCTGAGCATCATTGGAAAAGAAGTACACAAGGAGTGATAAATAATATTCCACCATGCTCACCCTGTCACTCACGTGTCTCTCTCTCCCCATACCTCCATGTCTTTCTCTCTCTCCACTCATACCCTCATGTATATCCAGTGCTGTATCAAATTTTGAATAGACGTCTAATTTGTGGCATTCTCCTTTTCCTTATTCCTGTCGTCCTGTACCTTCCTGTAACCTTATTTTGGGGAAAACATCCTACCGCTGTTATCCCAAGAGCCAGGTATGGGGAGTGGACACACAAAACCTTAGTGTGACCATCTACACCAGGGGTCCCCAAACTTTTTAAACAGGGGGCCAGTTCACTGTCCCTCAGACCGTTGGAGGGCCGGACTATAGTAAAAACAAAAACTATGAACAAATTCCTATGCACACTGCATATATATCTTATTTTGAAGTGAAGAAACAAAACGGGAACAAATACAATATTTAAAATGAAGTAAAGTTAAATCAACAAACTTACCAGTATTTCAATGGGAATAGTGTGCCAGTCAGATGCCCAGGGATATTATGCCAGTCAGAGCCCAGTAATATTATGCCAGTCAGAGCCCAGTAATATTGTGCCAGTCAGATGCCCAGGAATATTATGCCAGTCAGAGCCCAGGAATATTATGCCAGTTAGATTCCCAGGAATATTATGCCAGTCAGATGCCCAGGAATATTATGCCAGTCAGATGCACAGGAATATTATGCCAGTCAGATTCCCAGGAATAGAGTGCCAGTAAGAGCCCAGGAATATTATGCCAGTCAGATGCCCAGGAATATTATGCCAGTCAGAGCCCAAGAAAATTATGCCATTCAGATGCCCAGGAATAGTGTGCCAGTCAGATGCCCAGGAATATTATGCCAGTCAGATGCCCAGGAATATTATGCCAGTCAGATGCCCAGGAATAGTGTGCCTGTCAGATGCCCAGGAATATTATGCCATTCAGATGCCCAGGAATATTATGCCATTCAGATGCCCAGGAATAGAGTGCCAGTCAGAGCCCAGGAATATTATGCCATTCAGATGCCCAGGAATATTATGCCATTCAGATGCCCAGGAATATTATGCCATTCAGATGCCCAGGAATAGTACAGTGCTCGTTATACCTCCCTCCCCCCCCCCCCCCCTTCCCCATCACTTACCTCCAGCTGCTGTGTCCCCGGCCGGACGTCTCGCTCAGTGTTCCCTCCTCCCTGCACGGAGGAGGGAAACAGTTACCGGGTCCGGATGTGACGAAACGTCACATCCGGTCGCGGTGATTTTTTTTTTTGATTTTTTTTTTTTCGTTTTCCTGCAGCCGCATCTTCTGCGGCTGCAAGAAAAAAAAAAGAAAAAAAAAAAAGGTAAACAGCGGGGAGCGGGGGGTGCCGGCAGCACCCCCTCGCGGGCCGGACAAATGTGCTCGGCGGGCCGCATGTGGCCTGCGGGCCGTAGTTTGAGG
Organism: Pelodytes ibericus; assembly: GCA_036172795.1. Lineage (NCBI taxonomy): Eukaryota > Metazoa > Chordata > Amphibia > Anura > Pelodytidae > Pelodytes > Pelodytes ibericus. The sequence continues at coordinate 102,567,673 of CM069858.1, read as the reverse complement.
ACCCCTGATCTACACTATTTTGTTTTCCCCCCTGTGTTTTATGTCCTAATGTGCTAAGATAAGTCCTAATGTGCTAAGATAAGTACTGTTTTAGATTCTGTTTTTGCACCCTCACATTTGTTTTGTACATGATTTCTTCTTAGGTGGTGTATTTGGGCGGTGCACCACCCGAGTGGTAGCCGCGCTGTTTTATAATTTACAATTCTCTAAAACGCCTTTTTTACACAATTCAAAGTTCTCCTGTATATTGTGTATATACATATTGAATTTGTCATCATGGGAGGCAAACAGACTGGGTTAACTGGTAGCCCTCCACTGCTCTTTAGTAATATACTGCACTAACACTGATACAATAGATTTGATAGAACAATCTGTCATTAGTGGGGGATGTAAATCCCTTCAGTAGCAATAGTTTTAGTAATGCATTGCTCAGTAGCAGTAGTGCACAGTGTCAGCTGGAAGCTGCAAAGGCCAATAAGCTATTGGGGTGTATTAAAAGAAGTATTGACTCACGGGAGTAAGATATTATTCTGCCTCTTTATAGGTCCATGGTAAGACCTCACTCACCTTGAATATGCGGTATTCGGGGCACCTTTTAAAAAAAAAGACATGGAACTAGAGAAAATGCAGAGGAGGGCTACAAAACTAATCAGGGGAATGGTAAGTTTTAGTTATGAAGAAAGTCTGGAAAAGTTAAATCTGTACACGTTAGAGAAACAGAAGCTTAGAGGAGATAGGATAATGTTATATAAATATGTACAGGGCCCATACAAAGAGCACTCTAAAGAACTGTTCATTAACAGAACAGTACAAAGGACAAGAGGTCACCCGCCATGACAGGGGTGTCCAAGTTTATTCTGCAAAGGGCCACCTCGCTAGAAATGTATGTGTGCGTGGGCCTCATTTATTTGTCATTCATTCAGAGAATAATAAATATAATTATATACATATGTGTGTGTTTGTGTATATATATATGGAAGGCATGGCCTGAAGTTGTGGGAGGGGCTTGGTTCCCCTTCTTAAAGGGGCATCAACCCTTCCCTCGTTACCTGTTGGGTCTGGCGAATTGTAATAGGATGGAATTGCAATCCCTGTTGGGTTCATTGAACTTCGCTATGAAAATTATTCCCCAGGGGAGAGCATTCATTTCCAGGTTGCTTCACCTATTTCCTATGTTTCAAACCGACGCATCCCGCATTACACTAGACATACATGCCACTGCTGACCTTCGTATGTGGAAGGAGTTTTTGCTAAGCTGGAACGGGAAAAGCATCTTTATCCCGGTTTGGTCGGAACATTCGGTATCACTCTGGACAGATGCAGCAGCCACTTCTGGATTTGCCGCTATTTGGGGCAACAGATGGATGTATGGTAAATGGCCGGGAGAGATTACAGAGATCCCCAGGTTTAAGGAAACTTCAGCACTTTTTGAGCTGTATCCTATCGTGGCGGCAGCAGTTAAGTGGGGAGCAGGCTGGTCTGGGAATACGGTTCGTTGCTTCTCTGACAACATGGCTGCATGCCACATTGTGAATAAGGGACGTTCCTCTTCCCTGGCCATCATGCGGTTCATGAGGACTCTCTCATGGCTGGCCGCCAAACACAGTTTTCTTTTGTCTTGCATTCATGTGCCTGGTTTTCTCAATATTGCAGCTGATCACTTGTCACGGTCTCGGTTTCAGGAATTCCGGAAAGCCCTGCCAACAGCTGCCCTAATACCAACTCCCGTACCACAGTGGCAGGAGATGGTCTAGGACTAAAAAAGCTGCTATGTCATGGGCGGCAACTCTCACAGCTCGGTCTTTCTGCTAATACTAAGAAGGCATATGGTAGAGCGTTTGATGTATTTAATAAATTCTTGTTGGACTTTGATATTGTTGACCAGTTTTCCATGGAGACCATTATTGCTTTCATCTCCTTTTGCCACCTTCATCTAACATTATCATACAACACCATTAAATTGTATATCACAGGTATTCAACACCACATACTCACTTCTTGGCCTAACAAACAACGCTTTCTATCCTCCTACCAAGTTAAAGCTATACTTAAAAGTATCAAAGACTCCACTCCTACACCCGCACCTGCTAGACTACCCATCCACGATCTATTATTCCAAGCACTGTCTAATCTACTAGACACCTCACCATTCGAAGGCCATACCAATCGTGTTATTAAAACAGCCATCTATCTAGCTTTTTACGGTTTTCTGCGGCCTAGAGAATTCACCACCACTAGCGTTAACTCACTCACCTTCATTACTAGAGCCGATCTCATAAGGGTGCACGACCACTATCAGCTATCCCTACACCACACCAAAACTAGCGCCAAAGGTCAGACAGTAATTATACCTTATTACCCCACTAGTAATATCTGGTGTCCGGTGGCAGTTTTTGACACTCTTCTGGCTTTCTGTAATATGGCTCCAACACAGCCACTCCTGTCCTTGCACGGTAATATACTCACTACGAGCAAATTCATGATGTATGTTAGGATGTTGTTGATCCGGCTAGGTGTGAACCCAGCCAGCTATTCTGGACATTCCTTCCGCATAGGAGCCGCAACTACAGCTTCAAAAAAGAATATACCGGCTCACATTATTAAAATATTAGGCCGATGGAAATCCACAGCATATACCCGCTACATTCCTCAGCCTGTACAAGAAGTACGCCTGGCTTTCAGAACCATGAATATGTAATATGTAATGTCGAGTTTTCAGAACAATAAATGATTATATCTTTTTGCCCTCTTTTTTCAGGCCTACTTCCTCGTCAGTTCCGGCACACCACAACTGACATTTCCATTCTATGTTTTGTCATATGTCAATTATACTACGGCTTATGCCATGACCACAAATGGAAGGCATGTCCTGAAGTTGTGGGAGGGGCTTGGTTCCCCTTCTTAAAGGGGCATCAACCCTTCCCTCGTTACCTGTTGGGTCTGGCGAATTGTCCCACCCACCACACCACTTTTATAAACATCCTATAAGGTAGGCCCTCTTTTTTCAGGCCTACTTCCTCGTCAGTTCCGGCACACCACAACTGACATTTCCATTCTATGTTTTGTCATATGTCAATTATACTACGGCTTATGACCACAAATATATATATATAGAAGTATCCAAAGTAGTAAGAAAAACGCACTCACGGGTCTTCAAAGTACATCAAAATAGGCAAAGTTTTTATGTCATACAAAGAAAATACATAGTTATAGATCCAGTCTGACTTGGATCTATAACTATGTATATTCTTTGCATGACATAAAAACTTCGCCTATTTTTATGTACTTTGAAGACCTGTGAGTGTGTTTTTCTTACTACTTTGGATACTTCTATATGTTTTGAGCCACACAGCACCCAGCACATTAGGCTAAAGCTTAGCTGAGTGCACCTACCCTTGGATTTATATATATATATATATATATATATATATATATATATATATATATACATACAAAATCCAAAGATCAGCGCACTCACCTCAGAGCAGGTAGGAGAAAAAATATTTTAAACTATAGGTTTAATTAAAGCTACTTAAAAACACCTGTCTTTCTAAGATAACAAAATTGGAGATTTGGTTACATATATTGCCATATTATGCTAAGCCCACCACTACGTCAAAGTACTCCAATATATATATATAGATATATATAGATATATATAGAAATATATAGATATAGATATATTTATAAAATTCACACTAATGTGCAGTAGTCACATTAACTGCAAACACACACATACATGCACCAACAGTCACACTTACCACACACACTCACATACATACACTTACCCCCCCACACACACATTTATACACACACACTCATACACATACACTTACCCCACACACTCACATGCATACACTTACCCCCCCACACACACATTTATACACACACACACTCACACACATACACTTACCCCACACACTCACATACATACACTTACCCCCCCACACACACATTTATACACACACACTCACATTCATACACTTACCCCACACACTCACATACATACACTTAACCCACAATCACATACACATATATACACACACACTCACATACATACATACATACATATACTTACCCCACACATATATTCACATTTATACACACATACACAATTACCAAACAGTTTTGTTTTTTTAAAACAAGGCTGTGGGCTCCTTGATCCCCGAGGCTGTGGGCTCCCCATTTTCTTCAAGCTGCCTGTGCACTTCCCTCTCTCTGACCCTTGCACATGACTTCACACGCAGTGTAGAGGAGGGGATATGCGCACAAGAGCAACACCGTTCTTTGTTCCCTGACACAGCTTTCCCTGCGGTGAGCAGTTTGAGGTGTGGCTACCGGAGCAGAGCTCAGACGGGCCGCTTCTAGATGCCTGCGGGCCGCATGTTGGACGCCCTGGTGCTAAGACTTGAAGAAAGGAGATTTAGTCTACAACAGCAGAAGGGATGTTTTTTTTACAGTTAGGACTATTAAAATGTGGAATTTGCTGCCTGAAGAAGTGGTTCTAGAATATAGCTTATATGTCTTTAAAAGTGGCCTGGATAGTTTTTTAATGAGCCAGAGTATAGAGGGCTATGCATGTTAGTATGGGCATTAATATTTATTTAGTGCTTGTTGATCCAAGGAGAAATCTGATTGCCATTTGGAGTCAAGAAGGATTTATTTTCCCCACTGGAAGCAGACTTCTTTTTTAATCAACAGCGGTAAACATGGGATAGGAAAAGGGTTGGACTTGATGGACACAAGTCTTTTTTCAACCTAAACTACTATATAACTATGGATATGGAGGATGATGTCAGTAACAGAGCAAGTCAGGTCACACCTATGCCAAATTCAACTGCAAAAAAACTAATTACGCTTTTCATCACAAGCATGGTTTATTCACCATTTGATTTGTTAAAATAATTAAGATTACACTGTCAAATGGCTAGGCATGTGTCCAAATAAAGCCTCTCTCTATCCATTACCACACTTCTCCTATTTATACAGTAGAATGTTTTTTGTTCCGCAGTACCCTCCTATATTATTATACCTTTTGGCGGATGGTGGAATGGCAAGTTAGAATATACTAGAATGAGTAATAAATAATTGCTACTTAGAATGCAAATGTGTGGTCTGATTCTTTGTTCTTCCTAAACAGCTATTTTCCCCTATGGTGAACAATTATGCAAGGGATTAATGCAAAGCTGATAGCTGTTCTGTGATGTACTTGATATTTTCTTTTTAATCATAGATTGAAACCTGTATTTTCTGCTAAACTAGGGATTAAGCTGCTTGCAGCTGTACACAATCCTATTTAAATAGCCAGCACTCTATATTTCATGGTGTTTACAAGAAATTCTAGATGTCAAAGAAACACAATAAATCCTTGAGTATAGTCATTTACTTTAGAAAAAAGAAACTTTTTCTTCCATTTATTGAAATTTCATCCAGTCTGTTGGCCCAGATTCATTGTCAGCCATTAAGTCTTTTCAAAGACTATTGGAGCCATTCACTAAAAGGTGAGTTTCAGGTGAGATGAACATTTCATCTCATCAATTTAACTATACAATGTGCAGGCACACACCTTGTTAAGTCTTCAGCACAATGCAAACTCACCATGTTTGTCCCTGCACAATGTACAGCTAAATAGATGAAATGTCTGCAACTAACATCTTGGTGAACAGCGCGCTAAGTAATTTTACCGCATTTCTATTCAGAACGAAATAAGGTGGGATTTAATGACAACATACCGCAGGTATTGGGTGGTAAGGCGTTAACAGTGTTTTTTGCTGTTATTCCTAAAACACATTAAGTTGTAGTTAGAAGACCAGAGGTGTAATTGCCCCTGCCCCCCATGAATAAACTGGGCCAGGGCCTCTCCTAATTATTAAATGGGGAAGGGAATGGGGCCATCAATAGCCTAATGGGGATTTCAATAGCCTAAGGAGGTATCTGATTAGCTGATTGACAGCCAATCAGAAGTCTCCCTGGTTCCTGCCCTACCACTGACTTATTTTGAAAGTATTTTCAAAACCAAACAATGGTAAAACTGGATCCAGGTTGTCTTTTCTTGTATACAGTTGCTTTTGTTTGAGTATTGAGTATGGTTGAGTATCACTGTATGGTTGTCTTGCATTGAGCATGTGCATGCAGTGGTAACTGACATCTTGCAATTGTGGAGTAGGCAAGATATCAGTATGCATCTCTCTGGGAACCCTGTGATTGTCTTCAAGGAGATGTTCAGGCATTTTAAACAAATGCCCTGTGTCCTGGGCAACACTATTCTGAATAGAGTGTGCTCCAGGACCTTTGTTTAAATTGCTTGGTGGGATACATTTCTACTAATCATGGCATTAGATGTCAACGCTGGACACTGGTTTTCTTTTTTCAGATTTGCATTTTGTTATCCCTCACATGCCTAAAACATTATGTATTCTGTATGTGTGTATATATATATATATATATATATATATATATATATATATATATATATATATATATATATACACACATTTATAACATATATAATATTATCTACAATCCACTTGTAAATCCAATTTCAATATGCATTTTGTCTTTTCATTTGGGCAAAATTAATATCATATTCATTTTTTATGCATTTCTAATTAAAGGTCACCATAGTAATAGAACATTGTGAAGAACTGGATACAGTGGTGTAATACCTCTTGTCATACCTAGTATTTTATTATTATTTTACACCTTGACCCTTTTAGAGTCTTCTATTTGTATAAGAAGAAACAGTATATTAAAAAGCTAAAATATACATTACAAACGTGATATGGGATATATCTGATTTGGTATCAAGAAATTAATATATAGGTGCTTTCAGTCCATGTACAAAATAACTAGGAACGAAGAACCCAAACCTATTCATGTATGGATACTTAGCAAAGCAATAGGTACATAATATCTAACAACTAAATCTAATAATCTCTGCCAAACAAATTGAAATGTCTCAGTATCTTCCAAGGTTATTGTAATGAAGATGATTGGAGCAACTAATACATGTTGAAAGCCCTTGACCCAGCTGAAGTCATTGTGTCACAGTGCCTTATTGTAAGATATTGAGCAATGAATGGATATCCAAATTAAATATTTTGATTAGAAGATGAACCTTTTCAACTAAACCATGATGCATTACTAAATTGCAAACATAACAACCTTTGCAAGGACATACCTTATTATAAAAACCACCATATAACACAGTGACCTGACATTCCTGCTGGGGGCGGGACACACACACACACACACACACACACACACACATCCAATGTGTAGGCATGATGCACCATTAATATCACACACACACATGCTGTGGAAATGCCTATGCATCTTTATGCGATCTTGTGACTTTTTATGAAGAAGTGCATAGGGACAAGCAATAATGTATTCTGTTGAGAAACCAGCAAAAAGTAACTTTTAAGGTAGTACAAAAAAATAATAAATCAACATTTTTATTACATATTTGCAGGCTGTTTTGGCCTTTTAAATACAAGTAGAATAAAACCCTGAACATGTGCAGTTAAAGAGACATGTGCTGCTACTAAAAACTTTCTTAGCTGTTTATTTAGAAATCTTCATATTATCTGTACATTTCTGCAGATGGATGTACTCTGGAAGTAGTGTTACACTTTGCTTAGTCCTGTGTGAACTGAGGAGATAGAAATGCCCGTGCATACTTTTTATGAGGTTCACATTTATTTAATAAAAATCTACAAGAACGAACATTTTATATTGTTGCATTGTACAATATTAATTAGAGTGTCATCTGTCCCTTTTTCTGTTGCACAGTTGCTCACCATTAAACTTCAAAATTTTCTTTAATGAACTGGAGTGCCAGCACAATTTTTCCCTGCATTTTGACCTGCATTTGCACCATTGGCGGATGGCCATTGGCTGAAGCACCTGAAAGTACTAATTGGCCAGGTAAAACTCCCCAGCTAAAAGCACCAACTTCCGTAGCCCGGGTTTCCTTTCGCTATGAATCATAATTCCAAACAAGGGACACTTGGGTAGGTCAGTATCATGCATGCTCATCTCTCTTTGCCACCTCATCTCAATCATCATCATTTTAAAAAAATTATGCAGGAAACCGCTTGTTATTCCTAATGTATGTGTTATATCCTCTGCACAAGGCTGGTGTAAGACTTTTTGCCACCCTAGGCGAACATATATTTTGCCACCCCTTGCTGATCATACCCTCAGGCGTTTACACACACAGTGTCACATACATATGCAGGCACATGTACACACACATGCAATGTCAGATGCAGCCACACAAACATACACAGTAACACATGCAATTTTACATTGCACAAACAGTCACACATGTAATGTGATCCTATCTTTGACACCACCCTCTCCATGCCATCCCTGTCTGTCTCGCTCTCCCCATGGCATCAGTGTCTCTATCTCATTCTCCCCCATGCCATTCATCAGTCTGTTACAACCTTTTGTCTTTCTCCTCTCCCCCGTAATCTTCTCCCCTATTGTACCTCTCCTGCATGTCTGTCTTTTCCTCTCCCCCATGTTTATCTCTCTCTCCTCTCCTCCCATGTTTGGTGTCTCTCTCAGTCACCCAACCCCATGTCTAGTGTCTCTCTCCCTTACTTTTCCCGATCCCGTGTCTGGTGTCTTTCTCCTTCCTTCTGCAATGTCTAATGTATCGCTCTCTCTTGATGCTGCTTGCTCCCAAACATTGGAGTACCTCCACTCACCTCGGCAACTGTACAGTACCAGAGTAAACTCACTCACCCACAAAGCTGGCACCCTAGGCAAACTCATTAACAACCATGGCAAGTACTACCTGAGTCTTTTTATATTATAATAATTGTGTTTTGTTTGGTCAGTGTTGGACAGGAAATCCCTCTTCAGGTTTACCATATAGAAAACATGTATAATAAGGTACACATAGCATGCTTATTTACTGCTGGTTAATAGTATATGATATTCTTTGAAAAATGTTACAAAGCTAAAAAAATAAAAATAAAAAAAAAACACTCATCTTTTTCCAAACATGTTTACGGTGTCAGATTTATTTCAATTAAAGAAATAATGACAGTGTGTCTACATGGAAAATGAGTCAGAAGAAAAATGATCAACTTATTGTATCCAAAAAATAACATTGCAACAAAATTAGCCAGTTATTCAAAACAGCCCTAATGAGTAACACATAGGGCTAAAATTGAAAACAGCAGGCAATTTAAAAATCCATTTGTTTTCAAAACTCACTTTTACAAGTTATTGTTTTCTAAAACATTGAACTAAATGATCTTTCACATGAGGTATTAATGATGACCCAAATTTCCTAACGCTAACTGGTTTCTTGTTTTACTGTTTTTATAGAAATGCTGAACGCAGTGGGCTCGTAAACCCTTCTTTAAACAGAAATTCATCAGATGTGAGGTGAACCTTGACAGCCGTTATGTTGTTTGGCATAAACTATAATGCTAATTGAAACAAAATAAGCAGTGTATAATATTACTAGCTGTTATGACCAATCTTTGGCATGCGTTCTAGATAGTATTGCCTACTCTCAAATGTCATTTATGAAATGCAAATACATTTTTTCTTGTGTGTAAGAATGCGGAGTGTTTACAAATGTGGAGAGGTTTTACTCAAAGTAGAGATTTATCAAGTTTGTGTGTTACTTTATGGAACACAAAACTGGTACACTCGCTATCTCCTGGAGTAAATTATGCTCTACATATCACCTGGGAGTGTTTCGGGCCAGTTATGGAAAACAAAGTAAACTATCATGGGTTGATTCCAAATAGGTATTTCAGAAAATGAGATCACTGAGATATGTCACCAGAACCATAATTATTATTTTTTTTTTTTTTTAAAGAAATGGTTAATAATTATTGGTGGGGCCATACACAAACAACTAACACTGCAAAATAAAAGTGTAATGTGTATTAGACCAATTTAAAGGGACTGTATCACCTACATGTTGTATTTGGTGTTCATGTACAGAATAAATACTGAAAAGGATCTATACATCGTGTTAGCAAAACTGCAAGCAAATTCCAAGTCTCCTGTTTTTTTTTTTTTTTTACCTCACCTGTGACTTGATATGCAAAACAGACAGATAAAAAGTAGAGACAAAACACCCAATGGTGCCAATATAAAATAGAGCGTTTACTTTAAAAACTGCAGTAGGAATCAAACTGCAATGTATTGGTATGAACTCCAATAATGGAAAAAATAAAATGATAGAAATATGGTGTAGTATGTCAAGTAACCATATGAAAGAAGTAATGAAAATAAAAATACTCACAATGCTAGCTTTAAATGGATGTGGAGCAGCATATAAAAGCCCAATATTCCAATCCTGAATGTGGCTGCAGCTGATAACAAACACGAATGAAGAGATCCATCACTGGAATATAATTAAATTAAATAGGAATTTATTGAGGCTGGTGTACAGACAGCCCCTAGTAAGAAACAAAGTAAAATAAGTTCACTACTGAAGATCCGCTGAGTCTCATTGAGCCCTATAGGTTGTAACCTACTCGGGAGAGGAATCACTGTTTTTTGCACGCTTGCACCATTACAGAGGAAATCTCTCCAGAGAGGGATCCCACATCTTCGTTTTTGTCTCAATGAGTTATTAGGGTATGCCCAGATGTAGGTCCCTAGCTCGCTGTACCTAGAGGGATAGCAGCCGGACCACACTGACTAGGCCAATGAAGGCCGAAACGTACGTCTGTGGTTGCTGTATTCTTCGTGCAAAGGAGACCTGCAGGGCTATTTGAATCTGGACTGCCCTTATGGGTGGAACCAATCTGATATGCTAATGGTGAGGTTTCCTCTGTATTGGTGCAAGCGAGCAAAAAACGGTGATTCCTCTCACGAGTAGGTTACATCCTATAGGGCTGGCTATTTCAACTTTTGCCTGTTTTCGTTGAGAGGGATCCCACACCTTTGTTTTTGTCTCAAACTATACAAGTATTTAAAAAATGAAATAAATGTCTATATTGAGTATTGTAATAAGGGGAAGCTAAAAAAAAACAAATATAAAAATCATATAAAAAGGATATAAATAAGTACATATATAAGTGTAAGACTGATGATCTCTTAAAGGGGCATATATACAATTGAAAAATTGTATAATAACATAAACACATAGATGAATAGCTAACGGACCTGGAACAAATGAATAAATGCTGTAAATATAAACATATACAAATGCAATAAATATATAGGTATGTGTTCTATGCTGTATATAAAAGGAAAGTAGCTGATGGAATGAAGCATAAATACATATTTTAAATAATGCATCTATAAAATAATGTGTGTATTAAATAAGGATATTACATGAAATTTTATGACAGGGACTGAAATAATTCTGGAATAGCTAACATGACTAACTGTGGGGGGAAAACTGAACAATGAGTAACACATAAAAATAACTGAATGGATGACAAGACTAACAATGGATATCATGTAACTGAATAAAGATGCAAGAAGTAATATATAAATTAGAGGATATAATTGTAAATGGAAAACATTTGAATAAATAATATATATAGGATAATGTAAATGTAAGACATACAGTGATGATAAAGTATAAAATGACTCAAAGTGTGGAGAATAATAATGACAGAAAAGGCAAAGGGATTATGGACAAGGATGTAAGAAAAGAGGAAAGTCTTTATTTCATCCATTCGTGACTCAAAAAGGCTTCTCTCTGAAGAAGCCTTGTAGTCCTGTCTCCCTTTCTCCATGAAAATGTAATGGATTAAATCCCCATAAATGTAATTTTAGAGATACCTCTAGAGTTGAGCGGACACCTGTTTTTTCGGGTTCGGCAGGTTCGGCCGAACTTCAAAAAAATGTCCGGCTCCGTTCTCGAACTTGACCCCGAACTTGACCCCGAACCCCATTGAAGTCAATGGGGACACAAACTTTTGGCCACTAAAATGCCTCTAAAAAAGTCCTGGAAAGGGCTAGAGGGCTGAAAAATGAAGTAAAATGTGGGTAAGAGTGTCCCCATTCATATGAATCGGTCAATTGACCGATTCGTATGAATGGGGACTCTATTTCGGTTTATAGAATAGCAATAGCATTACATGTATTCCAGAAACCGAAAGTCTATAAACCGAATGTCTTTCGGTTTTTTAGACTTTCGGTTTATGGAATAAATGTAATGCTATTGGCTTTCTATAAACCGAAATAGAGTGCCCATTCATAGGAAATACCTGAAGATCCATTCTTTCGATTCATTACCTCCTCTTTTGCCGTAAAATAATGACATTTGATAATTATCGAGGTGTAGCTGGAGGAGCCTGAGCAGGTTTTAAGGCTCTATGAGCTCAATCTAAAACAAGCTCATGCAGGTCTGGGTTATCCATAAGGTAGACAAACAGTATCTGTAGGTATTTCAGGAGTTCTTCCATTGAGATGTCCTCCGCAATGCCTCTGAGCCGAAGATTTATGTGTCTCCCTCTGTCATCGGTATCATCAAGTTTAGTTTGTATTTTGTCAATGTCTATTGAGGTCTTTCGGTTATGGTCATCAATTTTTAACTGCCACTCCGCCCACTGGTCCCTCTCCTCTTCTAGAAAGCAAACCCTGGAGCCTAGGCCTTTAATATCTTAAACCTTAAGCTATTTCATTCCGTATCAGAGTTTTCAGGTCAGCAAAGAGAGATCTAAAATCCTATTTGGATGCAGCAGTGTCTTCTGAATCCGATCTCTCTTTAATGATTTCAGATTGTTCTGCATTGGAGGCTTCCCATGGAGTGGGAGAGGGAGAGCGCAACAAGAAGGATTCTGGTGGGAGCGCCATCTTAGGTCTAGATCCCTTTGTTTGGGACATCAAGTAGGTTTCAATGTTTCTCCCTTTAGAGATTTTTTTAGCAGATTTGCGCTTACTCCCATAGTTCTGGGGTTACGATAAAGCTCTTCATATGTCTATTCATCCAGTTTTTAGGGCAAATAGCCTAAATGTTGGACTATGCAACTCGGAGATCTCTAGTTTGTGCCCGCCATGTTGCATTTCCCGGCCATGCACCCCATTACTAGCCATTGTAATCAATGTCCAAAGGGAGGTACCTCTAATATAAAATTTATGGGGATTTAATCAATTCCATTATCCTGGAAAAGGATAGGAGAGGGAATAGAAGGGAAGCCTTTTGGATTTACAAACCGAGAACATTATTCCATAAAGGGTATTTTTTTCTTAGAACATTATCCTGTATATTTTGTTAATTTTATATTTTTGTCCCTTTACAGTTCTATCCTCTAATTCCAGCATTTTTTATATGTTACTTCTTGGATCATTATTTAGTTCCCCTACAGGGAGCTAAACTGAAAGTGAAACCAGCTTTGTCAGGTGCAGAGCCTCTGAATACTCCAGCGTCTATCAGACTCCGCGGATCTTCAATTGTGAACTTAGTTTACTTTGTTTCCTACTTGGGGCTGTACACCAGCCTCAATAAATTCCTATTTAATTACATTCCTGTGATGGATCTCTTCATTCCTGTTTGTTATCAGCTGCAGCCACATTCAGGATTGGTACATTGGACTTTTATATGGATTTAGCTTTTTTTAATTTAAATTTATCCTTTCATATGGTTACTTGATATACTACACCATATTTCTTTTGTTTAATTTTTTCCAGTATCACTGTTCATACCCATAAACTGATTTCAATTCCTGCAGTTTGTAAAGTAGGTGCTTTATATTGGCACCATTGGGTGCTCTGCAGCTTTGGGCTTTCACTTTTTTGTAGGGGTTAAATACAGTTTCTTTTCCCAATTTAGACATTTGTTTGCAATTATACTAAAGCAATGTATTGATCATGGTCAATATTTGTTAAGCTTTATAGTTACATTATAGCACAATAGACATATAAGGTGCTGAACTATTAACTTTAGGACACGAAAAAATAAGTTTTCGTCAGTTGAAACAGTGAGACGTATTGTTCGGCTAATCAGTCACCCAATTGGAGCAGTTTATAATTTGCTTACATGTAAGAGATACTGTTTTTATGTTCTTTGTATTAAAGCATTTTTTAATGTTACCTTCCTCCGGTTTCCTCTGAGGATTTCTGTTTTCCCTGATTTCTGGATGATCCAGTTCCCCTGTGGAGCTCTACGTGGCTATTGTACTGAGCAGTGAATCTGCTCAGTAAAAAGTGAGTGTTCTGATTAAAGAGCGTATACTGCTGGGATTACCATCTATATACAGTATTATGCTATGTCTTTTTTCTATTTCCCATCCTCTCTGTGAATGGTCCTGAGGCTACAAACACAGAAGAAGGCCCATCCAAATATAAGTATTGTATTTGATTGACGCATATATTGGTGTTCTAAAGTTATAAGCACAGCACCTTATCTGTTTAATGTACCCTATTGTCTGTACACCATTGTGGCAGGTGTGTCTGGGTTGCAGCTACCATAATTATTCAACACTTGTTTTGTTTTATATAGCGCTTTTACACACACATAACTCTAAAAATTAACAGTTCCATCCAACATGAATGTAAAACTTGTAGACAACTCAAAACTTCTTCAAATCAACTCAGCAGAACGAAGATACCGAGTAGGGTAGACACGATCTTCATACTAAGAGCAAAGGAGAGGTAATAGAATAGGTTAAAAAATACTCAAATTCATTTGACATACTGTTAAATCGATGCATCAGTTTCAAATAAACTCAGATGTAATAACATTGAGTAATCAACAATCATATTTAATAAGAAGCAGGGATGGGAAAGAATGCATAATATATAATAAATATATAATAAATAGGGTGGGTAAATATTCGTCTCCGTGTCTTTATAAATCATGACTTTATGTCATGACTTAGTAAAATCCTACAATTTATCAAGACACGGAGCCTCATATTTATGCAAGTTCAAAGCTGTTCAAATAAAGCTGATGTAAAATGTTTGACTGGTTTGAAATAAAACTCTTTAAACGTAGATTCCCTCGACCAGTCTGCAGCTTTCAGGATATCTTTCAATCTGCTGCCCGCTGCTATCGCATTTGATGCCATTGCCCCACGGACAGAATGAGGGCCAAAAATAGTTGTATCCATGCCGGCTTCTCCAAGAATCCATTTGACCCATCTAGCTAGAGTCCCAGTAGATACCGCATGATGAGGCTTACGAATGGCTAGAAACAGGTTAGAAGGACAGGAGTGACGGAAGGTTTTAGTTCTCTGCTCATATTCCCGTAAACAAGCCACTGGACACAGTTGTGGGTGATCCGGAAAAGAAGGGTAGAAGACTGACTTTATAGCAGTTTTTGTACGTCTTGTAATGTCAAATAACACTCCGTCTGGAGTAAAAGAACGTGCTGATGAATCCAAAGCCCTTACATCAGACACACGTTTACAAGACACCAAGCAAAAAAGAACTACCATTTTTGCTGAAAGCTGTTTTAAAGATAAGTCTTCGTTCGGTTTCCAATTGTTCAAGAGATCAAAAATCAATCGTACATCCCAGAGATTAGAGTATCTGGGCCTTGGAGGTCTGGCCAACCTTATGCCTTTTAAGAGTCGACATACCAAGGCATGTTTTCCGGCTGGGTATCCTTCAAAACCTGAATGACCTGCTGAAATAGCCGAACGTAGCACATTTATAGATCTATTAGCCGAACCGGACTGAAACTTTGAAGTTAGGAATTCCAAAATTTTTGTTACAGGTGCTGATACGGGATCCAGGTGTGTTCCATGCTCCAGTTAGACCATGATTTCCATGCAGAGGTGTACAGCTGTCTAGTTCCTGGGGCCCAAGCTCCTGCCAGGAGATCTCTAGTTGCTTGTGGAACATCTGGGATACACCAGGGTCCCCTGAAAGTAGCCAGGTATGAGCATTACCTTCTGGATCCATTAGGAGGTCCGGAATTGATGGTAGGAGACGAGGAATGTCCATTGTCATTTCCAATATCGTGGGGAACCAAGGTTGTGCCTCCCACCATGGGGTGATTAGAACTAAGGACCCTTGACATGGTCGTAAACGAACCAACGTACGTGCTATTAGGCAGAACGGTGGGAAAGCATAAGATCTGTGAGGAGGCCATTCTTGAAGGAAAGCATCTGTCGCCACTGCTTCCGGATCCGGACGCCAACTGAAAAATCGGGAAGTTGAGTGTTCAACCGGGATGCAAACAAATCCATGGCCATAGGACCCCAAAGTTTCTGTAAGCGTTGGAACGTTAACCTGTGAAGGCGCCAATCGCTTGAGTCCTTCAGATATCGTGAACTCCAGTCTGCGCCATAATTGGCCAAGCCTGGGATGTGGGTGGCTTGGATTGAAACGTTGTGAGCAAGGCAGAATTGCCAAAACTCCGTCACTAGCTGTGAGAGCATCGGTGACCTCGTGCCCCCTAGGTGATTTATGTAGCGGACTGCTGATACATTGTCCATACAGAGGAGGATGGAACAATTGGACAACTCTCTCGCGAAGCTTTTGACAGCGAATGTTCCTGCTAGCAGTTCCAATCCGTTGATATGTAATCCTTGTTCTTGGATCGCCCACTTCCGCCTGTAAAGGAGTTTCCGCATAGAGCTCACCCATCTGCGTAGACTTGCATCGGAGGAGATCGTGAGATCCGGTAGAGAACTGAAGATTGCTCTTCCGTTCCATGCGTCCATGTGATGTAGCCACCAGTCTAGTTCTTCTGTCGCTTCGAGATCTAACGGAATGACATGATCGTATGTCCAACCTTGATGGAGAGCATGTGTCTTCAGGCGCTGTAAGGCTCGATAGTGTAATGGCCCTGGGAAAGTGGCCTGTATTGAGGCTGACAGAAGTCCGATAATTCTTGCCAAATGACGAATCGTGATTTTGGATCGTGTTAATGTCTTCTTGATTTCCCTCTTTATTAATTTTACTTTTATTTTGGGTAGGTGTAAGGATCCTTGGACCGAATCTATGTTGAAGCCCAAAAACTCGATCGTCTGTGTGGGCTGAAGAAGGGATTTCTCTTGATTGATAAGGAAACCTAAGCTGTGAAGGAGATCTATCATCCAGGTCAGATGTAGTTGTAGTGTGTTTTCGTTCTGTGACATAATTAGAATGTCGTCTAGATAGATGATAAGTCTCACACCCCTTTTTCGTAAATGAGCCACCACTGGTTTCATAAGCTTGGTGAAACACCATGGTGCGGATGACAGGCCAAAAGGGAGACATGTGAAACTCCACATCACATCTTGCCATAGGAAACATAGGAGTTTTTGGTGTTCTGGAGCTATGGGCACAGTCAAGTATGCGTCTTTGAGATCTAGTTTGGCCATCCAATCTCCTAGTAGTAGTAAATCTCTCAGACAATGAATACCTTCCATCTTGAAGTGATGGTAACGCACGAAGGTATTCAAGGGACGTAGGTTTATGACTGGTCTTGCACCGCCACCTTTCTTGGGCACTAAGAATAGGTTGCTTACGAAAACCACAGTGTTGTCTTGGATAGGACAGATAGCATTTTTCTCTCTTAGGGATTGTACCTCTTGGTCTATCATATATTGATCCAATCTTGGAAAAGTTATTGGTTGAGGACACCCCATTTGGACGGGAGGAGATATGAAGTCTATGAGGTAGCCCTGTACTGTTCTGAGGACCCATGTGTCTGAAGTGCTCGTGGCCCATGTGTGTGTGAAACATCTGAGGTGACCCCCCCCCACTTCTGATGGGAAAAAAGGGAGAGAATAATTTGGACTTACCATATACACGTTTATGTTGTAGTGATCCTCTGAATCCTCTTGATTGCCAAGGCCTGCCTCGTTGTGGGAAAAATGTAGGGTACTGGACCCTGAACTCTTGGGGAGGTTGCCTAGGCTGGACGGGACCTCGGGATCCACGGTATTGACCCCTGAAGGAGCGGCCGGCCAGACGGCCCCTAGTTCTTCCGGCCCCAGCGAAAACCTTCTGATTGAAGTCCTTTCGCATATTTGATGGAGCTTTGTCTAAAGCAGTAAAGGTCTGGACGAAAGTCCCTAATTCCTTTACAAAGGAATCACCGAATAATAAGCCGTTTGCCTTAGGGCCCGGCTCTGAAATGGCCATATTTATAAGTTTTGGCTCAATTTTTAGCAAAATAGCTTTCCTTCTCTCAGTGGCAATATCAGAATTTGCGTTCCCAATAAGCAAATGGCTCGTTGAACCCATCCTCTAAGGGTGGACGGATCCACTAGAGAATCATCCGCCATGGTGGCTTCAGATAATTCTAAAATTTTCGTGATAGGACCCAAGATATCCAGGATCTTGTCCTGGCAATTTTTGAGTGAGAAATCTAAACCCTTACGGGCTTTCCAGCCTGTTTTACTCAGGAATTGGGCAATCTTTGGGTCAACCTCAGGGGTAACGCAAACAGCATTGGGCACTGTAGGCCTTGGGCACTCGGCCCTTAATTTGCTTCTTGTGGCCTTATCCAGGGGCTTACAGACCCTGGCTGCTAAATAATCCGCTACATGGGCCACAGGGGTCCACTCCGAGGAACGAGGGTGTCTCAGATCCTCTGGAGTGAAAAGAGGTTCGCCCTTAGGATCAATCAGTAGCGAAGGGTCTGACACCGAGGGTGCCATACTTGAGGAACCACCTTCCTCTGGATCCAAGGGGTCTGCATATATCACTGGTGAGTATTGATCCGATAAATCGAAACACTCTATTTCCCCTTCATAGTCAGACGTAGAGTCTGAATCTGACCAGGCTTTTGCCCGCTTCCATTTGCGCACCGATTTTGCCCGGTGGCAGGCTCTTTTGCGCGGTGACAGAGCACCCTCCTCGACATGACGTGACATGTCCGTCCTTACATCTTTAGATATATGCTTGGTCTTGGCAGATGCCTTGCGACCACTATGATTCCCTTGATGTTCGTTTCCTTGAACATCAGGAACCTGAGACCTCTGAAGTACCACATTAATTGAGGATGCTAAGTTAGAAATGAATGCCCTAAAATCATTAGCATTCAATGGGTCAGATGTTTGACCTTGATTTATCAAAGGGGAAGAGGTAGGTTGTATAATCTGTGCCTGCAATGAGTTTTGAGCTCCAGGCTTATCTGACTGTTTTGATAAAGACATTTTAGTCAGTAGATAATATTGTAATGGGTAATACCACCAAGTACCACTATTACAATAGTAAAAAACCCACCTTACTGAATAATAAAAGTACCCACTATGACAAGGTTGTCAATAAAGGGTAAAGTACAAACTTTAATGAGGAGTAGAAACTAGAAATAGTAAAAAAACACTGAACCTGTAGAAGAAAAAACGGGCCAGTATATTTTCCAACCGTCCACCTGCTTGTACAAACGTGACAGAGGCAGGTGGGCGGTATTAGAGTCGTTTTGGCGCGAAAACGGAGCCTAAAATGGCGTCCGTTCTGGCCATAAACGAAGTGAAAGTACTAGTCCCGAAATGGCTGCCGCGCTGCTACAGCGCATGTGCGGCAGCTGAAGAGTCATCCGAAAATCGGGAGAGGACGCTAGGGGCGCTAGTGACGTTCGCCCAAAGCGTCTAGCGAAAACGAAAGTAAACTGACACAAACCTGAATCGGCTGAGCAGAGTCTCCGTCGGTTATTGAAACAGAGAGAAGAAAAACGGGCTCTGACTCAGTCGATTCCAACGGGGACAAGAGGTTTGTTTCAGGTGGCTGAACAAACCTCAGACAATAATATCAGGACAAAAATTTATAAATCTTACCTGTAAAGCTACAAAAACATAGAAAAACCAGACATATGGTAACACAATCTTACTCTAATACCCACAGGAATATCCAATCCATTTATAATCAATAAAATCATCAATTATATTATGAAATACACCATATGTAAAAAGAGAATACTTATCTGCTGAGGGAGCAGCAAAGAAAGAGGAGGAGCTGGTGCAAGTTGAGGGCTTTATAAGGGGGAGGGGCAAGATTTACATATGTGTTATGATTGGTTAAATTAATTCTGCTATGTTTTTCACTTCATTCTAAATTTTGCTGCTGAGGGAATAAATGGAAAGAGTTAAGCATAAATATGAGGTTCCGTGTCTTTATAAATCATAAAGCTATCCTGCACTTAAGATAGGGCCAAGGAACCAATAAGGTACAAGGTAATGATATGGACAGACTAGATGGGCTTAATAGTTCTTGTCTCCGGACACACTGTATGTTTCTATGTATATTGCAAGCTTTGTCTATGTTTGGCACTAAGTAGTATCTGTTGAGTTTGTTGAATATATAGTAATGAGCGGTTCATTCATTTGCTGTTCAGTTGTTTGTTATATGCAGTTTTGCTTATTTCATACATTGAAATCTCTGAAACATTTTTTTTCCTATATTATTATTTGTGGTCTAAGTTTTGTACCTTGGTTTGGCAAAATGTAATCTTTAGTAAATAAACCTGAAGGTTTGTGTTTAGTTTGTATATTTTCTAATGTAAGGCATAGCTTTAACTACAAATATTGAATGTGTTTGTATCATGGATATAAATAGTGGTGTATTACATTGTAAATCCCATTAGAAACTGAAAAGACCTGTTCTTGGTTACAAGCATCATCATGTTGTTTGACAAGCTTTCTCAGACACAGCACACACCAAGGGAAATGCACATTTATTTGGTAGAATACCAAAACAAACTGACAAATAGTTACCAACCTGCCTAGACTGCATTAGTCTTCATCATCCTGTATATATCCCCATGATCAAAGGCTTAGCCGATAAGTGCATGAACAAACATCCCTTTAGGAAACAAAGGCTTAAGATCTCTTCCAGTAAACAAACCCAAGGTAAACTTCATTTTTTGCTAAATATCATTTAAAAGATTTATGACTGATTCATCATTTCCATTATTATTATAACAGGCAAACAGTACTAGGGCAATGTCATTTGACTTCCATTGTGATTTCCGTCAATCACCCATCAAACAATATCATCTGTTAGCTTACAAGCAAACAAAATACTGCTGTTCACATAATACGATATAGCAGGTCACTCCTGAAAATCACATGGAGAAGTAGATTAGCTTCTATTTTTATTTTTGTAATAGAGAATTGCCTGCATTGTCAGTCTGTTGGTTTCTATTTGTTCTCATTACTGTGTTTGATTATATACTTTCAGGATGCAGAATGAGGCCTGACTAGACAGTATCTAGGGATGGAACATCTGGTTTAATTAGCTACTGGATTTGTATGCAGTAACTAATTAATTATTGTCCAAGTTGTTTTTACAAACTGCTCGATTTAACCTGTCATCCCTGCTTAAGAGATCTAACTAGATTTATCCATTCTCCATGGGCACAAAAAGAGCAGAAAATATGGGGCTTAGGGATTGGCTTTTCACAGGAAGAAAATTCAGTTTCCCTGAGAAGCCAAATACCCAAACCATGGTTCTTTTTCTTCTGCTCTGACAATGGTGCTATATATATAGTTAAATATACAGACTTATGCTTATTCTCTAATATAATAACATGGAAAATGTGTCCCTCTTGTTCACTAGCACATACCGATGTCAAAGTTTAACAGAAGGGGGTTATTTATAAAAAAGACACACATGGTGATAATCACAACCATTGTATCTGCCCCTAACTCCTGATTGAAGTTCCATGTTGCTCTGGAGAGCCAGCACAGTCCATGTATACGAAAAAAAATGCATAAACACCATTG
This sequence comes from Pelodytes ibericus, assembly GCA_036172795.1. Lineage (NCBI taxonomy): Eukaryota > Metazoa > Chordata > Amphibia > Anura > Pelodytidae > Pelodytes > Pelodytes ibericus. Next base: position 102,546,071 of record CM069858.1, on the reverse strand, counting down.
AAAAAAGTTTGACAAAGATTTATCAAAGCACAATAGATTTTATAAAGGTTTTATAGTATATAAGTATGAAATGTTTGCTTCAAAATGTTAGACGCACATTGTCACATAGGTGATCATCAAACTGTGACAACCACTTAAGGATAATGGTCATCTTCAAGATATAAATACTAGACGTGGGTGCTGCTGAGATTTTAGTTGTGTTATCGCCCTTTTGGACGAAAACTAAATTAGGTTAGTCCAAAATGAATTTCGGCCATATACACATTCATTTCAGATAAAATTCATCCATTTTGTTTGTTTGAGAATTGCAATTGGAAGTAAATGGAATAGTGTCAAATTCCGTGCCTACATTTAAGCCTTGATCCTCCCAATAGACTGCTGCACTGTAAAATCACCGATATGGGTTAGAACAAAACCATGTGGAGGACCACAGTTTATTTCAGTGTCATTTCCATGGGATCTCAGCTTGACTGCTCAAGTCTAATAAATGGCTAAAAATAAGGCTGTGGGTTTTTATACAGTGGAGAGTTTTCCAGACTTTTTACTAATCTATCTGTATATACGTAATATGTTCACTAATTTTGTGCCCTATTCTAGCTAACAAAACATAGTATTGCTCATTGGTATGTGATCTGCTGCCCTAAGCTATTTGCTACTAGGACTTGGGGAGAAGGAAGGGTTATAATAGGATGCAAGCCTGATCATCTGAAGCTCTGCAGCATTTCTCTCAGATGTCCTCAGTTCATCCATCCATCGATCTGTTTCGGATGTGAAAGCTGAGATTGACAGATACCTAATTGATTCCTATGCACTTTTTCACTGTCCGCTGCATATGAAGCAAAGCCTCTGTCAGACTAAAACAGGTGTTGTATTTGTTAAAGTGCTAAAAATATTCACTGCAGGATGTGAGATTTTCTTACAATGTTTCTTCAAAATATACTTAATGCTGCTGGAAACTACATCTAATGTGATAGTTATAAAAAAAAAAAAAACATTGTTCCCTCAAAAGCCAAAGCAGCAAACTGTGTTTGATCCTGGCTGGGAAATGGTTGACACCATGCTGATTTCACCTCTTGTTGCTCAAGGCAGATGTACAAGAGGAAAATAAATGTCACGGCAGGCATGAAATCTATCTGGGTGCTAGCGGGAGGATATAACTTCACACTTTTAATAAGTTAAAAAATAAAAATTGTATTTAGAACATAGCTAAGTAGAGGTGAAATTCTGGTTAGTATAAGCTTACATATTTGAATTGATACTTCTGTATATGTATATATAAAAACCGATACATCCTCAAAGTATAACGCACTGAGGTGATTTATAAAATGGACACACATGGTGATAACATCAATCAGCGCGTCCACCATTCTGACAGAATTTCCCGGGCGCTCTGGCGCACTGAGAGCCATAACAGCCCATGAATAAAAATACATTTGAAAAAGAGTCAAGATTTATTTAAAATGGGTAATCGATTTTATACATTAGACCTCTGCAAGTGCACTAACATACAATCTCTTAGCAAGTGATATTACGTCACGTGATCCGTGTTTAGATAGGCCTTAGTACAGAGCAGCAATTGATGTTTTTATAGTATACTTACTTCTTTCTCACTGAAAATTTGGGGCTAACTCATTTACATACAAGTAAGTCCACAAGGAATGCACTTACCTAAACTAGCAAATATTATAAGGGGGCGCTACTGAGACCAAATAGTTATATACAGTCCAGAAGATCAGCGCACTCACAACATACAGATCACATACTCTCAAAACTATTTAAAAACACCTCACTAAGATGGCAAAATTGGAATTTCAGTCACATTATATGGCCATATCATGCTTAGCCCACTGCGTCAAAGTACTCAAATGTTGGTGGGTCCTAACACTAAATTCTATTGCTTATACTGGGCTTAATCTCTTTAAATGTAATGCACACCAGGGACCAAAAGGCCTTCCTATTGTACAACACAGAGATACGCCTGCAATTTATAGGTCTGAACACCAACTATGAAGCAGCAGTGTAAGATGTTTTTAAATAGCTTAGGGCAGACAAATCAGTATTTCAGAAATTGAAAATAGATAACAGACTTATTACAGGGTTGTTTCAGACACTCAATAAAATCAGGAAGAAATATGATGCAAATAACATGTTTACACCAGATACCCCTCTGGAAGCTCTCAACTTATACCTAGAGGACATTAACTATACACCCTGGAATCAGGCCTCAATAACAAAATTAGGAGAACTCCATATAAATATAGACTTAATCCCATTTAATACCATAAAGGAACAAAATAATATCAAGAATTGTGAATTTTTGACATATCTTAAGATACAAAGTCTACTTAAGAATCGATATTCCATAGAACAGAATAAGTTGATTAGTATCTTCCAAATTGAAGAGCACACCAAGGTAATTTCAAAAATCAATAAGGTCCTACTTACCCTGGAGAATAAAGGAAAACTAGGAGGGGTAGAAAAATGGGAAAAAGAATTACATTTTGAAACTCCATTAGAAAAATGGGAAAACTCTTTTAGAACGAAAAGGAATGCCTTACACGAGATTAATATACAAGAAACCTATCTAAAGGTGATACATAGATGGTAGCTGGTCCCAGAGAGGATAGCCAAGTTTCACCACACATCCTCAAATCTGTGTTGGAGATGTGGGGTAGAGATCGGAACTCATGCTCATATATGGTGGTTTTGTCAGGGGGAGAATTGATGGGAGAGAGGGAGAGGAGGGTAGTGGAGTGAGAGATAATGACCTCTATGCCCTTTTCCTTTTTTTTTTCCCCTCTGAATATGAGTACTCGTATTTATTTAATACTTAAATCCATACTCTACACATAGGCATTGCATATGATATTGGTAATTTATATGTTCTTGTCTGTCTAGTTTATATTTGTCTTGCATATGTATGAAAATAATAAAAAAGATTTATATGATAATAAATAAATAAATAAATAAATAAAAGTAATTGCTTTCCATTTTCACCTCCACAGCAGCACATACTTCATTTGGAGGAAACTGCCATTTCCCCAGTTCATTGGTTGACAACATGCTGATGACAGCTACGCATCGCTGAATACAGCAGGTGAGTAGCACACAGGAAAGGTGTTCATACACTAATTCTAGTATCAATGACAATGTTTGTGAAGGCCCATAATGTATCATTACGTGCTCTGAAAAAAAAAAAAAAAAATCCAGTAAATGTTCAACATGAATGTATACCATGGATGTTCAATTCCAGTTAGCTTAATCTAGAGGTACTCTTCTAGCTATCTTCCCTCAAATCAGAAATGTGCAACTTTAATGCTCCTTCCAATTATATTGCATAAAAACTTACATTAACAGGTTTTTTCAATGTAGTAATGAAAAGATGTTGCAAACTGCATCCAAATTATGCAAACAGCTTTTAAATGAACAGCTTTGGGTTGAGCATCCCCTCTTACTAAAGTAATAGACCAACATACCGACTCAGCACTCAGAAGAAGAGTGCTAGGGGGATGGGACTCTTTATCATGGCTGCTTCCGCGCAGCCGCTTCACCGCCGACTCTACAGCACAAGACAGATCGTCGCTGGAGATTTCATCGCGGGACATTTCATCGCTAAAGGTAAGTATTTTACCGATTTTAGTTTGTTTAGAATTAGGGTTTAGGGGGTTAGAATTAGGTTTAGTGTTTAGTGTTAGGGGTTAATTTTACTATTAGGGGTCGGGGGTTAGTATTAGGGTTAGTATTAGAGTTTAGGGGGTTCATTTTAGTATTAGGGGTCGGGGGTTAGTATTAGGGTTAGAATTAGGTTTAGTGTTTAGTGTTAGTGGTTAATTTTACTATTAGGGGTCGGGGGTTAGTATTAGGGTTAGTATTAGGGTTAGTATTAGGGTTTAGGGGGTTAATTTTTGTATTAGGGGTCGGGGGTTAGTATTAGGGTTAGTATTAGGGTTAGTATTAGGGTTTAGGGGGTTAATTTTAGTATTATGGGTCGGGGAATAGTATTAGGGTTAGTATTAGGGTTAGTATTAGGGTTTAGGGGGTTAACTTTAGTATTAGGGGTCGGGGGTTAGTATTAGGGTTTAGGGGGTTAATTTTAGTATTGGGGTTAATTTTAGTGTTAGTATTGGGGTTTAGTGTTACTATTGGGGGAGGAATCATTTATTTCCAAGTATGAATACATTTCCTATCATTTGTTCCTGCAAATATATTTCTGAAGGTTGTGGTGGTTTGTGGTAGAGCAGTGATGGCTAACCTTGACTTCAGATGTTTGTGAACAATGCTATTCAGTCTTAGAACACTGAGAACAAATATAGTGAAAACTCAAAGTATGCTCCAAAAAGGACAATCACAACAGAGGAGAAAGACACAGCGGACAGCAATACAGAGATCACAGTAAGTGTACCACAAAACACTTATAGAAAATAAGTATAAATCACGTCACCCAGCTGAAAAGGTGCAGTGACAGAATGCTGTCACCCCAATGAATTTCAGATAGAGAAGATGAGACAATTACGCACTCAATGGATTGCAGCAGAAAGTAAATGAAACAAATGAGCACTCAATAGTGAAATCAACTCAAACCAGTGGCAGATCTGGGGGTGGGGGTGGGGGTGGGGGGGGGGGGGCAATTGCAACTCCTCGAGAAGAGCTGGTGAGTAGAGGGGGGGGGGGGGAACGTCAATTAAAAAAAAAAAAAGCTGCTTTAAAACAAACAAACAAACAAAAAAGCCGGCAGAGACGAAGGTGAGAGGAGATAGGAAGATCCTCCCTCACCTTCCCTCTGCCTGCCAGCAGGCTGCACGGGGAGCCGGACAGGATACCATGCTGTCTGTCACTAGCCACCAGGGACAAAGGTAAGTGCTGGGGATTTAATGGCAAATAATGGCAAATTATTGGGCAAATTGGCAGGGGCTTATTAATGGCACTTAATACTGGCATATTATTGGCCAAATTGGCTGGGGAATATTAAATGGCAGAATAATACTGGCATATTATTGGGCAAATTGGCTGGGGAATATTAATGGCACTTAATACTGGCATATTATTGAGCAAATTGGCAGGGGAATATTAATGGCAAATAATACTGGAATTTTATTGGGCAATTGGCAGGGGCATATTAATGGCACTTAATACTGGCACATTATTGGCCAAATTGGCTGGGGAATATTAAAAGGCAGAATAATACTGGCATATTATTGGGCAAATTGGCTGGGGAATATTAATGGCACTTAATACTGGCATATTATTGGGCAAATTGGCAGGGGCATATTAATGGAAAATAATACTTCCATATTATTGGGCAAATTGGCAGGGGCATATTAATGGCAAATAATACTGGCATATTATTGGGCAAATTGGCTGAGTAATATTTATGGCAAATAATACTGGCATTTTATTGGGCAATTGGCAGGGGCATATTAAATGGCAAATGCTGGCATATTATTGGTCAAATTGGCTGGGGCATATTAAATGGCAAATACTGGCATATTATTTGGCAAATTGGCTGGGGCATATTAAATGGCAAATACTGGCATATTATTTGGCAAATTGGCTGGGGCATATTAATGGCAAAATAATACTGGCATAACATGGGGCAAATTGGCAGAGGCAGATTAAATGGCAAATACTGGCATATTATTGGGCAAATTGGCTGTGACTTATTAATGGCAAATAATACTGGCATATTATTGGGCAAATTGGCTGGGGCATATTAATGGCAAATGATACTGGCATATTATTGAGCAAATTGGCTGGGGAATATTAATGGCAAATAATATTGGCAATGTGTATGTAATGGGGTGATGGAGGCATGTAAATGGGGTGATGGGGCATGTCCTTGGTGTGTAACGTGGGCTTTGGGTCATGTCGTGGGTGTGCATCGTGGGTGGGGGGGGTGCCCAAATTTTGCCTAGGAGAGAACACAGACGGTGATAGAGGAGAGAACACAGACAGGAGAGAGGAGGAAAAGAGACAGCTATGAGAAAGAGGAAGAGAATAGAGAGAGACACATACATGGTTAGAGGAACAAAGAGACAGTCATAGGAGGTAGAGAATAGAGCGAGACATGGGAAGGGAGAGGAGACAGACAGACATGAGAAGGGAGAGGATAGAGACATAAATGGGAAGGAAGAAGAGAAAGACATAAATGGGATGGTAGAGGAGGGACAGACAGACATGGAATGGCAGAGGAGAGACAGAAAGACATGGGATGGCAGAGGAGAGACAGACAGACATGGGATGGCAGAGGAGAAACAGACAGACATGGGAGAGGAGAGACAAACAGACATGGGAGAGGAGAGAGAGACAGACATGGGAGACGAGAAACAGACAGACAAGGGATGCGAGAGGAGAGACAGAGAGCTGGGAAATTAAAGGAGAGACAGACAGACATGGGAAAGAAGCAGATAAAAAGACATGGGAAGGAAGAGGACAGAAACGGACATGGAAGAAAGAGAGACAGATGGACACGGGGAGTGAGAGTAGTGCGACAGACATGGAAAGGGAGAGGAGCGTGACAGAAGGATATGAGAGAGAGGAAAAGACAGACGGACATGTGCCCCTCCCAAAATCAGACTCTGGATCCACCCCTGACTCAAACAGAGATGAAACAAAGGTTTCATCATGCAGGGAGGCAAGTGGAGTCTCAATCAGCTGCTGGTCTATACGTGTTACACAGCTCACTGCTCAGGAAGGAAGGGACCTTATTGTATTTGCATGTATGCCCGTGATGAGGTAGCAGTGAGCTTTGTAATGTGTAGGGTGGGATTTAAAGCCAGCAGTTGATTGAGATGCCACGTGCCTCCCTGCTTGACGGAACCTTTGTTCCGCCACTGTTTGCCCAAAGCTGGTGGGTATTCAGGGACAGACATCACTCGTTTTACCAAAGTGGAGCTGAAGGTGGGAGTTCTTCTACAATATTTTTCTGTGAAGCTGCCAATATATTTTTTGTTGTGCCTAATATACCATCTAATGTTGTGAGTTATGCTATTAAAAACATGTTTGCACATTTTTTAAAAACTTATTTTCCCTGCAAGCTGCCCATAGGTATAGCTCAGCATTAAAGGCTCAATACAGACTATATAAAACAGTCCATTACAAACAGCTTTATTACTGACCGGCTACATGTCATATAAATACAAGTTGATTCATTATTGAGTGCTCATTTGTCTTATCTGCTCTATATGCTCAATTCATTGTGGTCACAGATTTTTGTCACTGTAGTTTTTAGACTTATAGCACTGTATATGTTTGTAAATTAGATATCCCAGGTTCTTTTTGTTAACTATCGCTTACACCGGCAACTTTGTTCCATCAGAGTATACTAAAACAAATCTTGGAACCTATTAAATTAGTTTGCCGTTAAATGTTTTAGAGGTGTGTTCATGTCTTTTTGAATGGTCACCTGTTTATGTATGTTTTTTTTTTTAATTATAACTTTTTTACTGTTTTTTTATGTTGCACTTGGGTATTTTTCATATGTTTCAATTCATACTACTGGAGTTTACTTTACATCTTTTTGGACATATCCATTGAGTGAGCATGTTTTAAGGCTGAATGAGCATCCTGAGACATATACCGTATTTGCTCGAATATAAGACAAGGTTTTTTTCAGAGCAAATGCTCTTCTTATATTCAAGGTTGTCTTATAAATTGACCTCAAATCGAGGTCAGCTTATAAGACAGGGATCCAGGTCCCACGCAGAGCTGCAGGGGACCTGGATCCCCCTCGCTAACAGCCGTTGGATGTCTGCGCGATGCGCGCAGACATCCTTTGCTGCCGCCCGGCACGACCGCCGCGACTTCTATGATGAAGCCAGGTCCTTCCGGCTTCATCATAAAAGTTCTGGCGGAAGTGGAGGGCAGCAGCGGAGGATGTCTGCGAGTATAGTGCAGACATCCCCCATGCTGCCCTACACTTCCGTCTATTATGACGGACCGGCTGTCCGTCATAATAGACGGAAGTTTCGGGCAGCATGGAGCATGTGTCGGTCAGCATGGAGCAGGGAGATATGGGCAGCTGGAGGATGACTGCACATATCATGCAGACATCCCCCAGCTGCCCCCACTAGCCACCAGGGAGCAAGAAACAAGGTGAGGGTGAGGGGGGGCAGAGAGAGACAAGGGGAGGAAGAGGGCAGAGAGAGACAAGTGGAGGGAGGGGGCAGAGAGAGACAATGGGAGGGAGGGGGCAGAGAGAGACAGGGGGTGAGAGGGCTAGAAAAGGGGAGGGGGCAGAGAGAGACGAGGGGAGAGAGAGACAAGGGAGGTGAGCGGGAGAGAGAAAAAAAGTTTGAGGGGAGGGAGAGACAACGCGGGAGGGAGGGGGAGAGAAATAACACTGGGGAAGGGGGGAGAGAGACAGACAACGCTGGGGGGGTGAGAGAGAGCAACGCGGGGGGAGAGAGAGGCAGCACTGGCACATAAAAGGAAATAAAACCAAGAAATGCATTTTTTTAATATCATAATTTTTATTAAATATTAAAAAGCAATTTGCATGTGAATATATACAAGTTAAACTTTTTTCCCATAGGGTAGTCTTATATTCAGGCTTTTAGTTTTTTTTCTTAAAGATATATCCAAAGTTTGGGGGGTCGTCAGGGTCATCTTATATTCTAGCAAATATGGTAGTACCCAAACATCTGCAGTGCCAAGGTTAGCCATCACTGGTAGAGGGAGTCATTGCACACTCATTCATAATGTTGCAAGCTCTGTGTAAAGAGATTATTTTTGCAGTACTTTTTATTATATAATTCTCCCAAATTAAAATTCAACCCTGCTTCAGAGAATTAATGTACTGATTAAAAAGTTCAAGTCACCAAAGGCTTGAAGTTCTTAACCAGTATTGTTACTGGACTTAAACACTGTTGTGTTATAAGAGAATAAAAAGCATTGCCTGATGTTTGGTAAAAGGACTAGAAGCTTTTCTTTGGCTCCTGTGACCTATTTATAGATGTTCTTCAAGCTCCTAACTGTATATTATGGAATAAAGTGTAAGTAAGTTATATATACAAAAGGCTTGATAAAGGAATAATCCACCTTGCATTCCGAAAAGAGGTGATGATATAATGTAATTTTCTTTTTGCCACAGTTAAATGCAGGCTAAAAGTGCAAGATGTTCTAAACACAGCCATTAAAAAAATATAAGTATTATGAATACTTGTACAGCTAAAGAACTACTTTCCTTTACATGCAGATGCCCGACTATTCATCACAAGGAAAGGCTCAATCTGCAGTACGCTAATTAACTGTTCCCTTTAGGAAAAGTAGAACTGAACTGAGATAAAGCAAATAAAAAGAAATCCGGAAAAAAAGACATAAATATTGAGGGTGAGTCATAGATGAACGCAGAAGATTAAAAGAAGATTGCAAAACATTCATAAAAAGATCCAACCTTATATTTAAATTATATTTTGGATTTTTCTCTGACTTGAAATAACCTAATTGGGCTAGGTGCAAAAAAAAAAACTTGTTTAAGATATGTAAGGAAGGATGTATCTTCTTTGTCAAGCAGCCGGTTTTTACCAAGAGATCTAACATGAAGGATTTTTTTGGGAATTAAATTCATTTTTTCAATAGCTTAAGCTGTAAAATGCCAATTTATGTTTGAATACAATACAATATGGTATAAACTGACATACATTTTCTGATAAATGCTCAAGTTTTACAATATCCAGTGCAGACAAATCAAACTATCAACATGTGACCTAATAATTCCTTGTTCCTCACTGGTCGAAAGAACCATATCAGCAGACCAGTACTTGTATGTGTGCCGAAGCAGGACTCTACTAATCCTTATTAAACA